>CM077817.1:25610000-26132500 GCA_039764185.1 Tamarix austromongolica
GTTTTGAAAAACTAAAATAAATGAAATAAACTCCAAATCTTAATGCACTTAGCCCTAGACCTTAAACAAATCAAAATAATAATAATAAATGGAATAAACCCTAAACCCTAAAATAGTTGGAATAAACCCTTAAACATAAATCTAAAAAATCTAAAATAAATAGAATAAATCATAAACCCTAATAAATCTTAAACTTTGAATGCCAAAATAAATAGAATAAACCTTGATCCCTAAATAGATCTAAAAAATCTAAAATAAATGGAATAAATATTGAACCCTATATAAATAAAAAAACTATAATAAATGGAATAAACCCAACACTATAATAAACTCTAAATCCTAAAATAAATAGATATAAGTCCTAAACCTTAAATCTAAAAAGTCTAAAATAAATGAAATAAATCATAAACCTTAAACCCTAGAACCTTATATCCAAATCCTAAACAAATCTAAAAAACTAAAATAAATGGAATAACCCTTACAACCTAATAAACCCTAAACCCTAAACAAATCTAAAAAAGACATAAATAGAATAAACCATAAATCCTAAAAATCTTTAAAAATTAAAATAAATAAAATAAACCATAAACTCTAAAAATACAAAAACCTAAAATAAATGAAGTAAACCCTAAACCCCAAATCCTAAGCCTTAAAAAATCTAAAAAACTAAAATAAATGGAATAAACCCTATTAAGCCCTAAATTCTAAAATAAGTGGAATAAATCCTAAACCCTAAAATAAATGCAATAAACCTTAAACCATAAGCCTTAAATGAATATAAAAAACCTAAAATAAAAATAATAGACATCAAACCCTTAACCTAAACAAATCTTAAAAAAAACTAAAATAAATAGAATTAAAGAATCTTAACTGTAAAAGACATACCAAGATGAATTTAAATAGAAACAAAAAAATCTATGAATCATAAACTCATAAATCTAAAGACCTAAATTTTAACAATAAAATTTGAAAATATCGTAATATAAATACCATGAAAGAAGGGGAAAAAATGCACCAACCATCATGGCACAATGCACGACCTCCTTTATGTTTCTAATTTTAATATACGACATCGGTAAAGAGCAAATAAAGAAGAATATGTAGCACACAACTTAAATTTTAGTTGAAACTTATTTATAACATATTTGACAACACTACCGTCCTAACGATAATCCACAATGTTAAAAGTTGCTTATATTTTTCAGTTACCAAATTGCCCTTAATGAAGTATCAACCTCTGTGTTTCTTCTCTTAATTATCTATTGTATTATTTTTTGTTCTAAACCATCGATTGGGGCAATCAAGCGACTATTGATTGTTCATATGTTTTTACCGTAACACCCCGGTTTTTAGGACT
This sequence comes from Tamarix austromongolica, assembly GCA_039764185.1. Classification (NCBI taxonomy): domain Eukaryota; kingdom Viridiplantae; phylum Streptophyta; class Magnoliopsida; order Caryophyllales; family Tamaricaceae; genus Tamarix; species Tamarix austromongolica. Next base: position 25,611,358 of record CM077817.1, read on the forward strand.
TAAAATTTTCGTTTATAAAGGTAAGCATAGAAGCTAAAACAATAAAAACAAAGCGTGTTACAGCCACACTTGGCACAAGTCTATTTACCTTTACCGTTCTCATACTAAGTGATAAGGCTAAAATCATTACTTCGCTTAGATTCATCACATGATTACAAGAATTAGAAAGGAAGGAACAATAGATAAATATCATTCTAGATAATAATAAAAACATCAACGATTTACGAGCTCAAAGGGAGACAATACATAAGGACACAGGCATCCAAATATAGCAGAAATCAAATATACCAAAGGACACTGGCTATCCCTAAGCTATCAAACCAAACTATTAGCTTTCGACTGAACTCAAAAGCCAATTTGCAAAGACCACTACTCATTAAATAGATAGGGTCCCACAAAAAGAGCCCTTTAGTTTAATGGTATTGAGCAACCCTTTTATACTAAACCAAAATGAAAAACCACCATAGAGCACATGCAAGGCATCACAATAAGACATGGTATAAAACATCGAGTTGTACATACATCAATTAAAATATGATAGTCGTTCATAGAACCACATACCACCAAGGCCATATACTATTCATACTTGTCCGTATGGAACTAACTAAAACTTATCAATGGGACATCCAAGATATGTTCTTCATAGTATAATTAAAAACAAAATCAACCCAAAATCAAGACAATAACCACATTTCACATACCTTATTATAAATACCAATAAATCTCATAACACAAAAAGACTCACAAGCACATATAAATAACAACTCATGGCATCACAGGTTGGCACAAAGGCTACTACCAAACACAAATAGGCGCAAAGGCTGCAACCAAACTACGGATAGGCACAAAGGCTGATACTAACTAATCCAATAATCTAATAATTATTTAAATTCAATAATAATCATGTCCAATTTTAATTATGTTGAGTTCAGGGACCATAATTGTAACACACCCATTTTTTACTACAAAAATTTTTCGTTTTACGGAAGTGTAAATTACAAAATTAATGCGTATTACCGCCACACTCAGTATAAGTCTGGCATCCTCTACCATTTTTATACTAAGTGCTAAGGCTAAAACATTACTTTACTTAAATAACATTTATAATGAATACAAGATAGAAATTTCATGACAAATTACATTGTCCTAATAAATATAAAAAGATCATGCAAAGAGTTGTAATATAATAAAGGGAAATAGCAAGGGATTTAAGAGTCCACGAAATATCCGGATCAAAATATGTTGGGGTGAACATCGGATAGTCCTAACTCTTAACCCTCTATAGAACCCATCAAGTCGAACCCTCAAAGTACTCTTGCAGGGTCATCACTGCCCGTTAAATAGGCAGGGGATCATGAAACAGATGCCATCAATACTATGGTACTGAATAACCCTTTATACCAAACTAATATGAAAAACCATCATGGAACACATGTAAGGCATATAACTAACATTGTATAAGACATATACGTACACATACGAGGATCAAGATACAATAATCATTTAAATAATCAAATTCCATCAAGGTCATGCACTACTCATATTCATTTATCTGAAACTACCGAAAGCTTACCAAACAAACATACTAGAGATGCTCTCAGAAGTAATAATTAGAACCCAAACTCCAGCATCTCAATCATAACATTCATAGCATGACTCCTATCTCAACATCAATCCCAGCCAAATTCATAACATCACAGGTATGTTCCCAGGTATGCTACAACAAATCCATAACATCACAAGTATACTTATAGGTACAATATAATAAATTACATAACTTCAACGGTATACTCACAGACATAATATCAACACAGGCAGGCATGAAGGCTGCTACTGAAACCACAGGTAGGTACAAAGGCTGCTACTGAAACCATAGGTAGGTACGAAGACAGCTACCAAAACAATAAATAGTAGAGCTGTTCAAAAAATCCGGGATCAGAAAATCCGATCCGATATTTAAAAATCAGATCCGACATATCGGATATCCGAACCGATTTTATTCTAAAAGGATATTCGACATTCGGATATTCGTTTTTTTTTATTATCCGATCCGAAAAAATATCCGATATTTTGTTGATTATTTCAATAATACACCATATTATTGTGTTTTTATAGTTTTAAGTTTTAAAATTTTATTTATTTTTATATTTTAAATATTTATAATAATATTTTAATAGTTCTTTTAGATAAAATAAGATATTTATATGAATATAGATATGAATATTAATTGATATACGATCTTTATTTTTAAAAATATTATAGCAAAAGTTATTAAAATTGATAAAATAGTATTTTCATATGGATATTGGATATATCCGAATCCGGTCTATATCCGGTCTATATTTTTGGATATCCGCATCCCGAATATCCGGTCTAAAAAAATGTGGAGCAGATATCGGAAAAAAAATATCTGAATGGATGCGGATATCCGAAAAAAATATCCGAATGGATACAGATATCCGGTTTTGCACACCCCTAATAAATAGGCACGAAGGCTATTACCAAGATCAATCCAACATCCAATAATAATCATTTCAATCAAACCATATCATTTTTATTTTTATTTACTCGACGAGGATACAATAATAACCTAGAGATATAAAAGTATACCGGTTATACCAGCACACAAGCATCATGGTACCCTCCCAACCATCCAACCCAGAGGCATAACGACACTCTGGTCATACTAATGCACAAGACACACAATACCTCCTCACCTTGGACACCTAATCCTTAAGTATCGATACCCCTTATAGGGCCCATAGGTCACCTATAGAGTAGCCTAGGGCCTTATTAGAGCACAACTGACATACTAGAAAACCAAAAAAAACAAGGATTCCTTCCTCGTCTCTAGGGTATCAACCCTTAGTACCCTAGAGAGAAACCATTCCCAAACTCAAGGTATTCCACTTTACGTATTAGTATTTTATAAGGTGATCACAAATAACATATATTGCACAATTATTCTCATTTCCATACTTATCCATTTTTCCTTTATTTTTAATTATCCAAGTCAACCCTAAGGTCAATGGTCTAAAACAAGGTCAAATTCAACACTAAGGTCAACCTATTAAAAGTCTAAGGTCATCCTATGTCCAATTATTCATATTTGGGCACATTAGGTCGACATGACCAAAATGCCCCTAAGACCAATAATTATAAGATTATCATCTATTTAAATATAAAATCTATTTTATTTATTAATTTGTTGTGAAAAGTCTAAAATAAAATAATTTAATTATTTATTATGCAATTTAAATTATCAACTATGTCAAAAAACTACTTTTTCCTTACACATATTTTTGCATACAAAACCCTATCATACACTTTTAAAATGTACAAAACACATGATCGCATAATCAACAACAGATAATACATATTAGACATGATTTTTAAGGTAAATATCATAATACACTAAAAATAACTAAATTGCTCCTAGGGTACACATCCATAATTATTATTCCATACTTATATCTAAGCATGCTCACCCTATTATTTTATACATATTTATCATAGAAAATATGTTTCAATCATTTTAATCATGCTTTGGTACCTGAAATAATTTACATCAGATAACATGCTCGTTTTACTGATTTTCATGATAATAAATAATTAACACATAATTATATCATAACAAATCATGCTTAATAAAATACTCCAAAACCCTATTTTTGAGAATTCTGGCAATTTAGGAATTTATTAGGAAAATTAATTAAATAAATTAATTTATTAAAATAAGAGGAGTTAATTAAGGCAAAATCAAGAGGAAATTAATAAATAATTTAATTGGAAAATTTGCTAATTAAAATAGAATTTAGTAAAAACCTTTCAAAAATCCTAAATTAGCCTAAAAAGAAAATTTAATTATTATTTTATTAAAATATCATTATTTTTAAATATCCCAAAATATCAAAATATTTTAAATACCCCAACCCACCTATTTGTCTTTTTTCCCTCTTTTCTTTCTTTTCTTTTCTTTTCTTCTTTTCCCCTGCATTTTCCCCTTTCCAAGCAGCCAAACCTGCAAAAATGGCAGGCCTATTTCAACCATAGGTTGTCGGCCGACAACCTACACGCCTACCGCCGACCCTCCTTCTTCCCCCTTATCCTTAGCCTATAAATACCCCTCTACCAACCCCCTTTCAACTCTTTTTTCTCTCAACCCAGAAACCCCAACTTTTGTCGTCGCCGCTTGTTCAGCTGCTGGTTGCTCCGCCATCGTCTAGCACCACCGCCCAACCCACCTACCAAATCACTCCCTGCATCACCCTCCACCACCCTCGATTTGCTCTGCACGAGTCGCCCCAGCTGTGCAAAGTCCCTTTACCAATCAGCCCCACTTCAACCATCGTCGCCCTTTACATAATCATTCATCGCCGATTCCGCCATAACCACCACCCCTCACACCCTCCAAAATCACCAGCAAACCTTCCCCTACCTTTCCTTACCCTCCTTTTCCCCTTCCTCCCTCTCCACCACTCTCAGCCACCACACCACCGCCGCCTGTGCCGCCGCCTTTGGCTGCACCACCACCACCATTCCAGCCCTCTCAGCCTAGGCAACCTCTACCACCTCAAATCCCCCTCTCATTCCCCCTCTCCTACCCTAAACACTCAATTTTTTTCCTTTTCTCCTTCTTTCCCCACCACCGCCAGTGTTGTCGGTCACCACCAACCCTAGGTGGTACCCTAACCCCTCTCAACCCCTAAGTTCTATTTATACAAACCTTATTCTTTTTATTTGTATTATATCATTATTATTATTATTATTATTATTATTATTATTATTATTTACAACCTTGGAATATTAATCTTATTGTTATTATTAAGGGGTCAAAACCCTATTTCTATTATTATTTCAATTATCATTATTTTATGGAAATTATTATTGTTGTTATTATTATTATTATTAATGTGGTTATTATTATTATTATTTCATCATTATTATTTTTATCATTATTATTAATAAATACAACCTTGGAAATATTAATACTACAATTAATATTAATGGTCAAACTTTATTTTTATTCTTATTGATATTGTTGTGATTATCATGGTTTTATTATCATTAATGTTATTTTTTCCTTGTTAGCATTATTATTATTATTATTATTATTATTAATGCTAAATTAGGCATAGTATTACTATTACTATTATTGTAAAAATATTTGAACCCTTGTATTATCATTATTTTGAATATTAGTGTTATTATTATTACCCTTAGAAATATTAGTATTTTGTTAATATTACTATTATTATATTATTATTTTTTATCACTAACCCTATTTTCAGTCTTAACCTTAATACTACTAGGGTTTCTATTACCATGACTATTGGTATTATTATTATTATTATTATTATTATTATTAATATCACTGTTTTACTACAACTAGTATTAGTACCTTTATTAGAAGAAACAAAACTATTAACTTTAATGATATAAATATGGCTATAAATATTAACATAAACATATTTTGACTAGTAATACTCTATTAGGTTAACTTGGGAATTAAAAACCCTATTTTCACTTGTAAAGTTTCTTTTAACAATTTTAACCCTAATATGAGAATAAAATAGGAAATAATAAGTATTTTTGATAGGAGGGAAATTAATCCTTAGTTTTCTTTCTTATAGGTGAAACCAGTCAAAACCCTAAGGAGGCATAGGAGCATGCTCCAAAACCGGTGATGTTTTAGGTAAAGACGTAGCTAAGGCCCTATGTGTGTTATGTGTCTTGTATGCCTTGGATGTTATGTACTATGTTATGTTGTGGTTATCATTAAGCTTGTTTTATGTGTAGCACAGCTTGGAGTTGAGATATGGTTATGTGTTTTCTTATGGAATGTGTATAATATTTATATGTTGTATGATGTGATGTAATATGGCCCTTTAGGACATGTATGCTAGGGTATGTAATGTAATGACATGGGGTGGAAGGATGAAAAAGGAAAATAGGGAAGTAAGTTGACCAAGGGGAAATAAGTTGACCAAGGAATATGGGATTGACCTAAATATCTTATGATCCATGAAAGGGAAATTAAAAGGGGGTCTATGAATAAAATAAAAGGGGGTGAACTTTGCATGGGAGAATCTAGGGTTTGCATGGAAATTCTAGGGTTTTACATGAAAACTTCGAGGGTTTACATGGGGTGCATGGAGTTCGCATGGGGATGAACTTTACGTGTGAAAAGTTGTATTAGGATGTAAGTAAGGTAAGAGAAGATTTGTTTGGTGAGTGGAGGCTTTGGGTGAAAAATAGTACATGGGTTAGTATAAGGGTGCACAAGAGACCTGAATAGGGTTTGGGAAGAAAACCCTAATTTGAGATGGTGGTGAAAGCAAAATAAGTAAGGGTGAGTGGTGTATGGGATGAGGGTGGAGGAATGTCATGTGTAGGGTGAGTATGGATATCATGGGAGAGCAAGGGTGGAAGGTGAGAAATGGAGGGGTGACAGGTGGAAAGAAGGATGCTAGGGTTTGGTTTGGCCACCTAGGGTTTCATGGTCACACGTGTATTTGGGGGAGTAAAGTGAAATGTTGAGGGTTGAATCTAAGGGATATGATGTGTGGGGTGTTAAACGGCCTCAGTTGTGGGAGGTGGAGAAGGATAGGCCACATAGGCCCACATTAGGGTTCCTGGAGAAAACCCTGCGTAAGGTAGTGGGTGAACTTAGGGGCGTAGAGTAGTGGGCCTTGACCCACTCACTTATGAGTTGAGCCTTCAGTGTGAGCAAGTGGAGTAAAGAAAGGATTCTAGGGTGTGTTAGGAGGTGCAGAAGTCTCAAGATATGGGACGGGCCCACTTGGGAGGATAAGCATAGATGGAGTTAGTCATGCATATCTAGGGCGAAACTTGTTGAATAAGACACAGTAAAACACTAATCATTTAAAGAAGAATATTATTGAGTCGGGCCCATACCGATCCACAGACATAATAGTGGGCAGGTGCCGGGGTGATCTGGAGACGATCCACCAGCATATAATAGTGGTTAGGTGCATTTTGCTCTGTACGTTTCTGATCCACCGGCTATAATAGTGGGGGATCCCAAGCTCAATAAACCAAACTCTAAGTTGATAAGACACGTAAAAGACACTAAGTACTTACAGTGGAACACCATGAGAGTTGGGGCCAGACCAATCCACCGGTGAATAATAGTGTCTAGGAGCATCTTGTCCTTGAGACCAATCCACTAGCATATAATAGTGGTCAGGTGTGTTATGCCCTGTACATTTCCGATCCACCAGCTATAATAGTGGGATTTCTGTACTCACATGGATTGAATAAAGAGCCTAGTGGAAAACAAGTATTAATTAGAGAATAAATAATCACTTTATCTAGATTATAACTTGGCCTGTATTTATCTGTAATGATTGTATGTTGTTTATGTTATCATACTTGTGTTACATGTTTTTGTATGCTTGGTCTTAGTTTCATGGTTACCTTACTCAGTATGTAGCGTATTGACCACCCTTTTTATGGGTGCTTCTCATTCCCACAAGTAGAAGGCCCTTCTGAGTTCGTGCAGGTTGGTGATACTATTTTCAATGCTTTTGATGCTTATGAGGCATACGACAGGGCTGAGAGTTAATCATAGACTTGGCTTGGGGATCGAGAGCGATGTGGCCGAATTTATCTTCCCATGTTCTTTTATTTTGCATTGGCTTACTCAAACTTACTTTTTAATGTACTGTATCCTTTATTCCTTTTGAGGAATTTTAATTACGTATTCTAGATTATAAACTCTTTTTGTATACTCTGATTTCTATATTGTGGACCCTTTAATGCTTTAATGAAGCCTTGTTGAGTTTGAATTATGATTGTTGTAATTTTTTCTTCAGCCTTGTGGTTAGTACGGGACCAACCGGGGGCCGGACTTGTACTGACCACAGCAATAATATCCCCGAAATTCACAAGTTATGATTTACTTGCTTCCGCTAAATCTTAAATAAAATAAAATTTTTCTATAGTGAATTTTAGAGGTGTTACACCTAACATATTTTCATATACTAAAAACCTAATGTGTTATAACGCATTATTTATCATTTTAGTAGGGTATAATGGTTACCTAAATTCCCGCAAGAACATAAAACTAGCAATATCTACTAAAAAATATTAGGTCCTAATAATCAAACTTTCGTACCTAAAAATAATACCACAATTACCTAGCTAATATCTATCAGGTAAAATAATAATTATAATATAAAAACATTTATTTTTCTAAAATCACCAAAATATCCTTTCATTTAATATGGGTACCAAAATTTATTAACACCCCCGCACACAACTCACGCTGCACGGTAGCGTGATCCATACATGCAGAGAAGGGGCTACTAGGCGAGGGGGACTAGACAGCTGCAAGGGTGAGGTAGGGAGAGGTGGCAGCGGGTGGTGGAGACTGATGGTTGGCCGACGGAGTGGGTGGTAGCTACGGGTGGTGGCTAACTATGGGAAGGGTGAAATGCCCCAAAATCCTAATTTATATTATCTATTACTAAATAAGATTTTTATGTGGGAGTTTAACCAAAATAATTCATTTTTATTAAAATAAGAGGAAGTTAATTAAGTTAAACCAAAAAGAAATTTAAAAGTGTTTTAAATAGGAGGAATTGTGGTATTTTAAGCTAATTAAGGATTTTATTTTAGAAATTAATTAAATAAATTACTTTATTTAAATTAATAAGAATAAAATAGTTTCAAATTAATATAAACTTAATAAATAATTTAATTGTAAGAAAATTTGAGTATTTTTCCTAATTAGTATGGAGGTTAAGGAAATTTATCTAAAATAGTCTAAACTAAGCAAAAAGGAATTTATTCAATATATTATAAATATTAATATTCTAACTAGCCCAAAAATATTCTAAATAATTTATGCAAAATCCCAAAACCCTAAGTAAGCCTTTCTTTTCCTTTTTCCCTTTTTCTTTTCCTTCTTTTTCCTTTTTCTACCTTCCCTGCCGACGTTGGGCCTCGCCCGGCCCAACGCCCCCTTCCTTTCCTTCTTCTCTCCGCGGTCCAGTGAGCCCAGCCGCCCGTGAGGCAAAACTCCGCGTTTCGACGCTAAAGTTGCTGAAACGCCGCGTCGCCATAAGGAGAAAATATAACCGTTGCCAGACCGACGCGGACGCCGCGTTTTTCTCAAATATCACCCAAAACGCAGCGTTTCATTAATAAGGGAAATAACCGCCGCCACCTGGCCGGTTCCCCCTTCCCTTTTTCCTTTCCCCTGGACCGCCGGTCCAGCCCCTTCTCCTCCTTCTTCTTCTTCTTCTTCCTCAGGCGGTGACCGCCTGCAACACGAAAGCTCGCCGGAGGAAGAAAAGCCTGCAACGCCAGCTCCAGCTCCGGTCGTGTCGCCCTCTTCTCCCCGTTGACTTCCCCATGGATGTGACCAAACGGCACTCCCTTCTCCCGCACGAAATTCCCCATTCCCCAAGCAATTATGGTCTGAAAATTTTCAGACCATACGTCGGCCAACTACACCGGACGACCTACCCTAACCCTAACCCCCTAACCTCCCACTTGAATCTTGTCGTTTTCCATTAAAATTGGCCTATAAATAGCCCTCAGCACCGCCTTAATCGGGTTTGACAATTGGGAACCCAGACAAAGCAAGCCGCGCGCCGCTCTGCCTTCAGACGGCCTTTTCTCTGCCTTTAGCCACCCCTACCACCTACCCTTGCCACCACAATCCTCCCTGAACCTCCCTCTACACAACCAACCACCTTAGCTTCCCTGCCTTGCGCCGCATGTGCCGCCCTAGCCGTGCGAAAATTCCTCCCCAACATCGACCCTTCCAGCCCTGCGCCACCTTCGTGCCGCCGCCACCGGCTGTGCCGCCTCTTGCAGCACCACCACCACCCCCAAAACCACCAGGAGTGCCTGCCCTACCACCCTACACTTCCACTTTCCCCTAATTTCTCCTCTTTTAGCCTCCATAGCCACCCTTCCCAATTTCTTCCTCCTCCACCGCCGCCGCCGCCGGTGCCACCCCCAGCCAGGTGGTCCAACTCCCTAAAACCCTAGACCTAGAATAATAGAAGTAGTTAATAAATTTATTATTATTATTAACTATTAATTTTAATGTTATTATAATCATTATTAACCTATTTATTAGTAATACTATTACTATAATTATTATTAGTACAATCATTATTAATAATAATATTATTATTATTATTGACAGGCCCTAACATTACCCTAAGAACTTCTAATTAATGGTATTAAGCAATACAAGACCCTAATAAGTTATTATTATTAATATTGCTAGTATTATTATTATTATTATTATTATTATTATTATTATTATTATTATTATTATTATTATCTTTACTATTATTATCTTTATTATTATCGTTACTATTATTATTATTATTATCAATATTGTTATTATTATTATTATTAGTACTATTATTATTATTGTTGTTACTATTAGTATTATTATTATTATTATCACTATTATTACTATTATTATTATCATTGTTATTATTATTACTATTAGTGTTATTATTGTTATTAATATTATTATTATCAGTATTACTATCATTATTACTATTATTATTATTATTATTATTGTTATTGTTATTATTATTATTATTAGTATTATTATTATTATTATTATTATTATTATTATTATTATTATTATTATCCTTGTTATTGTTTTGTTGTTGTTGTTGTTGTTGTATTTAACGCATTTATTATTTTATCGATTATTACCATCGTTATTATCCTTAACATTATAATTTAATATTATTACCTTAGTATTTTTGTTATGCCTAGTATTGCCACAACTATTGTATTGTTATTATTATTATTTTAATTATTATTATGATTATTGTTATTTTACTATCATTATCGCTATCATTACTATTATTATTACTATGGTTAATACTAGTGTTATTATGTTTATCTTTCTAACTATTATTATTATTGCTATTATCCCTATTAGTATTATTTCTAGTACTCTTACTATCATTTTTATTGTTACTGTTATTATTATTATTGTTGTTGTTGTTGTTGTTGTTGTTATTATTATTATTATTATTGTTATTGTTATTATTATTGTTATTATTATTATTATTATTATTGTTATTATTATTATTATTATTATTATTATTGTTATTATTATTATTATTATTATTATTATTGCTATTGTTATTATTATTATTATTTTCATTACTACTACTCCTACTATTATTATTATTATTATTATTATCATTATTATTGATATTGTCATCTGAATGATTATGGTTGCGTTATTATTTTATTATTATCGGTAATATTACTATCACTAATGCTACTACGATTTCAATTATTATTATCACCATTATTATCATTATAGCCATTATTATTCTTATTATGAGTATTATTATTATAAGTAGTATTCTTAATATTGTTAGTATTATAAGTAATTATTATTAATAATATTGAAACCCTCACCTTAATACTCTGGATCTGCTAAAACCTACTTTAATTAGTGATAATCCGTTTAAACTATCGTAAGAATAGTAATAACCCTACCCTTTATTTATAACCCCTACTATTAATATTAGCCTTAGTATTAGGCCATGATAGGGGTAAGATAGGAATTTTGATAATTCCGTAGAGGGAGATTAACCCTAAGTATTTCCCTCTTATAGGTGAACCGGGTCAAACCGGCGCTGATTTAGGTAAGGATGTAACTAAGGCCACCTGTGTGTATTGCATGTTTTACCTGTCTTGTATGTTGTGTGCGGTTGTATGCTATAACCTGTATATTATCTGTGTATTTGTGTAGCGCAGCATGGAACCGAGGTACGTTCTCTTGCTCTCGTCTGTGTGTACTAATATGTTGTGGTACAAGTATGATGTGATGTGATGTGACCCCTACGACATCCATGCTAGGTTATGTGAGGAAGTGTTGTGAAGTGGGGACTTGAAAAAGAAAAATAAGTAATTAAGATAACCAAAGGGAAGTACGTCGGTTAACATAGGTATGGACGACCTAAGGAATTCATAATTGTGAGATGATGAGGAAAAAGGTGGAATCAAATAAATAGAAGAGTGGGAATAAAATAAGGTTGCATGGGGGGAAACTAGGGTTTGCATGGAAATGATAGAATTGGCATGGTGGAAATGATGGGGTATGCATGGGAAGGTTAAGGTCCGCATGGGGACGAACCTTACGTATGAAAAGTTACCTTGGGACGTGAGGAAGTTAGTGGAAGGTCCGTTTGGGAGTCTGGAGACTCGAGGTGAAATATAGTACGTAGGGTCATATAAGGGACCTGATTAGGGTTTTGGGAAGAATTTAGTAATCTGAAAAAGGCAAAAGAAAAATGATTAAGGGTGAGTGAGGTGCGGGTTGAGAGTGAGAGTTTATGTTATAAGGAATGATTATGGGGGTTTTGAGGGAGGAGAAGTATTGGGTGAAAAGGAGGGGTTACTTGTGGGAAAGGAAAGGTACTAGAGTCGAAGTGGCCAACTAGAGTTTTAGGGTCACAGGTAGAATCGATGGGTAAAGCGATATGATTTGGGGACTGAACCTGAATGAGATGAGGTGTTGAGGATAGATGAATTAATGGTAGTGAAGTAAGAGGAGGTTGGACCACATAGGTCCAATTAGGGTTTCAAGGGAAACCCTAGAGGCTAATGGCGGGTGGAGTCCGATGTCATGAGGTGTTGTGCCTTAGTTCATACTCTAGGAGTTGGTTTTTATTATGTGTAAGTATAGAGGAGAAATGGATATCGAGGTGTGATAAAGGGGTGCACGAGTTCCAAGATATGGGATGGTCCCTCTTGGGAGGATAAGTGTGGATATAGTCAGCCATGCATGTCAAGGGTAAAACACTTTCAAATAAGATACGTTAAGATACTAATCACTTAAAGAGGAAGATGCTGAGCCGGGCTCAGACCGGTCCACCGGCGAATAATAGTGGCCAGGAGCCGGGGTGCCCTGGAGACCGTGCCACCGGCGAACAATAGTGGTCAGGAGCGTTTTGCCCTGTATGATTTCCGGTCCACCGGCTATAATAGTGGGGGTTTCCGTGCTTAGCAAACCAAATGTAAAATCTATAAGACATGGGAAAATACTAAATACTTACAGTGGAACACCATGTGAGTCGGGGCCAGACCGGTCCACCAGCAAATAATAGTGGCCAGGAGCGTTCTGCCCTGGAGACCGGTCCACCGGCGAATAATAGTGGTCAGGAGCGTTTTGCCTTGAGTTTATATATTCCGGTCCACCGGCTATAATAGTGGGGTTCTCGCACTCACGTGGATTAATAAAGACTGTGTGTGAAATGGACATATTATTAACGAGGATAAAGAATAAGTCACCGGAAAGTACTCAGGCCTTATCTTGTGTGTTATTGCATGTTACTTATATGATTGTGTTATGTAGGCTACGTGGTATGACTGTATGCTTGGCCTTAGCACACCTGTGCCCTTACTCAGTACTGGACCCGTACTGATACTACACTGGTTGAATGGGTCCTGTGATGATCCACCAATGGTGGGGAGCAGACCTGTGATGCAGGTTGATCGGTTACTAATTGGGGTGGAAGGCTTGACCTGAGTGAGTAAGCGGTCTGGATATTTATCCTTCGGAATTTGTTTTGTTTAATCGTATTCGTCTTTGGAAGTTACAAGTGTTGTATTTAAATTTCCAAGGGTTTTAACGTACTTTATCCTTCCGTTATTTTAATTCCTCTGACATTTGGAATTTTAAATTGTACTTCCGAACATAACTCTTGACTTTCGTACTCTGATTTCCTTATCACTTATGCCTTACTAATGATTTGTTTTGGTTCTATTATTTTAGCCTTAGCACTTAGTATCGGGTCAATAATTGTGAATCGATCTGGTACTAAGTGTGGCGGTAATACCCCCGAATTTACAGTTTTATTTGCTTGCTTCCGCTAAACTTCTTTAAAATTTAACGAAATTTTTCAGTAGTAAATTTGGGGGTGTTACAAAGGGTGGTGGTGGTGCCGTAGAAAATTTGGTAGTGGCTCGGTAGTGATGGTGGGATGGTGGATGGTTGACTCGAAGGGACGATGTAGGGGTGGTGATGTGTTTAGTGCCAGGTTAGTGGTGGCTAACAGCGAGAGGCAGAAAGAAGGGGAAAGGGTTGTCGGGATGGTGGTGTAGTGGTGCTGCGGGGGTTGGTTAGGGCTAGGAGTCCAAACAATAGAGAGGGGGAGGAAGGGGCTGGGTGCATAAGTAGAGGGCTGGTGTAACACCCTCAAATTTACTAGTGAAAAATTTCGTTTAAATCAAAAGGTTTAGCGGAAGCAAAAGAATTAAAATCATAAACTTGGGGATATTACCGCCACACTTAGTACCAGACCGGTTCACTCTTACCGTTCCGATGCTAAGTGCTAAGGCTAAACTAAACAATCATCAAACAAAGGTTCATAGTTAACATAGGTCATTCACGAAAACACGAGTCAACAACAGTTAGAATATCGTTTAGAAATACAACTTAAGAGTACGGTTTCAAAACAAGAAGCGTAGTACAAAATATAGCTAAATAAAACAGATCCCAAGGGACCAATATCCGGATCGCCTACTCACTCAATTCAAGCCTTCCACCCCAATTTAGTAACCGATCAAACCTGCATAGGAGGTCTGCTCCCCACCATCGGTGGATCATCATAGGACCCATTCAATCAAGGTAGTATCAGTACGGGTCCAATACTGAGTAAGGGCGCGGGTGCGCTAAGGCCAATCATACATTCATACCACATAACACACATAGCACAATCATATAGGCAACGTGCGATAGCACACATGATAAGTCCTACTTATTTTCCCGGTGACATTATTCTTCATTCTCATTAATAATATGTTCATTCCACACATATTCTTTAGTAGTCCATGTGAGTGCGGGAACCCCACTATTATAGCCGGTGGACCGGAAGATAAACGCACAGGGCAGAACGCCTCTGATCCACTATTATTTGTCGGTGGACCGGACTGGCCCCGACTCACATGGTGTTTCGCTTTAAGTACTTAGTATCTTTCCCATGGATTAACTTATTCGTTCGGTTTGTCGAGCACAAGATCCCCCACTATTATAGCTGGTGGACCAGAAAATAAACGCACAGGACAGAACGCCTCTGATCCACTATTATAGCCAGTGGACCGGAAAATAAACGCACAGGGTAGAATGCCTCTGATCCACTATTATTGCCGGTGGACCGGAACACGGGCTCGGCTCAACATCTTTCGCTTTACGTGATTAATGTCTTATCAGTGTCTTATTAAATCACACATCACCCTTAACATGCATGCCAACAACATTCTACTGCTTTCTTTTCGAGAGGGCCCGTCCCATATGTTGAGACTCGTGCACCCTTAGTCACACCCCGACATTACCTTCCCCTTAATCTCCCACATAATGAGAGACCAACTCCTGGAAGCGTAGGTTAAACCCAACACCCTATGACATCGATCTCGCCTATTCTCACCTCTAGGGTTTTCCCCTTGGAAACCCTAGTTGGGCCTATGTGGCCCAACCCCTTCTCACTTACCTTACCATTACTTATTCTTCACCCCACATCTCGCCCTCATTAGGTCAAACCCCATGGCATATCACTTTACTCCTCGATCTCGCATGTGACCGGCAAAACCCTAGTAGTCCACATCAAACCCTAGCACCTTACTTCTTCCACAAGTAACCTCTCTCTCTTCATCCCCAAGTCTCTTCATTCACATGGAAACCCATACTCATCTTTTATATAATAGAATTCTCACTCTAAACCCATACTCCACCCCTCCTTAATCCTCCTTACTTTTACACTTCCCAAATTTCATCTTTCTCCCCAAAATCCTAATCGGGTCCCTTATACACCCTTGCACTAACCTACGTACTATTTTTCATCCCAAGTCTCCAATCACTCCACAACTCTCCCATTCTCTTACTTACACCCAAATTCAACTTTTCTCACGTAAGACACACCCCCATGCAAGAGTTAGTCACCTCATGCAAACACTCCAAGTCACCATGCAGATTTTAAGGCCCCCATGCATGGTTCCCAACTATCATTTATTTTAGGCATTCTTTCCACTTAAAACTTCTCTCATGGATGATGAGGTACTTGGGTCTACCCCATATCCCCCTTAATGGTCTCACTTCCCATTCCTCTCTTGTTATTCTTTTAGTCCCATTCCATAATACCAAAACCCTAGCATGCATGTCCTAGAGGGCCGTATCAACACATCATCAAACATCAAACAAGGAACATGTCATGCTCGTATAATATAAGGCACACACATCATACCTCATTATCCACGCTGCGCTACACAAACAGGTTATTCATAACACATGCATAATACACATTAACATGGCATACTCATCATCCATCAACACATCACATCACACATAGCACGAGGCCATAGCTTCGTCCTTACCTAAGGCGACGCCAGGCTTGGAGCACGCTCCTCTAACTCCTTAGGGCTTTGGTCGGGGTTACCTATCAAAGGGGAAAATGCTAAGTATTAGTTTCCCTTGCAAGTACCATCAACCCTTATTCTAGGTTAGGATTAGGGTTTTTATTACTAAAGAGGGTATTATACAAAAACTAGGGTTTTTACCTTAGAATTAGTATACTAAATATTAGTAGTCAAAATATATTTATTTTTGATACTTATTGTTACACTTATTTTATTAATCCCATTAGTCCTAATCTTGTAGTAATAGGGTTTATGCTAGCTTTAGGAAAATAGTGTTAGTATTAATAAAATAGTGACACTAATGTCTAGTGATAGAAACCCTAGCATTTTAAGGCCAAGTCTATTAATGGTGTTATATTTGAAATGATAATATTATAAGGTCACAATATTACAAGTAAACTATTCCTAAGGGTGATAATGATAATAGTTGTATATTCTTGAATAATACAAGGGTTCGAATGCTTTTGGTTACAATAATAAGGTAGTGATAGTAGTAATAATAGTAATAGCTAATAATAGTGTCATAGTAATGAGGTTAGGGTTAATGTTAAGTGGTATGGTAATAAGGTTCAAGTATTCTCCCTAGTTAACAACCACATGATATTTACTAGCTTGAGTTAAGTAACATGGATAAGAACAAAGTAGTATTATTGTTAACAAAATGATAAGGGTGTTAAGTATAATAATAATAATAATAATAATAATAATAATAATAATAATAATAATAATAATAATAATAATAATAATAATACTCCTAGTAGTAATGATAATAACAATAATACAACCAAGTAAGGTTTAGCAACCACAATAATAACCGTAGTAAGGATAATAGAAGTAGTAATAATAATATTATTAATAATGTTAATACTAATAATTATAAAAATTAAGATTAAATTTAAGTATAATAAAAGTTAGGGTTCAAAAGGGATGTTAGTATTAGTAAGAAAATAAGAACATTAATAATAGAGACAATAATAATGGTAATAATGATAATAATAGTAATAGTAATAATAATAAAAGTAATAATAATAATAATAATAAGTATATTAGTATTAATAGTAGTAGAAAATAGTAGCAGTTATATAAAAGGGGTATTAGGGTTTGGATGAGTGGAGAACCACCTAGGGTCGGTGGTGGTCCGGCGGCGGCGCGTGGCGGCGACGGCGACGGCGGTGGAGGAGGAGAAGAGGGGGGAAAATGGAGGTGGAGGTTAGATGGGAGGAGGAAAATAAAAGTCTGAGGTGGGGGAAGAAACAACAGATGAAGGGGAGTGGAATGAGGGTGGCGGCGCGCGGTGGTTGGCGCGGCGGCCGAGGGTGGTGGAGAGAGGTGGGAGATGGGGGAGGTAGAAGGAGAGGGAGGCAGGGGAAGATGGAGGTATGGGAAGGTAGAGGGAGGTCTGCTGGACATTTTGGAGGGTGGAGGAGGCGCTGGTGGCGGCTGGGTTGGCGGTGGAAGGTGGCGCAAGGGCGGTGAGGGGCTAGAATAGGCTGTTCGAGGAGACACTTTTGCACGGCCTAGGGTGGCTCGTGCAAGGCAAATCGAGGGCTGAGGAGGGCTTGGTTAGGTGGAGGGTGGTGCAAGGTGGGGTTCTGGGCGGCGCTAGACCGGCGGCGTTGGGGGACGGCAGCCGTCGACGCGTCTGATGGGGCGGCGGCGAGAGGGAGCAATCTAGGGTTTCGGGGTTCCAAATCCCAAATCTAGGTGATCAATAGGGGGTATTTATAGGCAGGGTGGTCGGGCAAGGCCAGGGGAAGAAGACAAGGGGGGTGCAGGCGCCAGGCTGGCCGGCAGGCGGCAGGAGGAAAAAAAAGGAAGGGTTGCAGGCTGCTCAGGAGGGAGGACAATGTTGGTTGGGGCCAAAACGGGGAAAGAAAACGATGGGAGAGAGAGAGGGAGGCAGGCTCGCCGGTGTCGGGGCAGCGCCGGTAGTGCAGGCGTGCGTTGCTTCTGCCGTCTGCACGAGGAAGAAGAAGGGGAAAGGAAGGGGGTGGACCGGTGGTCCAGGGGAAAGGAAAAGGTAGGGGGAACCGGCTGGGCGGCGGTGGTTATTCCCCCCCATTAATGAAATGTGGCGTTTTGGGAAATGTTTGGGAAAAACGCTGCGTCCTCGTTGGTCTGGCAACGGTTATTTTTTTCCTTATTGTGACGCGGCGTTTCGGCGACTTTAGCGTCGAAACGCAGCGTTTTTCTTCACAGGCGGTTGGGCTCGCTGGGCCGCGGGCGAGAAGAAGGAAGGAGAGGCGGGGTTGGGCCGGGCGAGGCCCAACTTCGGCGGAGGAGGAAGAAAAAGGAAAAAGAAGGAAAAGAAAAAGGGAAAAGGAAAATAAAGGATTTATTTATGGTTTTGGATTTTGCATAAATTATTTAGAATATTTTTGGGCTATTTAGAATATTAATATTTAGAAAATATTAAATAAATTCCTTTTTTGCTTAGTTTAGACTATTTTAGATAAATTTCCTTAACCTCCATGCTAATTAGGAAAATATCCAAATTTTCTTCCAATTAAATTCTTTATTATTTTCTTCTTAATTTACCTTAATTAATTCTCTACATTTTAATAAATGAATTTATATAATTGATTTTCCTAATAATTCCTTATTTTTCCGTAATTTCGGAAATTAGGATTTTGGGGTATTTCAGTTGGACGGGGCTATGGGCAAGGATGGGAAGATGGTGCACTAGGGTGATGGGGAATTGCTAGAAGGATGGAAATTGGTGTAGGCTGGAGGTGGACAATAACGAGTTGGTGAGTTGGGGATGTTGGGTGATGGTCGGGGGCTGCAATGGGGAGGGGAGTTGGGTGTTGCATGCGTGAGGGATAGAAGGTTTCTGGGATGGTGGATGGTGCTAGAGAGGAAGGGGGTTAGGCGATAGGAAACAAAATGGGCAGAGAAGGGGAGTAAGGGGCAATTTGGTTAGTGAGGGAGGCTGCTACTCGGTGGTGCTATAGGAGAAGGAGAAAGAAGAGAAGGAAGGGTGGAGATGGTTGGTTGCTGGGGTGGTGTTGTGAGGTGGTTCTATAGAGGTTGTTGTGGATGGTGATGGTCGGGGTGCTGCGGGGGGTGTGTGAGGTTGGGAGGGTTGTGGTTATGCGTGTGTATGTATAATGCAGGAGGGTTGGGAAGATCGAACAAAATAGAGAGAGGGAATGGGTTGTGGAGGGTTGTTTGGGTGCTGGACGATTAGGTGTTGCATGCGTGTGTAGGATGTATAAGAAAAATGCAGAGGCAGAGAGATAGATAGAGGGGAGGGGTAGAGTACACGGTAGTGGTAACGCGAGAGGGAGAGAATTGGCAGAGGGTAAAATAGGGGTAGGGTAGAATAGGTTTATTTTATATTTTTATTTTAGATTTAGTTTGGGTAAATTAGGATACTAGATAAAAAAATAATCCGGATTAGGACAGATTTAATATAACAAAAAAAGATAAAATAATCAAAAATAAATTTTAGGGATTTATTTTGAGTTACGGGTCAATGGTTGTTAATAAAATAATTATGATAAGATTTATGGGTATAAACTAGGATTAAAATTAATAGTCCAATTTCTCTCAAATCTTATTCTAATTAAATTTATATCTAAACCATCGTAATAATACACATAATAATAATACGTTTAATACTAAACTTTATAAAATAATAATTATAACTAATCACACGTAATTATTAATTATAATTAAGGTTCCTAAAAATGGGATATTACAATAATATTCTTAAATTGAAGGAATTGTCTACAGCACCTCTCGGAGACAACAAACCTGAATCGCTATTATTGTCCGATGGAATGAACTCAACACCTCTTAGGACAAAATGCACTTGAGCCACTATTCTTAAACCGGTAGAGCGGTCTGAAATACCGCTTAGAGACAACACACTTGAGCCACTATTATCATCCGATAGAATGGACCCAACACCTCAATCTTGACTCACATAATATTCCACTTTAAATGATTAATGCCTTATCCTTTAGTTGCTTATCTCAACCATATTTTTATTCATATTGAGTGGAGGGCCCCATTATTCTTAATCCGGTAGAACAGATTGAAGCATATTTCAGAAACAACACACCTAAGCCACTAATATCGTATGGTGGAATGGACCCAACCTATCAGGGCAAAATGCTCCTGAGCCATTGTTTTTAAATCGGTGGAACAGTATGGCGTACCTCTCAAGAACAACATACTTGAGCCACTATTATCGTTCGGTAGAACGAAACCAACACATCAACCCAACTCGTGATCTTTCACTTTAAATAATTAGTATCTTATTCGGCATTGTTAATAGGAGGTCATCTTACAAGTCTTAGTTAATTTACAAGTCTTAAAATTGATAAACACATAAACCAATCACATAATTATCAAGGACGACCTTGGCTCAATATCTCACATCTAAGCACATTAAGCTGAAAATGATCAAAATATCCCTAGTGTCATAATTACCACATTAACATCATTTTTAATTACTGAATCTATTTTATTTACCAGTTTGTCATGAAAAGGCTAAAACATAATAATAAAATTATTTATCATGCAATTTAAATTATCAAATAAGTCAAATGATCATTCTATCCTTAATCAAGATTTTACATATAAAACCCTAACATGTGTATCCAATACATCTATGATCACATAATCTCATGCTTCACAACATATAATACACATTAGACATGCTTATCATGGTAAAAATCTTACACACGTAAAATGACCAAATTACCCCAAGGGAACACATCTATAATTATTATTCCATAAATTCATCTAATATACTCATCCTATCATTTGTCGCGTACATCTCATACATTATAATAATAATCATTTTGTCATATTTTTTTACTCAAAATATTTTATATATGATAACATGTTCTTTCTACTAATTTTCAGAATATAATAGATAACACATAATTATAACTTAACGAATCATGGTTAACATATTTCAAACACAAAAAACCTCAATGTACTATCATGTAAAATTTACCATTTTAGTAAGGTATAAAAGTTACAATATGGCAAACATACTTAACACAATTTATACATCAAAACTTTTAAGTGCTATCATGTGATATTTGACATTGTAGTAGAGTATAACAATTACTTGAATTCTAGCAAAAAATATAAAATAGCAGTATCCTACTAAATACTATAAGATCCCGCTAATCAAATTTCGTACCTAAAAATAATACCAAGATTATAATATTAATATTTGAGAAATAAAATATTTATTTTTTCTAAAATTACCAAAAATAGTCTTACATATTAGTAACAGGTACCAAAATTTTAAATCACACAAAACTCACGCTATATGCACAACGTGAGCTATGCACGGTAAGGGGTATGACTTGGCAGATGAGGGGTATGGGTGTTGCATGAGAAGGGGAGGGATTTTGGGGCACAATAAGGGTAGAATAGAGGGTAAAAATGGTAGGATAGGGTAGAAATAAAAATATTTAGTTTTAGATTTAGTTTGGATAGATTAAGGTATCAAGTAAGAATATATTAGGTAAAAAAAAGTTAGGCTTAGAATAAGTTTAACAAAATGAATGAGGTGAAATAATCAGAAAAAAATATATGTAGGAATTTATTTAAGTTACGGGTCAAAGGTTAAAAATAAATAACTATACTAAGGTTTAAGAGTTAGTTCTAAATAAAAGGGCTAAACACTCAAACACAAAGGTTATGAAATTTTGGGATGTTACATGTACACTAAATAAAATTTATATAGGAACCTAAATCTATACATATATACAGACTCTTCTAAACCAAATAGATGGCAAAAATATACATGTTACTTATTTTCAAGTATAGGTATTATTTAGTTATTACTCTATCTAAAGTATAAACCTTGTGTCTATTTTTTTAGTCAAATAATAATTGTCGGCTGATAGCCGGATTTGCAAGAACGCGGTGCAGTATGTGATCACATGGATCCATAAGACTATTGTTATAAAATTATTTTATAAAATTAAGAAGAATAAAACTAGAAAACATAATTTTAAAATATGAATGCTAATATATTAATTTTATTAAAACAAATATTGTGTTTTTAAAGTTTCTATGTTATTGATTTAAGAAATTTGTACCCAAATATATATTTGTGGTGGCATGAGAACGCATGGAGTATCAAAATAAATAAAAAATAGTTACATTTTTTTTGGTTATTTTTGTGTTTCTTGTTATGAGTACTGAAAGGAAGAAAAAATATATTGTTATATTTTATATATTTCACGTGGTCTACTAAACATAGAAGAATTTCTTTTTCCAAATGTATTCATTTTATACTTTTATTAGAAATGAAATGGATTTTTTTTTAAATACTTTGTCACTTATACCCGATTTAAGAGAATTAAAATTGGGTACCAAACGAGCACCGTATATCTATGCTTCTGATAAAATAAAAGATTAAAGTATATTTGAACCGGAAAATGTGTTGCATTTATTCCTCGCTTTATTCGTTCCTGTAGTTGGAAACTACTGTAACAAGGCTCACCAATAAGGACCACAGAATTATAAAATATATATAATAAGAAGAAGATGATGATGATGAAGAAAGTCAAATATGAAAAGTCACGGAAAATCCCAAAAATGTAAAAAGTCATAGAACTATAAAAGGGAAATAGTTTATGTATATTTCAACTTTTCAAGGACAATAAATAAGATACTGTTACTTTGTTAAGACTTGGATTACATACATAATACTAATTTATCCAAACTTACCTGAAACATGGCAGACCTAAGATTCATTTCTAATTTTTGTCAGCACTTTCAAACGAGCATCACCAACCCTGATCAGCTTCCATCGATGTATAGGAACGTCGGTCCATTATGAGGCAGCCATGAGACACACTGATTTTCAATAAGGTGGCAGAGTCAGCCAGCCATAAGTGTGTTGAGTATGCACATCATTATTATCTATATTATTATTTCCTATATATTTTGGATTACTTGCTTTGCCTCTTATTTTTGTAACATTATTATATATTGCATATTATTACTTCATAGGTAAATTCCACTATTTTTTACTAAATATCTAAATCATCTTGTATTATTACCATTATATACTTATTAACTACCCACTCATCACCAACTAATCTTAATTATAATCAAATATTCGATACAAATACTATTAAATGTAATTATAATTAAACAATTAATAATAATAATAATAATAATAATAATAATAATTCCAAGATAAATTAATAAACATTATTAAATATTAATCATAGTTAATTAATCAATACAAAAAATATTAATGATAATCTTAAAAACCAAATCAATTATGATAGTATTTGTTATAACAACTATAAATTATAATTAATAAAAATAATTTTAATCATATATGGAAATAAATATTAATTTTAATGATATGCAAATTGTTTGTAAGATTAATTACAATTACAATTAAGAATAATTATTTAATAATAATATTTTTTTACTCATTATTAATTATAATTAATAAAAAATATTACTCTGAATTATAATTAAATAATGTAAAAAACAATTAATCAATACAAAAAAATAATGATAATAACCTTAAATATCAAATTAAAAACAATGGTATTGATTAAATATAAAATAATAATTAATCATAATCATACTTAATTAATCAATACAAATAATGATAAATGATAATTATAAAGTAATAATTAATGAGAATAATATTAGTTATAACTATTAATCATAATTAATAAAAATAATATTAGTATTAACTATAATTAATATAGATAATGTTAAATATAATAAATTGAATAATAATGATTATTAATTATTAAGATAAATTAATAATTATTGAAAATAATCTTAATCATAATTATAACTATAAATTAATATGAAAAATACTAATTTTAAATTTAAATAGAAAATTAATTAGAATATTACGTATTATAAATAAATTAATAATTGATAAAAAAATCCTTAATCATAATTATAAATAATTAAATAATACAAATAATAAAATATTCAATGATAAATAAATTGTTTGTAAGAATAATATCAAATAAAATTATAAATAAATATTTATTACAATAATTATATTTTTAAATAAATAAATAATGAATAAAGTTAATTAATAATATCTAAAATCATCAATATATATTTATTCATTCTAAATTAGATAGATCATCAAATACCATTATTACTTTGATAAATTTTATATATAAATAAAATATTATTATTTTACTATGGCATCTACAATAAACATATTTCCACTTAGATAAAATATTATTACTTTACCCATGTTGTTACCTAAGATAAGGTTAAATAATGATTTTTCCTAATTCATATCAATTGCTGTCAAGCCTCCCCTTGAGTGTCTCCGACCCTATGAGTGCAAGACTGTACTACTTTTTGGCAAGTTGGATGTCCCTATTTCCTAGGGTAGGTAATTTTCCACCGTCTAAGATTTAAACTCCCGTCCAAAATGAGTTCCTTTATTTTTTTTTTTAGTCTAATTTTCTAACGGTTAAATTAAATACAATTCTGCTATTTTGACATATCCCAATCTTTATAATAGTCATTACCTAAATTTAATTTATCTTATTTTTTTCCTAATGTATAGATTCATATAAATTTAATTAATATTAATTTATAGAGATAAACCCTTTTTTTTTCTTCTAAAATTACATACCAAAATTATGTGCATACATCTATATCAGATATTCATGCTCAATAATATAATTTTTGGCATGAACAATTTTAGTAATTATAGTTTAATGCTTCTCAAAAGCATGGATCTATATCAAATATTCATGCTCATCAATATAATTTTTAACATTAATAATTATATTTTAATGCTTCTTAAAAAATTGCAGTGTTTATTATTCACAAGTACAACTTATTTTTTCTAAATGAAATAATTACATAATTATAAAAGAGAATAAAATAATTATAAAAAATAAAGAAAATATATATAATGTTTTCTCTCTTAATTAGCAATGAGGCTCCTAAAAACATAATGAATATATCTAATTACAGTTGTCCGGCCGGCCGGCCAGCCAGCTGCCAATAATAACATTAGGACCAAACAAACACCCACAAGCAGCTGACATTTTCTAGATAGAAACGACTGATCATCTTTTTTGCCAGAGACGAGACTCCCGGCCTCTGCTTTTTGCCCATAAAAGTCGCGAGGTAGGAGGGATCCCGACGAAAAAAGCATGAATTACGATTGAAAGAATGCATGACAGGCTTGTGAGTTTCGGTCCAACCAAATCATGTGACTGCGTAATATTGATACATATATATGTGTGTATGTGTTCGCTGCAAGAATCCAAACAACTTTCCACTTAGGATTTATTTGGTGCAGGAATAATAAGAGTGAAACATATTTTTTTTATTTTAAATATTTAATAAAAATAAATATAATTTTAATAAAATATTTATTTTAGATTAAATTTAGATATAAAATAGATATTTATTAGAATAAAAAAATTAATTTTAAATAAATTACACACAATATTTAAAATATAAGGATATTTTTTTTTTCATTTCTATTCCCCGTACCAAACAAATATTGTGGTTTTTCAACTTATCAAAAAATCAAAAAGCAATGAATGTATTTTTATTTTTTTATTTTTAATCTAATTTTTTGAGAGTTGAAAACAATTCTAAGATAAGAGAAAGAAAAATTATAAAATTGGGATCAATCTATCATTTATAATGGCACGCAAAATATGCATATTTTAAGATCAAATATTTATTGGAATAAAATATTTAATTTTCAATAAATTAAATAAAATATAAAAATAATTTTTTTAATTATTATTCCTTATCAAACAAGCACTTAAAGGTGTGGCTCTTCAACTTATTGAAAAATCAAAGAGCAACAAATGTAAAAAATTTTAATATGATATTTTAAGGGTTGAAAACAATTCTAAGATAAAGTAAAACAAAATTATGAATTTGATATTGATCCACCGTTTATAATGGCACGCTAATCAATAAATATGCACATTTCAAGATCAAATATCAACTTTGCTTAAAATATAAGGACAGAGGAAGGAATCCTACACGTCAGATTTATTCAAACAAACGGTTTGAGATTGGTTGCTTGTAGTCGCTTCTGGTTGGTCCGGTTAGAGCGATGAAAGTAAAGGTGCTACTGCCCATGTTCTAACTTACTACTAGTCCGCTACTTATAAACTCGCAAATAAGCTGTGATTAGCAGCATGAGTGTCATAGTTGACCTATCATAAAAATAAATAAACTATTTGCATATTTATATCTTTTCACCTTTTTTATTCTTGTGATATTGATTATTAAATTCGTGAAGGAATCAAATTTCCAATGATTTATAATATTATTATGTAAGCTTGCAAAATTTAATTAAATATTCAAATTTACTGTTTTAATAGAAAAGTATTATGGGGTCCGGATTAGGACACAAATTAAGTCGGATGCTCATCCATATACCACTGTTCTAATTTTAAAGATAAATCAATATACCATTGCAGCATTACGTTGTGAATAACATTTACTCCTTAATCCTTTTGTTAATGGTTTGATCTTCTTAATTTATTTTAATAAAAAGATTACAAAATTTAATAATAATAATAATAATAATAATAATAGCATTAATAAAAAAAATATTAATTGCAATAATAACTATAGTAGTAGTAGTAGTAGTAGTAGTAGTAGTAATGATAATAATTTATTGAAAAAATTAAAATTTTAATTTAGATCAGATAAGACCAACAAAATTAAGCAGAGAAAAGCGAGTCCTTAATCAAATCTTAGATTAACAGATTCAGAATTTCAGATGGTCATAATCAGAATAACTCCAATATTTCAAAGATGAGCTAATCAACCTGTCCATCAATGACGAGATATATACAAATGAAGGAACAGCATGTATTACTTACAATGCGACAAGACCAGGAGGTTTGCATTAATTGACTCCCTTTACAAAGAGCCGGAAAAATACATCACATCAGGACTGCAAAATAGAACCAACTTGGAGCAACTGTCACAAAATAGTAGTGACCGAAACAGCCGATGTGGGACTGGCAATTGCCCCACGCTTGTCTGATCTCAGGTGTCCACAAATGGGTCCAGAATTCGGATACGTCATTGTATTATACTCACGATTTTTAAGCCATAATGACTTGCTAACTCACGGGCGTCATCTATTTAATTATTATTTTTTCCCATAAATAATTTCGTTTGAGTACCGGTGTGTCGTATTAGACTAGAGACTCGGTCGTGCTTTACACTCGCACTCCTTAACTCAAAAATAAGTATCCTTTTTATTCCCCCCCCCCCCACCCCACCCCCCCCCCCCGGTATTCTTATATAAGGCTCTATTTAAAAAAAAATAATTAAAATCAAAATTAAATTATTTTCTATAATTCTATAACTAATTTCCAATAATTTTATTCCTTCCACTTTTTATTATATTTTTCAAAAATAAACTAACTACAAATATATATTTTCTTCTATTTTCTAACCAAACGGAGTCTAAATGTATAGGTGGCAATCGGATTAGATTATTTACTTGTCATTTATCTTTTTGGGTTGACTATGATTTGAGTCGGGTAATTTTAAGTTACCTTATTGTTTGGATCGTGTCGGCTCCAAGTACTTACAAATTCGAATTGTATAGGATAAATTTATCGGGTCGGATCGGATTTAGATTTAGATAATTTGGTTTTGAGTCAGGTCAGGTATTAGCTATAGGGATGTAAACTAGACAAATTTTACCCAAAATCTGATAGATATTATCCATCGAATACTTAAACGGATATAGATAAAATAGATTTGGATGATGAAAAAAAAGTCTATCGCCCATCAGATTCAGGTACGAATATAGCTATAGGATATGAATATCCATACTTGTATCCATATCCTACCCGTTTATCAGATATAATACTTTTATAGTATAAATTAAAGTTAAATTTGTCATTTGATTTAATTCTAAATGAGTTTATTCGTTGGGTAATGGATTTATCAATTGGATAATATTTGCTAACGGTAAACAAATTATCTATCGGATAATAGATATCTAATAAATACAAGTATGAATGTTTTAGTGGATACCCGTTTGAAATATGGGTACAAATTTAGGTATAATTTTTTTAACAGGTACGAATACGAACGTACCTAATCTAAGCCTATTCCGTTTACATTCTTATTAGGTCGAATTTGAACCAAACAAGCTCGTATTCGGATGATTTAATGTTTGAGTCAATTTGATAGATCATATTTAAATTAACTTGACATATCAAATCTTTTTATGTTTTGATAGATTGAGTTACACTTAAATCGAACTAATCCTAAATCGAATCACTTTAGATTTTGATCAAATTAGATACTAATCACTAAAATTAATCTCAAATTAATCTCATAAACAAAAATTAAATTTAACTTCATATAAATATATAATTAATAATATATTATTAACTATTATTTTTTTTTATTTTTTTAATGTTATATTTTTACACAAAAAAAAAATTAATAAAATCATAATATCATTAGTAAATAGATAATTTTAAAATAAAAATAAAAAATTAAATAAAATTGAAATAAATAATATATTTTTAAAAATTTTAAGTAAATAATAATACATATTTATTTATTTTATTATTATAATCAATTAATATTAAATTCAATTTTATCAAATTAAATCAGAATAATAACAAACTAAATTATTAATAAATCGTGTTAATAACATATTAAATTAATGATGAGTTATAACTTAAAATCAAATCAAATCAAATGACTTATAATAAGATTAATAGTCAATCAAGTTTCAAATTGAATTTCTATCTTGTTGATAAATTTATTAACTTATATCGAATTATATTTTATACGAATCAAATTGAGCCAATTGTTACCAACTTTACCTAAATGTCATCACGCTTTACGATACGCTCATATATACCAACACAAATCTGTCCTCCATAATACACTAGACTTACTATAATATTTTCCTTGTGTGCCAATATTTTTTACGACAGTAACCCTTGCACCTATCCCAATACGGGAACAAACTGTGGGTAGTAAACGGATGTTTCACCTAGCGCATGACAAAATAACTAGACTATTCTATATGCGTGCCAACCAGACCAGAAACGTCGCCGGCCCACTGAATATTCATTTTCAAGGCTCTCTCCGAGACCTCCGCAAAACAGTGAGTTACTGAAAAATCCAAAAAGATCATACACCCATAGGTGAGCTGGATAATATCATAAAGACCGAGTCTGTCAATAGTTCTCCTGCTGACCAAGAAGAACGACAGCAAAAATTACGATACCACAAAGCTCTGCAATGGCAACAAAATCACCACCCATAGGTGAAAGGATAACACCCTAAGCTAAAAAAAATATTTTGAAATACGTTACAGAAGAAAATAAATAGATAAATAAACACCCTTCACTAGGTATGTTCACTGTTCCAAAGCCTCACTCTGGGATCATCTGCTCGTTGTCAGCATCATCTGCTTGCTCAATTGTTGGTTTTGATGGACCCTGACTTGACCCAGGAGCCTGCTTCTTCTTGATGCCGCTCACTATGTCGTCAATTCTAAGCAGCATACATGCAGCTTCTATAGATGTCTTGAAGGTTTGGGCCTTCACAGAGTAGGAATCCCAGATCTGACAAAAAACACAACATCAATGAGCGAAAATTGATTCGAGTTGTAGCCACTAGCCAGAGGCACCGGCCATGATTAAGTAACGTCAATGGATGATTGGAAACAAACTTTAGAGCAACCCCGGTGAGATTCCCATTTTAAATCGAGAGTGAAACAAAAACGGAGAAAAGTAGTAATTTGGACATATCATGTCTACAGCATCCACCCAAAAAAATCAGCACACCTGGTGACTTAGAAACAAAAGCAGCAAAATCAAGGAGAGATCATGCTTAAGAATATGAAAGTATATTGAAAGCACTTGCCAGAAACTAATGGCTTGGCAAGGGAGAAGCAACCGAAAGTAACCACTTTTAAGAAAACAACACACCAGAATAACCAAAACCCCAGGGGACAGATAAAGAGGATGAATCAGAAGGAAATTCAACTAGACAGCAAGGATAAGATGGACAAAGTGACAAACAGATAAACAGACATGGAAGTAGGTCATTAACCCTCTATTGTCTCTATATATTCGTTTATATGGAAGGAAATCTATGAGCTTTCATAGATAAAGCTGGCCTTTCTTCTATTATTTGAAAGTGATGACAACTCTCTTAAATATTAATTATCACTGAGGGCCTCACACTTCTAGAAGATCAAAACATCGGTTCATCCATCTTCAAAATTTATATATTAACGTACATATTGCACATAGGCTAATGGTACCTATAAATGGACAGCACCTTTTGCAATTAATGGATGAATCCAATAAGAATGAAGTTTCATCGTCTCGTTGCAGGTTTCAACTAAGGCAACTGTGACCCAAAAATGTAGGCATTATATAAACCTAGCCAACAGATGTTAATGACTTCCACGCAGGAGATGGATACGCACTCACTGTTTGGAAACAATAAAAAGATAGCACTATCTACTTATGGGGGGGTGTGTATTGTGTGTGCAAATATATATATATATATATATATATAGCCACTCATAGCCGAGAACACCTTTCTTTAATGCTACATCATACTCTGTATAGAAGGAGTATCTATCATAAAAAAATGTCCTGCCTTATGTTTAGAATTTCTTTTAGTAAAAAAAATATTAGTAACAGGAGAGAGTTTCGAGTTAAAGTAAAACTTTCAGCAGACGCCTCTTTCATCCATGTACACATAGTCTTTTGGTTGAAATGTGCCGACCTGTCCATCAGTACACGCCCTTTGACAAAAATTTCAAATTACATTGAAGACATTTGTAAGTGATATCCAGCAAGAGAGGGTTAGGGGGCGAGGAAGACGTGTATAGCCAACTTTAATTTTGACTCGCATTACATGAAACAACAAAGACTAGTTACATAAAATAACAAATTAGATTTATTACAACATTTTTAACAATTTATGAACCCTATCTTTCAAGAAATTTGCATAATCTTTTAACAAATCTTCAAGAAAATTTGTAAAACATGCCAAACTCCAAGATTGCATAAATAACAATCCAAGAAAAGATAATTTTGATCATTCGCAAGATGCTCTCGCATCAGTTTCCATTGTTCCTTTTTGTGCTGTCATTATCATTCACCCATTTAATGGCATTATGAATTACACTCAAGTTACCTGAAACACTTTGATTCTATTATCACTATTATTCTCAGCTTATGATGGTTGTGGATGTAAGAGACCCGCTGTTCTATCGATGCCCTGATCTAGAAGTAAAACACCAATATTCCTCTTCAGCTGATATTGGTGCAGTTAAAAGCTGCATATAATTTTGCTATTGCATGAGTCATATTTTTTTAAGGCTTTGTATGTTTGGGTAAGCAAGCATCTTCTACCAGGTTACAAGTGACCTGTCTAAAATACTTGGAAGTTTGATATACCCTTTATTATACTATTTGGATTAAAATTTATTTTCCCCTTTAATTATTTGTGCTTCCCTTTTCGGCTTCATAACTGGTGTGGGTGCGGATAAGCAGGGATTGTCCTTTGCTTTCCTGAACCCTACTCAGTATACAGTGTTGCAAATTTGGGAAATATACTGTCTTATCCTCCGCTTTTTGCCAGTGTCAATAGCATATCAATTTTCTTCAATTTATGTTTCTCACATGTGGCCTAAGTTAGTTCATGGAAAAACCAAAAAATTTCTTTCCTTTGAATCACAGTAGCTGCCACTTGAATTTACAGACTCAATATTGCAGCTATCATGCAATTGCTTTTCAGGAAATTTCCAATCCCTTTTAGCAACTGTAAATCCTTGTTTCAATACTTCATCGACCTTTGCTGTAAAATTTGATAACTGCTTGATTATCATGAAACTCATCCAATATCAGATGTGTTCGAAGCAATTCATTGATTTGTGGTGTTTTTTAGTTGTTGCAATTGAACTGTTTGATAAATAATTGTTTCATCGATGATGAGTATTAAACCTCTGATGATTACTTCTGTAGATTTGAGTACAGGGCTTCTACCAGAGGCTTCACTGCTGATGTGTTGCTGTGTGAGTTTGCTAGAGACTTTTTCTTTTCGCATATATACATTGGCTTGGAGATTTAGAATGTTGTTTTGCTAAATGAATTGTTTGTCATTTTTCGCTCCTGTTTTGAAGGTATTACAAATCTAAGATGCTGTACAACCCTGATGACCTTATGGTGCAGCATGAGTCCAGCAAGGACTGGAACACTTTGCCCTACTCTCTGAATTTCGTTATGAATTTTTTATTACTATTCTTTTTCCAACCTAGCTAATGGGTTAGAAATTAAATTATGTCAGACTCTAAGATCCAAAGACTGCTTATAAAGCTGTATTGGTCAAGCATTAATTTAAATCCTTCTTTATCAGTATGGAATATGATGAAATTGCAGACATGATGCGTCTTACTTTCATGGTCAACTGCTGCTTCTTTTCTCATGCAAACTGATACTTATCGGGTAGAGTCAACTAATATTTTTCCCTTCTTTTCATTGTTTCTCAGCCTAAGATTTAATTACCATATTAATTGTAAGATTTTCTGAATGATATTAACAGCCTAAAAACATGGAAGGTGGGCATCTCTGCACCGTGCACCTCTGCGCCTTAGTGCACCTTCGCAGTGCCATGCTAATGTCACCTCACCTAGAACAAAAGAAGCGCCTAACCCCCATTGCCTTGTGCCTTAGGCATGCCTTCTCAAACACTACCACACAGGCATTAGAACTAGAGGCTTCAGGTAAAGTATTGGTACTGTACATCCCGCTACAGTATATTTGTCTTTTGTTGGTTGATCTGTTAAAAAGTTGTTTGTGGCACTGATTATGGGAGCACACTCTGGTACGGCACGTGTGGAGATTGTTTGGTGTGCCCTTGCTGCTGAGGTTTGGGTACTTCCTTGATGTCGTTGGATATCGTTCCAGTGTTCAGGAGTAGTATGGCGGTTGTGGTGCCAAATGTCAATTGAAGACTTCATGTACGTTTTGATGATAGGTTCTGGGCAGTTTCTTTGATTCATTGGTGTTGGTGTCAATTTTTTTGGTGTTAGGAAGTTTATATGTTTCAGTGTATGATGCCTAATCTTTTTGACTTTGTATGGCAGAAGGGTTACTGTCATTTTCTGTGAATGTGTGCCAAGGGTGGGGGTGATTTGAGGAGAGTTTTATCTTCTGTTGGGTGGATTTTTTCTTCAGCTGCAGGGTGTTAGATAAAATTGTTCGGTTACGATTAGTTTTGTATAGATTAGATTCCCTTTGTTCAGTTACGAAAATTATATTACTGAAATTGCTCCCCAATATTACAATATTTTTCTTGGATTAGGTATACGCTTGACGTTGTATCATTTTCTTTTCTCACAAGGCAACGAACAGAAACCCTTTTGAAGCACTGGTGAAGTGTACAGGTAAAGAATCATTACAATGGGGATTGGCTGCACAGATTTATTCAGGATTGACATATAGGTTGAAGTAGGCTCTGGTTCTCATGACTGGAAAAATAGTGCTGTAGCAGGAGCTCTGACGAGGATTGCTTTAGCATGTACATCAGAGGATACCAATCATGAGCAAGTTGCACAGTAACATAACTAGAGCAGCCATTTCTACAGCACAAAATCTTCTTTCTGAAATTTTTTTATCTTAGAATGATGCCTTTTTCTTATCCTTTTGGCCGTGATGTCTCAAAGGATATGTTAAGAATTTGAAGTCTAGGAATGCCAGGATAGTTAGGATTAAATAGCATGCAATGTCAGCCACGAATTATTGTGAATGTATTTCAATTTGCTTTAGGTTTGAACATTGTCTTAATCCTCGAGTAGCTGTGGCAAAGGGAAGATGATCAAAGCAACAGTTCTATATTGTAAAAGTCCGTTATAAAGAAGGATGATCAAAGCAATCCCAAAATAAATGTTGCATTCAAATAAATATTTCAAGATTTATATTTGAGTATGATTTTTCTCATTTTTATATAAACAGTACATAGTTTTAAATTTCCATTCGTTATTTAAATTTGTGAACATTTTTATTCTTATGAAATCAATAATTTTTTATATTCACATTAGTTACATTATAAACTACGATAATTAAGTTTGGTGCATTGCACTAGTGCAAAACTAGTGTCAATAACAAACATGCAAGCACATGCCAAAATATACCTATGATAATCCAAGCAAAACAGCATATATCTCACCAAGAGACCTACAACCAGACGTCATATTCAAACAGCACAATTGCAGCAATGGAATAGTGCAGCGAAACCACCCTTAGTGAGATAGGCCTTACTTGGGAAGATATGATTTAATAATAACAATGAACTGAGAATAGAGGAAATGAGTAACGTACCTTTCGCTCTTTCATGTCTGCAATAGCACCGGTGTTGCCATCAATGCCAATCCATGCATTTTCACCACTTGCATGCTATAGTTATGCAGTGAGAAAAAAGTTAAGAAGCTTGAAGAAATATTGCTTCAAAAAGAGATTCCACAGAGTTTTCAATTCTAACCTTTCCTTGCAAAGCAGTCATTGTCCTGATCACATTTACACCACAGTTCTGAGCCAAAGTTCGTGGTATGGCTTCAAAGGCTAAAGCAGCAGCTTCATAAGGCCACTGTTTTAATCAAGCACAGAAAACAAGTCAAACTAAGAAAACTTTGTTCTTATAGAGCCTTCTTCATAAGGAGGCTAATGATTATTGGTTTTCCTAAACAACAACAATTGAACAACAGAAAGAACAGACAATTTCACACCTTTTCAACACCTTCAATGGATGTACTCTTCTGCTTTAAGGTAGCAGAAACAGTCAACTCTGTGGCACCACCTCCAGGAACAAGTTTCGGATTCTTAATTATGTTTCTCGCCACACACATTGCATCCTACAATGAAGCACTTGTATTAATATTTAATCTAGTTCATGGACACTTTTCGATCACAAGCAACTAGCCAGCAAATGTACCTGCATATTTCTTTCCACCTCATTCAAAAGATCCTTGCTTGCGCCTCTTAGGAGTACAGTACATGCTTTTGGATCTTTGCAATCGACAATGAACGCAAAAAACTCGTCACCAATTTTCTTGACCTCAAAGAGCCCTGCTCCAGTGCCAACATCAGATTCCTGCAGCTCATCCGGTCTATTAATAATAGTTGCACCACATGCCTTAGCAATTCTGTTATTATCTGTCTTCCTTAGCCTCCTGATTGCACTCACACCAGCCTTGCTTAAATAATGGCAAGCAAGATCACTTAGCCCCTTTTCTGTGAAAACTAAGTCCGGTTTAAACTTCAGTATTTGCACACAGAGATTCTGGATGTATTCTTCTTCCATTTTTAGCAAGACTTCCCAATCTTCTTCTCTAACTATCTCAGCATTTGTTTGGTTTTCACCTTTCTTGTACTCAAGGGGACAATCAAGAAGAATAATACGTGGATTGACAATTTTTCGCTTCATTTTGCCAGGAGCAACTACATCCTTGTTAATCATAACACCTTTAAGCACCTGAGAGTCTTCCAACTGACCACCTGGGATCTTCTCAACCTTGATGTACTTCTTAATATCCACCTCTCTCAAACCCTGGCCCATGTCCACACCCACCAGTGAAGTGGCTTCAATTGCCAATTCCTACATGTAACAAAGCCCAAGTTCAACTTCAAGCCAGCTAAAATGAAACAGGAATTGCTGGGAACCATGAATTATAGACTCTGGCAGATAACAACTTTCACAAGTTATTTCTGCACTATTTTTCCCCAACCACTGATAAATGAAACAGCATACATGTGCAAATGAACTCTACTGACCACAAAAGAATTACATTTGACTCACATCCACCATCAATGATAAGTTACCACATAAAATGGAAAGTAGACACCAAGATCATGCTTTAGTACTAACAATCACGAATGAAGATTGAAGTAAACACAAAATGGGTACATTTCAAGCACAACACCAATGCTGATAAAGTTAGCATACAACATAAAAAATATGGACATCAAGTCTATGCGTTACAACTAGCAAGTAGCAATCATGAATGCAAAAGATTGCCCCAATTATTACTTCAGGGCTATATACTTTGACCAAAACTAGCTTTGACGTACAATTAAAAGGCCACTTGGCCCACTTCCATCACTAAAAGTAAGTGGCCCACCTCCATCACTAAAAGTGACCAAGTATGTGTCAAAGAGGCTTCTTTTGTGCTGTATCAGGTTTGGAGTGAATGGAGCTGATTCATCTCCATTCACCTTGTTTGGGTACATTTATTAGAAGTTAACCTAGGAAATTGGTAATTTTTTCCCCTTCATTAACCTCCATTCTACTCATTTTTGTTAACCCCAAATTGGAGGATAACGAAGGTGAAGGGGAAGAAATAAGTATTTTTTTACATGGTGAGGAAAAATTGCCCTCGCCCTTTTTGACATCCTCCTTCCCAACCAGATTTGTTTCTTCGTCCCTGCCTCTGCTCACCTCATTTCTTTTTCGACCCACCCAGCTTCCTCCTCGGGCAGCACCTTTGACTTCGACAACTAAAGTTACAGCAAGCGGTGATGGCTTCCTTTGTTGATGGCCAGACTTGCCGTAAGCGGTGGCAACTTGTTCTTCTCAATCTCCCCTCTCCTCATGCAGAACACTTGCACAGGTATGAATCTAGTCCCTTTTTTTATTCAATTGTGCTGGATGTTTTTTACTTCAGATCTGTCCATTTGTGTTATTGATGAACCAATTGTGTACTGGCCATTTCTGTTCATTCCACCTTATGACGATGCCATGGTTGACTCAGATCTAGCCTCTCTTTTTTCACTTAATTGTGATGAATCAATTGAGTGATGGCCATTTCTTATTTTTCTTTGTTATTTTGATGCTGTGATTGACTCAGATCTAGCCTCTCTTTTTTTACATAATTGTGATAAATCAATTGGCTAGCTGATGCCATGGTTGACTCAGATCTAGCCTCTCTTTTTCTAAGTAATTGTGATAAATCAATTGGGTTCTGGTCATTTTCTGTTCTTTCTTTGTTATTTTGATGCCATGGTCGGCCTCAGATCTGGCTTTTTTTTACTTAATTGTGATAAATCAATTGGGTGCTGGCCATTTCTGTTCTTTCTCTGTAATGTTGATGCCATGGTTGACTTTAGTATTAGGTCAACAGCTAATATTTAATCAATATTCCTAAATGATGCCATGGTTGACTTCAATATGAATCAATTCTGGCCTCTCTTTTTCCTTAATTGTGATTTTCATCAAGCTAAACCATGTGGGACTGCAGTAAAACAATTCTCGCTGAGATTTTCATCAATTTATGACACAAGGTATCCTAATTTGTAATATCAACTAAGAAGATGACAAGAAATTCAACAAATATTAGGTCAATGGAGATAAACGTTAATGAAAAGTTGTGTGATAGCTCATGAGGTAAATGATATCACACAAATAAGATTAAAAAAAATTCATTTCTCTTTTGTTAGGTTGGTGGAAGTGAATTATGAACCTACGCTTCCTCTTCTAGCTAGCTTTTATATGGATAATATAAGGACCTCTACAAAAGCTTTAGCCTCTTTTCTTTTACTGCTTATGTCTATTGATATTTGTATGTATTTTTCATACATATATATATATATATATACCATATGAAAATATGATCATACTTATTTTTCTTATACAATGTTTAAATATCTATTTGTCATGATTTGACATGTTGATGAATGATTCATTCTTGAATTAGTATTTTCCAACTAACATAATAAATAGGATTTTTACTTGTATGCTTTTTTTTGTTGACTTAATTATGAACTTCATAGAATTTTGCTGGTTGTGTATTTTTTATTTAGTAACAACAATATTCTTGTTGATGAAGTATGGAATCAACAGATTGAGGTGTGTATAGTGTCAATTTGATGGAACTCATTCTTCTTCTTCTTCTTTTTTACATAAGGTTTTCTTCTTTTTCATCATCTATATAGTTTAAGTGTTGTGGTTTAATTTACTTTCTTTGTTTGTTTGTCATAGAACAATCCAAAGACTGCAGAGTGGAGGGGTAAGACCATTCCTTTCTATAAAAAATTAGAAGAGCTCTTTTCTAAGGATAGAACAACATATTTTTTGTAGCTGTTGTTGAAGTAAGAGCAAGGAAAAGGTCAGAACAACATCAAGGATTTGATGGCATGATTCACAATATTGATAATATGGTCTTATAAGACTAAAGTTGTTGAGGGGTTTAGTTCATTTGGTATTAATTTAATGACCCGACCTAGTTGTATTCAAGAATATGATTTAGATGCTAGAATTACAAGTACATCACAAGAAGGTGGGAGTCATGGAAAAAGCATATAGGGAAAGAGGAAAATGGAAACATTTTTTGCGGCATGTTCTGATATGCCAAGTGCACAGATGGAGAAGATTGCCACTGTTTTGGACAAACGCTCATGTGTTGATCCCACTGAAGCTATAAAATATGTTGAGGGGCTTGACTTCGACTCAAGGTACAAGACGCAGGCATCTTTCCATCTTTCAAAGAATTGTCCAGCATTAGACTGCATTATGGTTTATACTAATACAAGCACAAATCATAGACGAATCAGAACCTTCCCCTTATGTGCAGTTTCATGTTTTATGACACTTGACTTTAATAGCTTAATGGATGATATCATTTATCTTTGTTGACTGTGAATCAATTGTAAGATGTTGAACATTTTGTGCACCATTTGAGTTTTATTATGGAAAATGATGGACATCCTTTGAATGTATAGAATTCTTGTTTCCCTTTAACTTATAGAGTTTGTTTTAACAAAAGATGATAGGTGTCTCTCTTAAATGTGTTGTATATGATTTATTTTGTTTGTACAAAAATAATGTTTTTGAACTAGCACGATAATGGATGGCGGAAGAGTTTGTTGTGGTGGAGGTGTTGTCAGTGGTCGTGATGGTAGAGTAGGAGAAGTTGGTTGTTGAGGTGGACCAGTAGTGTTGGTGGTGGTGGCGGTGGAGCTTGTTGTAGTTGTAGAGGAGATGCCAGTGGTGATGGTGGTGGAGGAGTAAGAAGAGGTGGTGGTGGTAGTGTAGAAGATATTTCTCTTTTTAATAAAAGGGTATAAGTATTATTTGTTTTATTTTTTTAATATTCATTCACTTCAATCCA
Organism: Tamarix austromongolica; assembly: GCA_039764185.1. Lineage (NCBI taxonomy): Eukaryota > Viridiplantae > Streptophyta > Magnoliopsida > Caryophyllales > Tamaricaceae > Tamarix > Tamarix austromongolica. Next base: position 25,650,932 of record CM077817.1, read on the forward strand.
AACATAATTAAAACACCAGTCTCCCCATTCACCCAAGTTACATTAATATCATCCAAATAGCATTTTAAGACATTCACACCAATTTACCTTCATTCCCTTTCACCTAGGTTAATTTTCAATGTTTGGTCTCACCCTGATGCACCCCAATCCAAACGGAGTATTAAGGTCAATGTATAAGCTGGAAAATGAAGACATAATAAGGTTAACTACTTGAATCCTGCAGAAATATCATTAGGCCAAGAATGCTTACAGCAATAAGATCCCCAAAATTACTGGTGAATTTTGTGCCTATACAGCTCTTCACTAGCCCCAACATTGTTGCACCTGCAAAAAGTATACAGGTTAATTACTGAAGACAAAAGTTTGATATGACAAGAATGAGAGTTTCTACAATTTCTGCAAATAAATGACGATTTGTCCCATGTGCACAAATTTTAATTCCAAGAATAGAAAAAATGAAGAGAACTGATGAATACAAGGTCTCTAGGCAGCCTTAAAGGAGGTGAGGGAAATATGAACTCCGTACAGTAAGAGCTGGTGCAGCGCGCACATGAGGAAATTTTAGTTCCATTTATATCTCTAAATCTTTTATAGAGAGAAGCAGATCACTAAATACAGGAGAAGGGCACCCTCATAAAACTATAAAAATTAGGATGTGTGTGGGTCTCCAAAGCAGGAGAAAACCATCACTACAGTACAGGATATGCTTCCAATCTCTTCTCTTCAATGCATCCAAATGTTCACCAGTACGTAAATGTATAAAACAAAGAATATGAGGTGTCAGGAAGGAGGGGAGGTCTGTAAGTAAAACAATTTTAACACAGCTAGTTTCATTCAGATATCAACAATTAGTTAGCTTCCAAAGCAAATATATGTGTATGTACGCGCGGATGTAAAAGGACAAGAAGCCCCTAATAGTGTGCAACATAAAGAACATTTTCAATACATCTGCGCTCTGAAATTCAGTCAAGTTGGGGATTCTTTATGCCAAGCAATGCCATCACAGTACTATGAAATCCTCATGAAGTCAATGGACATGATCCATCCAAACAAGGAAAGCGAATACTGACTCTTTATAACTATCAGTTGAAAAGTATCCCCTTTCCTAATCTTCCTGAGAATTTTAAGTTCTGAATAAGAGACAAGAAGACACAAGCCTTCAAACAACAAAGGATACAAAAAAGGGCAGAAATGCTTTGCCCACCCTTAGGCAACAGACGATCAACAGAGTATGCCCACTCTTAGGCAACAGTGGTAAGTTATTGCACCAACAAGCTATCTCAAACAACATTACTTCAAATCATGACATCTTTAACATATCCAATTAAATTAATAGATTGTATCCAAGTAAAAGAAACATAAATATTCAATATGTTGATGCTCTTTAAAAATGAGAGAAAAGGCATATAGCATAAGACTTATAAACTACATAGCACAAAGTACAGTAAGAAAAGTTAAAGGGTCCAGGAACCTACGATCCTTCACATCGATGGTCATTGCAATCTTATCAAGAACAGCAATAGCATCCTCCAGAGCTTTGCTATAGGCTGCAAGATCAATACATCAGTGCAATGCATAGAAAAAGTATGATGATAAGAAGCAGAGGGAGACATTCCACTGCACCTCGGCAAATAACAGTCGGGTGATAATTCTTGACAATAAAAGCTTCTGCTACATGGAGCATCTCTCCCGCTACAACCAAATTACATCTACAAATCAGCACAAATTGGACAGAACATTCCTTTCACTAGCACATCAGAATTTCAAAACAATCTAAGATTCTGGAATCATGATTTTGCTATGAAGTTTATTGGATGGTTTATACCCAACTACGACCGAAGCCAATAAGAACATGTTTTTAAGTTCGTTGAACACTTTACAGTACTATAGACCATTGGTTTTTCACCCATGATTCTACTTCCCAACAGCTTTCTCAACTCAATTGCCAATTTTTTCTCTCCTAGTGTTTCCTCGTAAAGCCACAACTAGACAACTTCTGACAGAATTGTGAGGACTATTCTAGAGATGAAAAACCTGGTGGTTGTCCTCAGTTAAGCCAAAAAAATAGGCCCACCAAAGTCTTTGTAAGAAAATTTATGCAAATATATCAGGTGAACATGTCAGTCTTACCAAGAACTATGACCGAGGTAGTTCCATCCCCTACTTCCTCATCTTGGGTGCGGCTTAGCTCAATCATTGACTGTAATCATCAGAGCAAACATGTCATGATAAGGGACACTATGTGTACATCCACAACAATTGTTTTACTCAGATAAGAAATGACTTCATGAGTTATATGTCGTTACAGGATTAGAAGTTCTAATGTAAATCTTACGCTCACAGTGTGGCGTTATCAAAGTGTGGTGGGCAATAAATAATATGACAGTCATCACAACATGAATTTTTATTAATTTGCATAGTATGCTTCTAATCATTATTTATGGGTCATTTAATTAAAAGAATTCAAAAAAATAATGTTCTAAAATAATAATTCAAGTTATTAATAATAAAGTATTACTATGTTACACATATAAAAATTTACAACAAATTAAATTTATCAGAAAATAATATATCAACTATAAATATGTAATTTTCTAGAACCGCTTTACCCAAAATCCACAAAATTTCAATAGATATGCAATATCAAACTGATATTTTATTGTATGCCCAACGATGCCTAAAAGAAAATGATACCCCCAAAATAAAATAAAATAAAAACTGAAAACAAAAAAGAGCAAGAGGAAATGCCTTGGCAGCAGGGTGTGCAACATCCAATTCACGCAAAATAGCATTTCCATCATTTGTAACCACAATTCCTGTGAGGCAAGTGACACATCAAAGGAACTATATCAACAGATAAGTGAAAGTGTTGATCCCAGACAAAAAGCAGCATGAATAAGAAGCTCAAGATGGCACGGCTTAACAAAGAAACATTTGCATTGGCATTACTTTATATCTAATATCAAGCAAATCTTAGCAGCTACCACTTCTCTTTCTTTCACTTTGCTCTATCAGAGATTAAGAGTCAGTGCATATAACAAGACTTCAAATTCAACTGCTTTCCAACAACAAACTCATAAAACAGACAAAAATTTGCAGAACTCTTTAATATACAGTGTTTATCCCAGAGCCAAATAGTGAACCTCCTTCCCCCCATTTTCTCTTTTTCTTTATTTCTATCCATTGTTTAAAGAAGAATGAAATCTACATAAACCCCACTAGTTCCAAGAACTCGGAGGAAAAGCATCAGTAATTAATAACCACCACAAAAGCAGACATGAGATCTAGACTTTATTGGCTAATAACAAATTATATTTGTATCTTAAAGCTTATAGGAGGAGCAACAACATTACCTCCAGAAGCATCCAGAAGCATCTTTAACATTGATCGTGGACCCAAGGTTGTACGAATAATATCAGCAACAGCCTGATGAGTAAGATTAAATCCATCAACATGACATTCTATATGATAGGCAAATGAAGCAGTTGCAGCAAGCACAGCAAAATAAATGACACATGACATGAGAGATAACATCACACATAAAAGTTATATACCCCAAATAAGACTTAAAATGACCCATACTTTGAATTTTCATGAAGCATTTCAATCATAATCAAGCAATTAAATGAAGCTTCGCGAACGATAAATTATGTGACGCAACTGTTGAGACATAAATTTTTATTTTTATTTCACAATATGCTGTATATCATTTACATAAAATTCTTGTTTATTGACAATATAACTATATTAGAAACATTTAAATACTTATTATATGTTAATATTAACAATAATGGAATTAAATTAAAACTATAACAATTGTTATCCATTAGTTTTATTCATGTACTAAATAAATTAATATTAACACTATCTATCTAATGGTATTAAATCATTGATATTATTATTATATTATATTCATACAAATTATAAAAAATTTAAACTATAACAAATGTTATCCATTAGTTGTATTTAATATATTTATACTAACACTACTTGAACAATGGTATTTATTCAAGATAATTATAACCATTTAAATTATTTTTTTTTAAAAAAAACTAAACTAAAGTCTAATTAAATTAGAAAAAAGATGGATGCAATATATTATTTCCAGCTAAATAATATTATAAAAACTAATTAAAATTAAAAATACTAGTGTTAATAACCTAAGGTCTTCTTCAAAACTAATTCAATAATATTAGCCTTACTAAATACCAACCTGTACTATGTATAGACTAAAGAGAATGGCCTATTTTTTTAGTAGAAATTGAAGACTCTCCCAACATCAACACTCAAAAGCCAAAAGTCTTAATCAATTTAATAATTTTCTCTCGACCTCAACCAAATTAATGCTATCCCCCCACACCCACACGACCACGCCACACCAGAGAATGACAACCAAACAGCAAGCCAACAAAAGACAATTGTCGACAACGACGGCAATGATGATTGAGGGTCAATGGCGAGAAAAAGCAAACAACAGCAAACGGCGAGCTCAACTTTGACGTTGCTACTTTCTATACAATAATACAACCAAATCTGGCTTATGTTCCAACCAGAATATAAAAGTACAGTCGCGGTATCAGAGTGATATGATGTGAATTCTTATTTTTATTTCACCATATGCAACGTAAATATAAGTATCCAATAAAATAGTGGTTTATATTATGTTAGAAGCACTTAAATGAGTCATTATATGTTAAATTGTCCTAATAAATCTAAATTTGCCTTGGAATGAGAAATGATATAGATGTGAAGGTAATAAATAGCAATACTTTATTATAATTTAATAGCAACTTGGTCCAAGATATAAATAGTAAATGAATAAGAAAAAATTATAATGATTTAGGAGTTCTCAATAAATAGCCGATATATATTTTCCAATTTAACGGCACTAAAAGTGTAAAATTTTAAAACCGTAGCCTAACCTAGAATCTACTAAATAGTGACTGTTGCGCTACAGTGGAATTGTTATTTAATTGTACGTCTCTGACTCTTTCCCATATTTTTCTTTTCTTTTCACTTTTGGTGATGAGAGGACAGATCTAGGAGAAGGCAAAGAGAATCTAAATAGAAGGAGGTGGGATTAGCATGAGCATGTTTTTGTGGGTACATTTAGGATTTCTGATAAATTGCTAGTATTTATCAATAACAATTCATAGATGCTAAATATTTAAAAAAAATTAAATCCGTAGCGCTTTAGTCAGTTTGCGTAGCACCTAACCCAAAATCCACAAAATAGTGGTCACTACACTATAGTAGGAGCACTATTTAATTGCCTAATCATAATGCAGCATCGATCTTAAAATTATAAGTTTCTCTTACCTTGAAGCATGACAAATCAAGCATAGAGGAAACATCTTACCTCTCTCTAGATGTGCATTTCCACTATAGAAGCTGAAGATCACTAAAATTTCAGATACTTCAAATTTAACAAAAGATGTCCATAAGCAAAAGAACATTATTTCCTTATCAAAGGGTAATCCTTCCACTACATATGGAAAAAAAGGATTTTGGTAACAACCAGATTCTGCCAATATTTCACTAATCGAGGAGAATCCTCCATCATATCTATGCATAAAGAGTAAAATGAACAAAGCAGGTGAAAATAGAGATTCCTACCAGGCATGTCACTGAAAGTAAAGAGTTCCCAGACCATCAATAAATCTCTCTATCCCCTTTTGTTGCGTACTCCCTTGTTCTCTATGTTAGCACAATGACCCAACTAGATTCAGGATGCTAAGACCAAAAGATATGAGATATCAAGAGTAGCAAATAGTAATCACATTCTGATATCCTGGAGGTTTTTTACTGTGATATAGCCCATAACTAGAGTTGATCTATTTCATGAATTAAAATTTGGCTGCTAAGGACATGCGCATAGCCCAATACTTATAACATAGCTCAAAATAACTGGTAGGGGAATGTGAGGTTGCAGTACCGTCGTTGGGTAAGGATCTGTTGGGGAATCAGTCACACCCTGCTATTAGAAATGGCAAGTATAAATTACAACCCCATAAACCATATCATATACTGGAAGTCTCTATGGTCAATTGCACTCCAATGATCCCAACAATTGGGTTTCCAATAGATTTTGTATAACCGTTTCTCTTTTCCATCTCACTTATCTGTGTCATTTGCTTACTTTGATGGATCTCCGAAAATTCCTTTCAGGCACTTGCTTCAGCCACATTCTTTCATTAAAATTTCTCTCCTCCTAAGAAAACTCCAAGAGCTCTAATGGTGCATTAAGCAGCACAATGACTCAAAGAATCCACTAAAATCTAACTATGCTGGCAGGGGATCAGCGTCTATAGCATATCCTAAAACAATACGTGGAAGCTAAATAATTACAATTGATAGATGCATGAAATGTTATGGTCCTTTTAAGCTACAGCAAGCCAGAAAAAAACTGAGCTAATACCTTGAGACATGCATAGAAGCATAAGTACATTACCCAAATGACACTGCCAACTTAAATGATTGAACTGGTAATCTAATGAAGGGTCGTCACCACAGACTAGTATCCAGTACTCAGAGAGTGGACTATACCTGTAGACCCAGTTCAATGGTCTTTGTTACCTTACCTATAATAATCTCAAGAGAACCTAACTTGACTGCCATTGACATAAATTTTTCTACAGAAAATACAGAACAGTAACAACTAACAACTCAAATTTCCATCCCTGATAGCCTCCGGAAAACTAAGTAATATTGATATGAATCCATTGCATGCCCGTAGAGTACGTCTAGAGACCAGCCTCGTGATCGTTAATATCATCAGCAAGCTCCTCCCCGTGTTAAATAAAACTCATGTGGATTACCAAGTTAGAAGCATTAACTTATTCAGTTCTACTGCATCAAAACCCTTACCGGCAGAAAACTAAAAGAAAAACTATAATAAAAAAGAGAGGGATTGAGGACAGCAAGAGCAAGTTCAAAACTCATGAGTCTAGATTTAGGTTTATATGCAAAGAACATGGATTGAAGCATGAAGAAATTCCTGTCAAAAATTCGCAATAATTCAAAAACATTTGAACTTTTTATGTGCAAGAATACCATAATCATTTTAATTTGAGGCGTGATAGAACAGTCACACTTTGTAGATTCCAGAACTAAATGATTAGAAATATAACTCTGAGTATATAGCTTACAGAAATCAATCATGATTCATAAAACATATTCTCACAAGGACTCTACAATTATTGTCTAGAAAACTTCTCTTCTTACTATCAAAAGAAAACAGAAAACAAGACCAAAGAGTGGGGGCACTGATTTATAAGTTTGCATAAAATTCCTAACATACTTCGGTACTTCAAAGGCTTTGCTAAAAAATGTCGATATTGTTTCCAAGAAAAGAAAGACTAAAACCAAAACCGGACTATCATTTATATTACCTTAGATGCTTGGATGTTTGCATGGTGGACCTTGCTTCCAGACTCACGCTTGGTAGAATCCTCTGCCATCATTAACCAAATAAAGCAAGTTAATATCAATTGTTGTAAACATAACCCCTCCTACAGTCCTACCGGAAGATGTATTCTTGCTGCCGCTCCCACTTTCTATTAGTTGAAAACAGAGAAAGTTATAAAAATAAAAAAAACAACAACAACAAATCCTAGTAATTGGAAATAGAGATACAGGTGAAGAAAGAAAAGTGTTCTTTCACGATTTATATCACCGATTAAAAGTCGGAGCTGCTCGTAAAAAAATAAAGCTCGGTTCCATAAATGGGGAGAAAAACCATCTCCACGGCAACAATAATCAAGCAAAGAAGCCAAAAGGTCCCAAATCTAACTCAAGTAGAGACATTCAAATTTTCATTTATTATTAGCCAGATAAATAAATATAAAAATACCAATAATGAAAACCAAAAAAGACTTATAGCACCGAAGAAAAACAGGTATCGACCAATTTGAGTAGAATGCCTAAACCCTAAACCTCAGGTGGATGAGCTCCACTCTTCAAGTTGAATAGAAACACAAACAGGGTAGAGATGCAAATATCCAGATCTCGACCCCATAGGCGACTCTAAGAAGCTTTATTCAATAAGGTACTGCGAGCGTAACTGATGCCCTACGAAATCCATTGAAGTTGAATCAAGAATAAGAGAAATAACAAAATTAACTCTCCGGATGAAAAATAACTGTTCGCAACGGCTAAGAACCCAGCTTATTGAAGCAGTCGGTCGCTAATTCACGGTAAATTCGTTTTCTCCCGTATCAATGTCCGAATAACAGTAAATTAGAACCCTAATTACAAGGAAATCGATTCGACTTTCTCCGGAAATTAACAATACAGTGAGAGCTCGTAAAAAAGTAGGTTATAAGAATGAAGCAAGGTCAGATCAGAGCCGAGAGACACGGATACTTACTGAGGACGAGGACTGGAGCATGCATGTTTCTATCAGCAAAAATGAGCGAGCGAGAGAGAGGCAGAGAGGCAGAGAGGCAGAGAGGGAGAGAGACGGAGCTGGGGGCAGAAGAAGGAAGATAAGCAGAGGAGAAGCACGCAGCAGCGGGTGAGCAGTGAGCACTAGGAGGGAACAAAATGACTTCTTATTTCCTGCGCTCGATTCTGGAAACCCTTGGAACCATCGTTTAAATTTGCCTCAAAGACTTCAACACGGGCCCGTCATAAAAATCTTTCACAATCCAGTACCTGATCGGCATGTAGCCAAACGAATTTATGTTTTTCTATTCTTTTCATTTTTTAATTTTTATTTTATTTTTAACATGGGACACTGGTATAAGGTGGGCTCAGAAATCAGAATGGTAGGCATTAGCCTACTATTTTCATTTTTTAGTTAGTGTTTTTCTACTCTCTTTTTCAGAGAGATTTTTCATACCACAAAAATTTGTAGTCCATATTGATTTGACTCATACGATCATCTCCAATTATATCATAAATTATCAAACGTTTTTATATCATAAATTATATTACATTATTCTAAATGAAGTTGTGTTTGAACTTATGCTAGTTTTACTTGGTAGATAGAAGTTATTGAGAATTTTATACTTTAGTAAATAACATAAATTGAGATACATTAATTAAAGCCACTACAAGAAATTTATGGGAGCATCTATTCTCTCATGTGCATAATATCCAAACTAAAACCAAGACAAATATCTAAGAACTTAAAATGTCAATTTAAACATGCTTCAAGGTTTGGAGTATATGTGTTGATATATTTTGCTTAAGCAAATATGCATTTCATCATGACACTAGTTAATTCTTTCAAAGTTCCTAGTAATATGTAATCATTGAAAAACAAGGTTGGGATTGTATGGCATAGCTGAGAAGGTAAATCATTGATAAAGCATCACACTACCAATATATTACGTGTTCCCAAACTTTTAGTTATAGAGAACATCTAAACGTCAACAAAAAGATTGTTGTTGTTTCTTGTATTTCATGGGGATCTTGCAACCCATCTTCCAATACTATATCTTATCACCTCTTGCCGGCTAAACCTTAATGTATTTTGAATCATTTGGCTTCATTTTTTTCCTTACGTGTTTGCACTTTTTCAAGAAGAGCCACTCCAACTCATATATGCAAAATAACAAACAAATATTAAGGGTGGACGTTGTTGGTACATTTGTAAGAGCCCTTATGTATAGCTAAATGAGTTAATGTCTTGCTATTTGTCGTTATTCAAGCACTTGCAATTTATTTTGAACCATGCAACTACATTTGATTTGAGGAATAACTAAGAAAGATGATCACGTCAAACATCCATCAACGATTAGAAACATTATGATAGTTCGCATGATAATGAATATGTCCACATGTGGTTGTGCAGTTAGGATAATCATGGTCACTGAGAACATCTATCATGGGCAATGAACACTAAGAAATGTATTTCTTGTGATCACAAAAAAAAAAGGAAAAATGTAGAAGAGAGTCCAGTGCTCAAATCTAACTCCAATCTACTTCATCATTTCTATTTGTACTAAGTGGTGAGTGCAAAGATGTTGTTGAGAAATATACACACAAAGTAAGCTTCCATGTTTGAAGGTCAAAATGTGGCACTCCAAGTTATGGAAGTGGTATTCATAGTTCTTATTAGATAATATGGTATTACAACAAATAGTGTTTTTAATTTCTATTTTCTAACATTCAAATTTTGACTATTTTTCATTTCTTTATTTTGTCTTGACTAATAGATCCCTATATTTAGGTGTGAAGTGAATTGATGTCACGCCATATGTCCTTCTAGAAAACGAATACGCCTTCCATTAAAGATATATCATTTTAAGGAATCATACATTTAAGATTTTACCTTATAGAAAGCACTCTATTAACTGATACATCCCTTTCTCGATTGATTTTCGCTATCCATGGATTAACATTTTCAACTTCTTGATTTGCAGGACTAGAAATTTTTACTAAACATATAAATTTGTAGAAGCTAAAAGATAAACATAGTAAGGAGTTATCACCACATCTAACATAAGTGTGATATCCTCTACTTTTCTTATGCTAAATTAAAGATTAAAACATTTTCCAAACTCAAATTGGTAGACAAATAGAAAGCTAAAAGAGTGATAATATAACTATTAAAAAAGTGAAGGGGAAGTACAACTTTGGTACATCAACAAAATAATACGAAATAAAATTCAAAGCACAAGACATAAGAGTCTAAAAAATATTTAGATAAGAAAAATATCATTAGTAAAATACTAGATAGTTATAACTCTCACACCATGACCCTAGCAACATTAAATGGGACCCTTAGTCCAGTCTGACTAAGTTTGATCCTCATGTAACACATCAGCTACTCACCAAGTAAAAAGTTGAGATCATCACCGTGACTGAATAATAAAGCAAAGTATCAATATAACCAAACATTGAGTATGGTAAAACTACTCTAAATATGTGAATGTCTCATGATACACATAAAAATAATGGCATACATGATTATACTAGCCTATTTTATAATTCACATGCGATGATGGAATATATAAGATGCCAAGGCCGATCCTGAGTATAAGGGGTTAGGTGACCGCCTAGGATCCCAAATAGCTCAAGGCCCTAAAATTCTATAACATTAAATAAACACATACAAAAATAAATAATTATATGTATACGAGACCCCAAATCTTTATCCTTACTTAGGCCCCCTTAAAACGCAGGGTCTAACCTATGAGTCACTCTAGATGGTCATGCTTATACATCAATATATGATGCATCATAATAACATATCACTATAAGCCTATCATCAACATACACTAAAATATGGGTTTACATATTTAGATATTGCATGAGCCACTTTCATTTATACAAGGATAGCACACAAAGGTGCCTACCATCTCCATACATAACCACTTTGAACTACAAGGGTAGTACATAGAGGTAATCAACACAATCAATTTTACATTAATTTTTGAGAACACAAAAGAAAATTATATACAATAGCATTCCACCACTTAGAGGTAATCGGTGTCTTAGCACATAGAGGCTAACCAATTAGTCCAAAAAATAAATCCACCTCATCACTTGGTTCTTACTTATTGATACCATCCAAGAAGTCCACACAATCTTAATAAAAGTAGACATGAAATCTTAATTAGGGCACAAAGATAAATAGGTATCCACCAAATCTAGGGCTCATACCTTATATCTAGAGTAGCTAGCCCTAAAGAACCACTTCCAAACTTGAAGTCGTTTACTTTAAGTATTAGTATTTTATTTTAATAAATTATAACCACATAGAATGTAAAGGTCCACACTTAATCACAAAGGCACGACAGCAAAATGCCATTACTAAAACACTTAAATTCCATTTATTAGTTATAAATCCTACTTTCAATTATCCAAGGTCAGTAGAAAATTGAAGATAAAACTAAGGAGAAACACATGGATAGCCATTAAGATCAAACCACTAAAATACACAAAATTAATACAAGGGACGAATGGATAGGTCCCATGAACCAGTGGGTTGGTTTGGGAATCAAATAAAAGTAAAATAGTTACAACAGATAAACCAAGTGACTAATATAAGAGAATAAATTATCTAGTTAGACTAGTTGACTAGCTAAGCTCTTAACCAGTTGATTAGTGGTAGGTTAAGATCAAATATTTTTTTTAAACTAGTTACCTATCAGGTTAGTAGGTCCAAACCAATCGGTTGGTTATGATCTTAACCGGTCTCCTAGTTATGACAGAAATCCAACCTAATTAGCATATGCAATTATGACCTTTAATAAACACATTTACGCTTTTATACATGTTATCATACTTAGCATAAAACATATACAATATGCAATAAACATACTCTATGTCTCAAATCTTAACACACACACGCACACATCATGCTATACACATCACCAAATATCTCAAAATGATCATAAATGGCTTAAAATGCTCTCACAATCATTTTCACTAATGTATTCAACTAAACCACACGTGATACATGGATATAAAGTCATTGTACTTAATAATAACATGACACATCCAAAGAAACAAGAAAAACTTACAAAAGTCATAATGATAGGCAAAAGGTAGGGGCAACACACTTTACTATGATTAAAATATCATGCTCATAAATATTCATCATACACCTTTTTTTTATTGTAGTTCAAGACTCAAATTGTAGTGCAGTGCAATATAGTAGTCAAACTTAGTTAATATGATCAAAATCCTCAATAATACAACTCTTCGTGCTAACACAAAACACACAAATATGTAATAAATAATGTTGGGGAAAATATGAAACATGAAAAACACAATGGATCCATGATTTTCTTGCACATTTACATATTCCAAACACTACACACAAAACCTAACACCTATAAAGAGTGGAAAAGCTTCACTAAATCTACAAGTGAAAAGCAAAACAAGAGAAAGAACACCCTCCAAGCCAGCCTCATCAACACCAAGGGAAAGATATCAAACATTCCTCTACTTATCACTAAACCTCAATCAACCTTTATGTAAGACAGGTACTAGTGAACTAAGTTAAAGGATTTAGGAGGGGGGAAATGTAAAAAACAATGAAGAAAAGCACATCCTAAGGCTTGGGTAAGAATAAAGGGGGAAAGGCACCTATTCAATGCTTGTGTATTTTTGAAAATGAGAAAGTGAAAGAGAGAAATGAAAGATCTTATGTCATATGAACTAAGACAATTAGATTTGGGAGGAATGAATCTTGACCAATTGAGAAGAGAAAAGGATAGTTTGTAAGACAACCATGTTTTAAGTGTTTAGAGCATAGGGGATAACCTAGGTTGAGTGAAAGTACAAAAATCACACGATTAGGGGGGGTTGGAAAACGGAAATTAGAGAATATTAAGGCAACACAAACAAATATAGTAGCAAGTAACAATTAGTTACTCCCTATGTGCACAAACAATAAAAATGAAAAATGGTGGGGGAAAATGGTATGAGAAAGGTTAGGTGAAGAATATCTAAAAGTTGGTTGGAATTGTTAATTATTAAAGAATTATCACAACACCCTAATTTTCACTAAAAATGATTTTTGCTTTAAATCAGTTTTGTGGAAGCCAAACAAGCAAATGGGGTGTTAACGTCATATCCAACAAAGATAAGGTACTTCCAATTAATATATATTCTATGATGCATATTAAGTTAAAAAGTAACTTGTAGTTAGTGATTAGATGTGGAAGGTACTTGATCTCAACACGATACAACTTTTCAAAAAAAATATCAAAAGGAATAAAGGGATGAAACATAACATAAATAAATGTGTGTGTGTGAGAGAGAGAGATATTTATACATAAACTGAGTTAGACTTGGATACAAAAAAAAGTAGTAATTGTATAATCCTAATCCACATTATACCTACCCTAAATCACACTCTCGATTAACATCCCAGCGCATATTTCCAAATATAATCCTATTAAAAAAAATCCAGAGAAAACGCATAGTATCAATACAATGAACGTACTAAGTAAATATAAGATACTAAAAGAGCTAACATGCAATCACATTAGACACATAGAATTGTAACACTCTAATTTTTACTACTAACAAATTTTGTTTATACAACGGAAGTACATAAGTAAAGTATTAGGCGCTACCGGCGTAATTGACATAAGTCTGGTTTATTCAACCATTCTTACATCAATCACAAGGCTAAAACATTTAAAGTCACATAAGAAAAGTAGAAATGAATAAACATTTATAATATAATAATGAGGTTGGAGTTGTACTCCCAGTTATAATAAACAAAATGCATATACATACATACATGTATGTATGCATGGATGTATGTATATTACCTTGGTCCTGACTCGTGTACTCTTCAACGTTAAATCATTAGTATCTTTTTCATAAGTTATACTATTATATTTTTATTTTACGATGAGTAGGGGGTCACTATTCTTAATCTAGTGGAACAGACTAAAACACCTTATCAAGACAAAACGCTCCCAAGCCACTATTCTTTCTAGTGGAACGGAAATTAAAAACATCATCTTCTTGGGACAAAATGCTCCCGAGCCACTATTCTTTCTGGTGGAACGAAATATTTAAACATCACCTTGGCCCTACTCACGTTTTCTTTCACTTTAAGTGATTAGTAGCTGATTCATGACTAGTTCTCAGGTATTGAATGCATTAAAGTAGATAGGCACGTAACACAAGTTAAAGTCCTTAAATCTCTTCAAAACCCTAGTTACACACTCCTTAGCATTCATTCTCCCATATTAATTATTCATCCATCATTTGCAATTTGTCACTTGAATATCATCATTATTATCATACCCATAATGCATGGTCTAGTTCCTATGTTATACACATACATTAATAATCTTATCCCAATATATTACTCAAAAAAATCTCCAAAAACCCTAATTTCACATATTAGCTAAAATACCTCCCATGAGACTCACATGATTACCAAGTCCAATAAACAACCTCATAAGGCCAATAATTAGAAATATATTCAGAATCCAAACAACCTCTGGATTTTTACACATGGATAATAACATTAATGTTATAAGATATTATGCCTTAATTAAGCACTATTTCATTGAAGGACCCCAAAACAAACGATAATACCTCCAAACATTTCTCAATATATCATTATCATATGTTAATCCACTTAACACATAAAATACCACTATTTTCTTATTATGTCATAATGACCAAAATACCCTTAAAGAAAAATAATAACCTTTATTTTATTAAGTCTCGTGCCTTCCACTCACATTATTTTTCCAAATCCACCGATAATCATCATACCTCATAAAATATGTTTATGCCCATTTATCATTGTTTATTTAGCCCACATTTCATGCAATAAGATATATTTCTACAATTATATCATTATCATAACAAAATTATAACTATACCTTTGACCCATTCTTATTTTATTTCAAACATAATAATATCCATACCATCACAATATTATCACAAAATATCACGATCAACATGTATTAAAACATATAATAATGATATCATGAAAACACACATAATTATACAAGAAAATAACACAAAACCCTACACATCGAATAATATCCTTATCAACTAGGACACCGAGCACTAAACATTTAAATCCTAGACTTCCTCCTCTAAAATTACCTGAATACCACCTAGAAAAAAAAAGAACAAAATCTATGGCTAGACTCGGAAAGTATAACCGAAGGAGAAGTTAAGATAAAGAGGGTAAAAATGGAAATAACTATAGTAAAATGGAAGATTATGATGTGTGGATGTGTGGTGGAGCTAGGGTAAAAATCTAGTGGTGTTTGAACAAGGTTTGGGGGTAAAAATAGGGGCGCACAACCGAAATGGGGTAGTTGCACGATTGTGCTACAAGTGATGCAGCCCTGGTCGAGAGTTAGGATCGTGCACAGCCAGGCGGTGTGAAGTGGAAAATTCATGCTCGATCACTAGGCAAATAGGTCACAAGTTAAACAAGTATGCACGGACGTGCATTTGGGCCGTGCACGGGCGTGCGAGGGTGCACAAGCAGCTTGTGTTGGGTTACACGAGCATGCTTGAGGCCGTGTGCAGGTCATGAGTTTTTTAAAAACGCGATGAATGTGAGGAAAAAGAAAGGATAAAAGGCGGTGGTTGGTGGCGATGGCCGGTGATGGTGAAATACCCCAAAAATCCTAATTTAGGAATTATGGCAAAATAATGATTTATTAGGAAAATTAAGTAAATAAATTATTCTATTAAAATAAAGGGGAAATTAATTAAGGCGAAACAATGAGAAAATAATAAATAAATTATTTAGCAAAATTTGGAAATTTTACTAATTAACATGGAAGTTAAGGAAAACTTGCTCAAAATAGTCCAACTAATCTAAAAAGGAATTTAATTATTATTCTTATAATAATTATTATTAATTTTAAATATCCAAAAATAAATAAATAAAGACCAAATATCCCAACCCATACATTTTCTCCTTTTTCTCCTTTCTTTTCCTTTTTCTTTCTTTGTCTCCTTTCTCCTTCCCCAATTTGAGTCATCCCGCATCCCAAACTCTCCTCCATTCCCCGTCCCATGCGGCCAGGCTGCCTTATCCTTTTCTCCTTCGCCTAATCGCCCATCCGGCCGACCCTCTCTCTTTTTTTCCTTCCCCTGGACAGCAGGTCCACCCTTCCTCTTCTTCTCCCCCAATCCTGATCTGCAACTGCCAAAAACCTACAACCCCTGCTGCTGACAGCCACCAACTCTATCCAGCTGACCTCCTCTTCCCTCCCTGTCGCTTTCCTTTCCTTTTTCGACCCCAACTAGCCCCTCAGCTTCCCTCCATGCGTGCCTCCCTTTCCTTTTCTTCCCCCCGACCGAACCTGCCATCGCAGGACTGCATCGTCGCCCGGTAGTCTTGCCTCACGTGCCCTGCTTGTCCTCTTCCTCCTTCATCGTTTCCCCCCTCAAATTAGCCAATAAATACCCCATTGGCAACCTAGGTCGAGCTTCTATTTTGGCAACCCAGGAAATCCTGACCTTGCACCACCGCCCAATTAGATCCTTGTTCCGCCGCCGTTGGCGACCGTCGCTGCCAACTCCGCCCACCAAATCCTTCCTTGCACCACCCCCTGCAGAACTAAACTTCCCTCCTTCCTCGATTTGACCTGCATGAGCTACCCCAACCATGCAAAGTTAGCTTCCTGACCATCCCTTACCAACCTCGCGTCGCCCCTTGCACCGTCATTCACCGCCAATTCCGTCGCAACCAGCACCTCCTCCACCCTCCAAAACAACCAGAGGACTTCACCTTACCTCCCCATACCTCCATCTCCCCCTGCCTTCCCCTCCTTCTCCCTTCTCCACCATCCACCACCATTCGGCCACCGCTCTGGCCTCTATGCCCCACCACTTCTAGTTGTACCACCACTTCCATTCCACCCCTCTCCACCTGATACACCTTCCACTACCTCAAACACCCCCTCATTCCCTCTTCTCTATCCTATAACCCCATCTTTCCACTTCTCTTCCTCCTCCACCGTGGCCGCCACGTGCCGCTGCCGGTCCTTCCACCAACCCTAGGTGGTGTTATAATTTTTCGAACCCTTAAACTCTTTTTTCTATAAGTGTTAATGATTTTTAGTAATATTAATAGTATTACTCTTAATAATATTATTATTATTACTAATGTTGTTTTATTATTATTATTGTTGTTGTTGTTGTTGTTATGTTATCATTCTTGTAATCTAACCTAACTTAAAAAATATTTATAACTATAGTACTATCATTTAAAAGGCTACACTTTAGTATTAATATAGTTATCTTCATTACTACTACTACTACTACTACTACTACTACTACTACTACTACTATTATTATTATTATTATTATTGCCTTACTCATACTATTAATACTAACTTGACTATTATTACGTTTATTATCAGTGTAAATGTTGTGACTCTTATATTACTATTATTCTTTTTGGTTATTATCCTTCTTGTGTTTAACATTATTATTATTATTATTATTATTAATTATTATTATTATTACTACTACTACTACTACTACTACTACTACTACTACTACTACTACTACTACCATCATTACTACTACTACTAATATTATTGTTATTTCTATCATTATTATTATTGTTATTATTCTATTATACTTGACCACATTATCACTAAGGCTACTACTAAGATGATTTCTAGGACCTTCATTAGTATTATCCTTAAAATGAGAACTACTATTAATATTATCACTATTATTATTATTATTGTTATTATTATTTGATACTACTATGAATATTATTATTGTTAACTTTTCTTTTGTCAATATTTTGTAATCACTAACCTATTATCACTACTAGCATTATTAATATAAGAATTATTATGGTCACTAATTTTTTATTACTTATGCGACTATTATTATTATTCTTACTAGGATTTGGGTTGATATTAGTATTACCATTAAAACTAATAATATTATTATTATTAGTAATATTGAAACTATTACCTCTAACACTATAATATCAATATGACTACTTAAACATAAACCATGGTGACTATTAAGACTTATTTTGGGTTAGTAGTAGCATGAGTAATTATTTTGAGAATAATAATCTCTACTTTTAATTATAAAACCACTATTATCATTATTAGCCCTAATAGTAGAATATGATAAGAGTAGGGTAGAAATAATGGTAATATTTGGCAAGAGGGAGATTAACCCATAGTATTTTTCCTTTATAGGTGAATCAAGCCAAAACCCTAAGGATGCGTAGGAGCATGCTCCAAGCCCGGCGTCGTTTTAGGTAAGGATGTAGCTAAGGCCCATGTGTGTCGTGTGACTTGTATGCCTTGGATGCTATATATATCATGTTATTTCATGTATCTTATGATTGTCATTAACTTGTCTTATGTGTAGCGCAACTTGGAGTTGAGGTATGTTTGTATATTTTCCTTATGAGGGGCTAGACTGGTCCTCTGGCAAATAATAGTGGCTAGGAGCGTTTTGCCCTGCATGACCGGTTCACCGGCGAATAATAATGGCCAGGAGCATTTTACCCTACATGACTGATCCACCGGCTATAATAGCGGGGTTCTCGCACTCACATGGATTGATAAAGACTATGATGTGAATCAACTATAATTGCCAGAGATCTAAAGAATAAGCCTACCCGGACCATAGTTGGCCTTCATCATTTGTATTACTACATGCTGCTTATGTGATTATTCCATGTATGCTATGTTGTATGTTTTGTATGTTTGGCCTTAGCACGTGGTTACCTTACTTAGTACGTAGCATACTGATCACCTATTTCATGAGTGTTGCTCATTTCCATGAGCAGAAGACTTGTCTAGAGATGGCAACGGGGCGGGTCAGGGACGGGGACCCCATCCCCATCCCCATCCCTGAAACCGATAAGAAAAATAATCCCTGAACTCGACCCGATCCCCGATATTTTTTTATCGTGGATTTTCCGACCCAATCCCCATTGGGATCAAATCCCCATACCCAACCCAATCCCCAATTTATTTTCCATCCCCAATTTATTCCCCATTATTAAAACCCGACCCGATCCCCGAAACCCGACTTTATACTCGATCCCATCCCCGATCCTCAAACTATTTTTTTACATTATATTTTTAATTTATATTCTATAAAAAAAATTATATTATATATATATATAATTATATAAAAAAAATATAAAAAATTTTAGGGCGGGTTCGGGGATGGGGACCCCAAACCCGTCCCCGAAAAATCCCCGTTAAGAATCCCCGAACTCGAACCCGATCCCTGAATTCTCTCTCCAAACCCGAACCCGAACGGGGAATCCCCGACGGCCCCCCGAACCCATGGGAAAAATTGCTATCCCTAGACTTGTCTGAGTTTGTGTAGGTAGGGGATGCCGTTTTCGATGCCCATGACACCTATGAGGCATCGAGGGGCTAAGCGTTGAGCCTAGACCTAACCTAGGGATCAAGAATGACTTAGCCAGACTCTATTTTTCTTTTAACTTGACCATGTATCGTTTTATTTTAGTTATGTGACATCTTACGGTATTTTATGTTTTTGAAAAACTCTAGTCACTTACTCTTGGGTTATAATTCTAAACCGCACTTTGATTTCTATATGACTATGAGGGAGTCCTCTCATGGACTCTCATTGTTTTAGTAATAACTTGTATTTGATGTTAACCCTATTTAGCCTTAGCACTTAGTATTGGAACGATAGGAGTGAACCGGTTTGGTACTAAGTATGGCGGTAATGCCCCCTGAATTTACGGTTTTAATTATTTCACTTCTGTTAAACCTTTTTATTTAAATGAAAATTTTTAGTAGTAAATTTTAGGGGTGTTACAGACGGTGCTGAGGAAGGTTAGGGTAACCTTGGGTGGACGACCCATCGCTTTGGGGGGCTTGTGGTGGAGCACGACGGTGTTGGTGCTGGAAGGAGAAAAGAGACAGAAGAAAGGAGAAAGAAGATGGGGAGCTCAGGGCAGGATTTTTAGGCATAAAATGGGTAGAAGGTAAGGCAAAACAATTAAATTGATTTCAAAACAATCTGTCAAAAAATATATAAAAGATGGATTCAAATATATTCACTTAGGATTAGTCCAAGTTGGATTCAAACCCCTAACCAGAGAAGGCTTAAACACCTCCATTCTCGCAGTCTTGCGAAATGGTAGACTAAATTTTTTTAATGATTCCATGTTAGGAACCATAGAAAGGAGCCTTTGTGGTGGACTAATATTTTTTAATTGTTATCCAAATTTCTCGCCCTCTTTAGAGGATCCAAATATATTACATACTTTAACTTTGCAAATTAAAACTCACCGCTACGATATGTTAGAAGGATCAATACCCGTAGCAATGGTTTTTAAGATCCATTATAAGGTCATGAAAATTGCCTTCAAAACTACTGCAAAGATCCAAAGCATAAAAGGAGAAACCCTAATACTTCAAGCCGACTCTTCAAAAGCAAACATAGTTGTTCCAAGAACAATAAAATGGAATGAAATAACCCTTCTTGAAGACTAGTTATTAGAAAATGCCTTACCTCCCTAGGAAGACAAACTGCAACCAATAATTCCAAATCCATATACTAAAATAAGTCAAACAACTCAATTTGATGATGGAACTATAAAACTAGGTTTTAAAATAACTCAAAGCCTAAGGTTCTCTGATGATGCCTCAACATCTTCAACCATAGACTTAGGAAAAGTTTCAAACCTTCCTAAAATTATTAACCTGGAACACAAAGATCAAAAAAGGAATTCAATATTTGAAACACCTAGAACCTCTTTTCTAGGTGCAAAATATGATTCCAGAAATCCTAAACCACTCTATCAAAACCCTAAAAATAAAGAATCTGTTAAAACAAACCAAGAAACAAACACACCTCCAAATTCTCCTACATACACTGAAATAACAGAAAACATGCTAAATGTTCTCGAAAAGGAATTAAAAATTGATAAAAAAATTATACCAAGAAGAATTTTATTATGAGAAAAATACAAAACAGAGAACTTAGTTCTTTAAAAATTTCTTAGGATAAAGAAAAGAAATACAAGCAGATTTTTATGATTTTCTAGAAAAAGAAAAGAGTAAAATTTTGTTTTTTGACTGCTTTGAAATGGTCACAAAACAAAGAAACATTGATTACCCTTTCAAAAGCACAAACCCAGTAACCATTCGAAACAAAACAAAAACTTGGCAAACTGACAGAGGAACAATCAAATCAGAACATCCTCCTCTACAAAATATCAAAATGACATCCGGTGAAAACACACTAGAGTTAAAACCATTAAGAATGCCAAAATAAGAAGAAATAGAAAATGTTAAAAATATTCTTCTTCAAAACAATTACACAGATATTCATCTGAACACAATTGGAACACGATTAACAAAACTAGATAAACAAATTTAAAAAAAAAACCATTCTTCCGGCAATCTAAATAACTTATGTGCCTCAAAACACATAACAAAAGAATATGCCAATATTTAAACCCTTTGAAATTTCAAAACCTAGCCAACAAAACATCCGAGTTAGAAAAACTGAATTTCTCCAAGCTATTAGGAAAAAATTAAATCAAATAACCCCAACAACCTTATCAAATTAAATGCAAATTCTAGAAACTCCTGAATTAGATTATCAAATAAACATAATGAATCAAACTGACCAAATAGACAATAATGAGACTTAGGAACCAATCCTAGCTTGTATCCATAACCCTTCAACTTCTAGGTCAATAATTCTTAGACAAACAGCTCCTGATCTAAACATTGAAATTAAACCAAACAAATTAGTCTAACCAAATTACAAGCATCTTCCTTGTATAAATGGAACATAGACGAGATGTTAGAATACAACATCCTCAACCTTTTGCAATAAATGACCATAGCAGCCAATGCATATAAAACCCAAACCAACACCTCTGATAGAGACATAGCAGAACTCCTGATAATAGGGTTCTCAAGACAATTAAAAGGTTGGTGGGATTTCCACTTAACGACAGAGGAACAAAATCAAATATTGGATGCCATAAAAATAGATGGAAATGAGGAAATCATTTATGAAAATGGTGAACCCACTTCTGATGCTGTTGCATCACTTATGTTATCCATTTCTCTGCACTTTGTAGGTGATCCTTCCCACCTCAAAGACAAAAACGCAAAATTACTTTCAAACCTTAGATGCAAACATTTAAGTGACTTCCAGTGGTATAAAAACACATTCATAACTAGAGTAATGCTTAGGGATGATTCAAACCAACCTTTTTGGAAAGAAAAATTTCTAGCTGGACTTCCACCCTTTTTAGGTGAAAGAGTTAGAAATATAATCAAAGAAGCTCGTGGAAACCAAATCCTATATAACAGATTCACATATGGTGAACTAATTAGTCTTATCCAAGAAGAAGGATTAAGAATCTGTCAAGATTTGAAACTTTAGAGACACTTAAAATGGGAATTGAACAAAACTAAACAAGAATTAGGTTCATTCTATGAACAATTTGATATAATAGGAACCTCCGAACCAAAGAAATGTTCTGGTAATTGCAAACCAACCTTTTACAGGAAATCAAAATAGAAATATTTGCCAGCACTGCAAACAACAAAGTAAATTCCATATTATCAAAAATCAAAATCAAAAGGCAAGAAACCACAAGTTTCTTCATCAAAATCCCCTAAGAAAGATATATCCTGCTATAAATGTGATAGAAGAAGTCATATTTCAAAATTTTGTAGTTTAAATAACCTAATTAGAGAGTTAAATTTAGATGATGAAACACTGGAGAAAATTCAAAACCTCCTAATAGAATCATCTGAGAATGAATCCCAAAATGAAAAACAAACAAATGACCTCCAAATC
Organism: Tamarix austromongolica; assembly: GCA_039764185.1. Taxonomy (NCBI): domain Eukaryota; kingdom Viridiplantae; phylum Streptophyta; class Magnoliopsida; order Caryophyllales; family Tamaricaceae; genus Tamarix; species Tamarix austromongolica. Next base: position 25,674,188 of record CM077817.1, read on the forward strand.
AATGAAATAGTAACTTCATCATCCTCTTCATACTCTTCTGACCCAGAAGAAGATATATTTGCAAACCAAATGGGTGTATTAACAAAAGAACAAAAACTAATGATAAAAATTGTGCAACACATTCCAGATCATGAAAAACAAAAGGAATACCTAGAAAAATTGGTTGAATCACTTAAACAAAATGACTCCAAACCCTCAACCTAAAAAATTCCAGTAAAACCAACAAATACCTATGACCTAACCTCAATATTTAAAAGAAAACAAAAATCAAAACATATAATTCCAACAACTTCTTAACTTCAACATGAAATCAAAGAAGTAAAAAGGGAATTAAAACAATTACAACAAAAATAAGAAAATGATAGTAATATCATTCAAATTGTATTACCAAAACAATTTGAGAACACATCTCTAGAACCTAGTGAACAAAATGAATTTGAAGATGAACAAATCCAAATCCTTTCTATCCTAGAATACTTTTTAAACATGTTAAACGAAACCACCTCTAGGAAATATATCATAAACATAACCCTAAAATTATTTGATAATTTTTAAATTAATTCAATTGCCTTATTTGACACTTGTGCTTACCTAAATTGTATTAAAGAAGGAATCATACCAAAACAATTCCTCTCCAAAACCATATAAAAATTATTTGCAGCAAACAACTCCAAACTCAAAATAAAAAACAATTGCGAAGCAAGTGTTCTTTTCAACAACCTGTAAATTAAATCAACATACCTCATAACTGCAGATATAAGCCATGGCATAATTCTGGGTACTTGTTTCATAAATTTAACAACTCCTTACAAAGTTGACCTAACTGGAATTTCTTTTAAAACCAAAGGAACAAAAAATATTATTTCATTCTTAGAAATTCCTATAACCAGAAACTTGAATTTGTTGAAAGGAAAATCAATTTACCAAAATCAAATCAATCTCCTTGTCCAAGGAAAACAAACATATTTGAATTTGTTGAAACAAAACATATCCTTAATCAAAACCCAAAATCAATTGGAAACAAAATTAATAAAAGATAAGATTTCTCAAATCTAAACTCAAATATATGTGCTGAACTCCTAAACGCATTCTGGTCAAGAAAAAAAATCATATGGTTGATCTACTATATGAAAAAATTTCCATGAAAGGAATATTCCAACAAAAGCCCAACCAATTCAAATGAATTATAAATTAGTTGAACATTGCATAAAAGAAATCCAAGACTTAGAAAAAAAAACTAATTTCAAAATTTAGGTCACACTGGTCTTGTGCTGCATTTTATGTAAACAAAAATTCAGAAATCGAGAGAGGAACACCTCGATTAGTCATAAATTACAAACCATTGAATGATGCATTAAAATGGACTAGGTATCCAATTCCAAACAAAAAAGACCTTCTCCAAAGACTTCATTCAGCCCAAATATTTTCAAATTTTGATCTTAAATTTGGGTTTTGGCAAAATCAAATATCACCAAAAGACTGATACAAAACTGCATTCACTGTCCCCTTAGACATTATCAATGGAATGTTATACCATTTGGATTAAAAAATGCACCTTAAGAATTCCAAAGAATAATGAATGACATTTTTAATCCATACTCAAATTTTTGTATAGTCTATATAGATGATGTACTCATCTTTTCAAACTCCTTAGACCAGTATTTTAGATATCTTAGGATTTTCCTTAGTGTCGTAAAAAGGAATGGTCTAGTTGTGTCAAAATCTAAGATATCTCTGTGTCAAACTAGGATTAGGTTTTTGGGTCACTACATATAATTAGGAACTATTATTTCTATTGAGAGGTCCATAGAATTTGTGTCCAAATTTCCAGACCAAATCCTTAATAAAACCCAACTCCAAAGATTTTTGGGTAGCCTCAATTATATTTTGGACTTTTGTCCAAATCTAAACCAATTTGCCAAATCACTCCATGACCACCTTAAAAAGAGCCCATACCAATATCGTCAAAAGAATCAAGGCCTAAGTCCCAACCATTCCCTACTTACACTTGGCCAACCCAAACATTTTCAAAATAGTTGAAACCGATGCCTCTGATATTGGATACGGTGGTATTCTCAAACAGGCGTGGGCCCAATCCTTTGAACAATATCAGGCCCAATCCAAATAAGCCCAAATCAGATCTGAGTCCATAATCTAATATACTTTTGGACATTGGAACCAAACCTAAAAAAAAAATTCCACTATAAAAAAAGAGATCTTATCCATAGTCCAGTGCATTCAAAAATTTTAGTTCAATCTGTTAAACCAAAAGTTTCTATTGCAAATTGATTGCAAATCTGCAAAGGAGATACTATAGAAGGACATATGAAACATTGCATCCAAATAGATATTTTCCAGATGGCAGGCAATCCTCACGGTATTCAATTTTGACATCGAGTATATAAAGGGAGAAGAAAACTTCATTCCAAACTTCTTGACTCTGGAATTCTTACAAAACAAAAAATAGGATGGGCCCGAAAAAGGAAAGGAAAGGAGAAAGTGCAAGAAATTCTTGCACCAAAACCCATTAAATCTTGGTATGAAGCAACCATAGAGGATGAAGCAGCAACTTCAACAACTCAAAACAATGAATCAAAGCAAAGTGTTCAAAAGTGGGTGGAATCACTCACCAAATCCCCATAAGTGCTCAAAGCACTTCAACAAATAGTTCAAATGGTCTAGAGTCCTCAACCTGGACACTCAGGTATGTCTTCTAAAACTATTTTAAAAATTGAGGAGGGTTCTTCATCTCCAAAAATCCCTTCTCAAAAACAAATTTCAAAAACACCTTCATTACTAGTTTTGTCAAAACCGATTTCCAAAGAAGTGGTTTCAAAACATAAGGATTTTTAAAAGCAATCTGAGTATTTTACCAAATTGCATTTTCAAACTATTTCAAATGGTGAAGATGGATTTTATCATCCAGATCCCTTCATTACTTTACGCAAATTGTTTTTAGGATGGTACTTTAAACCCTAGGATGTGACAAAACCCCAAACCTACTACCTATCCATCCTTAGCTCAGCTACCTTCAAACACTTCACCTTACCACAAGCCTAGAATGAGCTATCCTATTCGATCTGTAAGATCCATAAGGTCATTCTTCCCGCGGATTAGGGTAAAAGTCTCGAACAACCTCGATGGCTTCCCAATTCGTACAAAACAACCTAAAAAAATTAACCTTCAATTACTGGGATTGCCAGCAAGCCTGGTATAATACTTTTTACACTCAAAATTCCAGAAAATCACATTCATGGTTGATTTTCTTCCAAAACTTTTCACAGGATGATACGCCCTTGTGGTTTATCAAATGGTGGAAAGATTTTGGCTCTGTGTCAGATATCTTTCCTTCCCAGGTATTTGAATCATTATATACCTTCATATTCTTGTTCAAACCCTCAAACAAAGATAGGAAATTACCTCCTATCTTCCATTTTTGTTCAAAATTCTTCTATCCGTGGGTCTTTTCATGGATTGTAGAAAACCATGAGATTGAAGGCATCCTAACACTGGTTCGATGGTTTAAGGTCAGACGGTGGAACAAGTTCCAGACATTTGATATGGTATCAAAACAAACCATCCAAAATTGTATCAAAATTCAGCAAACTCCATCACCAAGACACATTCAGGTCAGTCCATCACAGACGAAGTTCCTGGCCCAAAAATCAGTTACTGCGGCAAAACTTATAGCATCAAAGTTAGAAGATGAATACTTAGCAATACTCATCCAATTATTATCTCAAACAAGAAGGCATCATCATCATCATCATCATCATTGTCATCATCATCCTTAGCTCCAACTCTAGATTACGGAGATGAGAATAAAGATGACTGTTATGGAATACTCCAAAGTATTTCTTAATAGCCATACACGTATCTCTACACAAAAAGGCGTACTAATAGCTCGCACCAAAACAAGACAATGTGGCAGACAAGGAATATTATGCCAATAATAAGATAAACCAAAAAGAAAAAAGTGCAGTCAACAAAAGTGGAAGGCATCTTCTATCACGAGGACACCTTTTTAAAAAAGAAGACAACATCTTTTGACAAAAGATAGAAAAGCAAAAAGTAAAAGTAGTTGAAAGTAAAAAAAAGAAGAAGACAAAGGAATCTACGGCAAAAGAAAAGCACATGAAAACTTTTGACTTTTCTTAGGCTACTGTTTACTGTTTACTTTTACTGTATACCTTTTGCTGTGTACTTTTACTGCTCTCTTTTGGTGGATCTTTTCAGATCTACTTTTCAAAAGTTGTAGTAGTAGGAACCCCTTCCATCTATAAAAGGGGCTTAGGACTTCATTTTAGGGGGTGGAAAAAATTTAGAGAGATAGACTCTCATTAAAAATCCGATCACCCTATCTATCCTTGTATTCCAAAACTTCAAAGTGAAAATAAAACTTCAAACTTTCTTCAAAATTCTTCTTCTTCTTCCTTTCATTTACTCATTCCATATTCTTTTTTTTTTATTTTTCTAATCATCCTTTCAAATCTTTTTGTTCTTATTCCTCAAGTGTTCTCTCATTCCCTTAGGTCCTAAAACATCCTTGTTATACACACACACACATGGGTGCATATGGTGTGAACGGAAGAGAAAAGAAACAAAGGGGGCATGTGTGCAATGGTGCGACATGGAGTTGCAAGTCACAACGATGGTAATTGAGATGATGATTATGTGTTGTGGTGAAAAATAGCAAAGGGTGCAGTAGGGATGGTGATGGTTGTGTGTATGTATTGCATAAGAATAGGGAAGAAGATGAAGTGGCAGGGAGAGGTGATAGTGGTGTAGATAGGTAGGGATAAGAGAAGGAGAAGGAGAAGGAGAAGAAGAAGAAGAAGAAGAAGAAGAAGAAGAAGAAGAAGAAGAAGAAGAAGAAGAAGAAGAAGAAGAAGAAGAAGAAGAAGAAGGTAGGGTAATAGATGATGGTGATGCTGATGGTTGCAGAGGTGAGAGTGACGGTTGAGGTAGGTGCAAGTTGCAAGGAAACACAGTCAAGAATTATGGCCATAAGAGACTTGAGGAATGAAAAGGAGAAAGAAAAAGGAAAAGTATTAAGTTTAGTTTAGATGATTTTAGAGTAGCCAAAATAGATAGGATTAGTGGTAAATTTTAGCGGATTTGAGATTGGGTTACAAAATACTGTTTATCTAAGTTAGGGTTTCGGATTCAATTAAGATTTCATATTAAGATATTAGATTAAGGCTAAAATAAGATTTTCTCATAATTATAATAAAATTAAGGTGTTAATGATATTTATTAGGCTAAGAAAATTTTTTGGATATTACAAAAATCATGTTGAAACATGAAGAATACAACAAAACATGCTAACACATGATTTGTGGTTTGGTTCATCAAATCCACTATTTATATTTATAACTATTCACATTATTTATAGTATCCATAAGTATTCACACTATTTATACTATTCACTACAATTCATAAGCATTCACATAAAACCCTGATGATCCCATAAAACACTTAGAATAATTTTAACATTGTGAAATTGATACAAAACATATAAAATAATGAAATTCACACACATGTGAGGTTGACAAAGTATTATATTCTTTATTTGTGTTATCACACAACTCATTCCTCACACACACCCATTTCCTTATATAAGACATTACAGTTCACTTATTCCCCATATTTCCTTTTTTCCACTTAATATGATTTACTTATCCATTTCCAAAAACCTAATATCATCCATTTCCAAAAATTTAATATCATTCATTTCCAAGGAAAGGGTCTAAGGAACCCACTCGTTCTCTATAGAACTATCGATTATGGCAAAAGAAGCTCCTATAACACTACCAGTTGTGGTAAATGAAATTCCTATAATGCCAAACTTGCCACTTTATTTAGTTTTAGGGGCTCAAGCTACCTCCATGGCAATGAAAAAGAATATCGTGTTGTCTCAATGTCAACTATCTTATTTATAGATATCTAAACAATATCTAAATAAAAATACTCTAGAAGATGATGAGATCTATAAAGATTTATTAGATATCAGTCATGTCCTTGAGTTTAATCATACTTTTCATGTAGAAGAAGGTAAGTCTAATGCCCATGTGACACAATCATATGGATGGTCCCTGATTCTTCCATGGTTGTCGATGGTGATATTAAAACTATTTCTCTTGATCCTCGGAAGAATAATCATGTAAATGAAACTAAACCCTAATCGTTGTGTATATAACTTAGAAATACATAACATAGAAATATAAAACCCAATTTGGAGGGATAAAATGTCTATTAATCAAATGCCAAGTTCATGTGTTATGCTTGAATATATTACCCCTATGATCCAAGATGAAAAGACTATCGTCTAGCTTGACAAATAAGCTGTGGAAGAGGAGTTGAATCACTAGGAACATGTTGCGGTAGGATATGTGTGTTAGGGATACCCTGTCCTTCATCCAAATGCTTGGTTTTATTAAAAACCACTAGTTCGTGATCTCAATAGCTCAACTATTATAACATGAATATGACTCTTTTTATAACACCCCAAATCTTACTACTTACTAAATTTCTTTTGTAGAAGCAAAATATTAAGATAATAGGGTGTTATAGCCATACTCAACATGGGTTAGGCTTATCATTCCACTCCCTTACTAAATACAAGATAAAATGTTTACAATTTTAAATAAGATAAATAAGAGAACAAGAGAATTCTTTTTTTTTTTTATAAATCTTAGATAATAGTTTGAAGATAAAACTTTAGTTACCATCAAATCTAATCCCAATCCCCAACAAATAAATCACTCTTCCATAGGAAGTGCATCATAATCAGCAAAATCATTAAGATAGACTTTAGGAACCTACGTATCAACACTTGGGTCGTCTACTAATGGGAATAAGTAAAAGCCATGAAGATGATGATCGATAATTACGTATTGATTAAGGTAATAATACATTCCATGAGATGGCTCAAGAGAGGAACCAAAATAGATTTCTATATTAGGTACACATACATTCCCTTTACTTAATTACTTTGAGTTTAGAGATCCCTTTATTCTCTTTCGGTGGAACAGACAAATGCAACTCCCAGGGAGGAACACTCTTAGCCACTATTCTCATCTAGCGGAATAATAAGTATGACTTATAGGGTAGAATACTTCCGACCACTATTCTCATCTAATGAAATAGACATGTACAACTTCCAGGGTAAAATAATTTCAATCACTATTCTATTTTGGGTTGAACAAACAAATACAACTCCTTAGGGAAAAAAATTTATGACCACTATTCTCGTTTAGTGGAACAGATAGGTATAACTCCTAAGGTAAAATGCTTTCAACTGTTATTCTTATATGGTGTAATAGATAAGTACAACTCGGTCTTAACTAATGTTATCTTTAGCTTTAATTATTAATGTCTTATAATAATATTTAGTTTTATCATCATTTTCATGCATACTTATCATAAGGTATTCAGGAAAAATACAACACAATTAAGGGTAATTTAGGTTATTTCCTAAGGGAAGTGACTACAACGCCTATATAAAACCATAATTTCACAATACAAGCATAACTCCCCTCCATAAGACTTAGCAAACCACCAAATACAACACATCAACCCAAGATATCATAAAAATATTTACAAAATAAAGGTCTAAATCTAACATCTCATACATGTAATAAAGAACATGCCCCTAGGGTTACTATTCTTATTTTAAGTCATTTTTCTCAATTTATCAGACTTATCCTACTCATAATTATCCCAATTATTTCATATAATATACTTAGAATAATTTGACCCAATAACACTTTAGAAGTGTCAAAATCTAAATTTAGTTTCATTAACCAAAATACCCTTATCTTGCTTAAACACCTCAGGCTTCTTTAAAATCAACTTGTGTCAAAGTCAACCTCCCCTCTATCATGTTACATATGAAATTATTATAAAACCATCAACTATTACCATGAAATATTTATTTTCCCTACAAAAATCATGAAAATAGCCATATACCTTTAAGATAACAAACCACCTAAACATGTTACCAATACCTAATGAGTCTCATTATTATCAACTTCTAACCTTCAACGTATTTATCATGATAATAATTAACCATATTTACAATGCACTCTTCATAACTTAATTAGTATAGTATATCATGCCAATATGCTAGGGTTATAAGACAAGGCTTAACTAAACAATGACACATCCATTCACACTTTCACACAACAATCATCATTTCACCATATGATATAATAAGATCACAGTATAACATCAATAACATGATTTCCCATAAATGGACTATACCAATATGACTTCAAGAATATAAAGCAAATTAACATAGTATTACATGTAATAAACACATAGCATAAAAAAAATTTAATTCATGACATGTATCCTTATAATAACATGACACCTATCTCTATGCAAAATACTCCTAATTTCTCACCACATAAATCATCGTATGATCACCTAAAAGACAAGAAAATCCATGGTTAGAATTTTAGGAAAACAATAAAGGAAGGACAAAGTAAGAGAGGAAGGAAAGAAGGGAATAACGAAAGGAAAAGGGTTGGCTAGTGAGGGTCGATCAGTGGTGGGTTACTTGCATGAGTACTTTATGCAATAAGGAAGAGAGTAACAAGAAGATTTCATATTGGGAAGGATAGAACTCAGACTTATGAGCAAGTTATGCAAGCTCGATAGCATGTGGCGTATACTCAGTAGGGAAACACAGACTCAACGATAGTAACACAAGCTTGGTAAGACAACCACAAGCTCAACAAGGTAGCACAAGTTCAAGGAAGATAACCACAAGCTCGACAAGGACAACAAAAGCTTGACAAAGGCAACCATAAGATTGTCAAGGATAACATAAGCTCAGAAAGACAAGAGACACATAGGAGGCTTGGCAACTAGGATAATGGACAACGAGGAGGCTCAGCTACTTGAAGAATTCACTCTAGAGACTTGGAGTGAGTGTGAAGAATGGGTATTGAGGGGCTTGGGGTAAGTGAATGGTGGTTCCACTTAGTTTGGTGTTTGGTTGGGTGAGTTGTTGCCGAATGTGGTGGTGATTGGGCTGCATGGGTAGCTCACATTGGTTGATGACTATAGTATGGGGTGCAAAGATAAAAAACAAAATGAGAGATAGAGATGATGGAGAGACGCCAAGGAGGTCTGTATAAAGGAAAATTTTAGAGCACAAGAGAGAATGAAGGGTTTGGATGGGTTGTAATAAATTATTAGGAGGTAAGAAGAAGAAGGCTTAAATGGTCAATGGTTGCATACAATAGGAATGGCATGAGAGATTTGGGTAGTGAGGTCGGGTGTCAAGGCTAGGACACATAATATAGGGGAGAAAAGAATGGGGATGGGATTATGGCATTCATATGTGAAAGAAGGGAGATTGAGTGTGGGCTTGGGTATTTCATAAATGAGAAGGGTATTTTGGTAATTTGGCTTAAAGGAAAGGTATTTTGGTAATTTGGCTTAAAGGAAGGGTAATTTGGTAATTTTATAAGTAAAGGGGAAAGTGGTAATTATAATAATTAAGAAGAGTAATTTGGTAATTTAACCCCTACAGCCTTGCTCGCTCTCTCCCTCTACAACCTTGCTTTCTCTCTCCCCCGTCCCTTTCCTTTCCATTTTCTAGCCAAACACATACTCCCTCGCATAGCCTTCTCTTTCATTTTCTTCCCTTTCCTCTCCCTACCACCCTATAACCATCAACTTGCAACCCCTGCCACCACTTAGCCTACGCCCCTACCTCCTCTCCCTCTTATTTTTCTTCTTCTCCCTTACCCATTTTCTTCCCTCATGCTTCTTCCTTCCCTGCCTATCGAGCCATCTTTCTCTCCCTTCTTTTTCCTCTTCTCCTCTTCCCCTATATTTGCTCCACCACCCTTAACCACCGCCTCTACCACCTAGCCAACCACCACGACCACCTCCCTAACACCCCTTCGACCTCCCTACACCACCCCATCACCCTTGTAGCCCCTTCCCTTCCTTCCTTTTCTTTCCTCTCCTTCTCAGCCTCTACCCTGCAACACCACCGTCTGCTGCCCTCCTTCCTCTTCCGCCACCTCCACAAACCTATCCACTCCCTAAAACCTCCCCTACCATCGCCTTACCTCCCTTGGTTGAAACCCAGCCCTGCAACTCCTTCCTTCCCTTCTTCTTTTCCCTTCCTTCTTCTCCTTTGCCACCCTTGTACCCATTTTTCCAGCCCTGCAGCCACCGTCTCCGTTGCCCTGAGCCACCGATCATCCACCCCGACTACCACCTACACTTCTACTCCATCCCTGCGCCCAACCACCCCTATAACTCCCCTCCACAAGCCCTCTACCCAACCCCAAAACCCTTACCCAAACCAGCCCCCTTCCTTCTCCTATTCCCTCCTTTGACCCTTCTTCCTTCCACCTTACATGCAGCTCACGCAGCATGAGCAGCATGAGTCTACTGCCCCCTTTGGTAATTTTTAGCTAAGCCTTGAGGTATAATAATGGTTAACATTACTATGTACTTAATTAAGTTTTGATAAAGGTTTATTCTTTTGATTTTTCTACTTCTAATGTCATAAATGTTGATATTATTTTTAGATATTGGTTTTACTAATCAAATCTCAAACCTTTAACTAGGGTGCCGATAATGTTTGATTATTGCTAAAAATAAGGTAACTAATATATCCTACTAAAATGCATGGATATAAATATGCTAGCACATGAGAATTTTTAAATTGATTCATATGCATGGTGTATGTTGTTAAGTATAATGTGTTTAAGCATATGTTGGTTGATGAAAAGAAAAGCATATTAATTTATGTGTCATGTGTATAAATAATGCTTAAGGAAGGAGCCTTGTCATTAGTGATAATGTTAAATTCATATATTTGATATAATAAGCCAATGTGGCAATTTGTTGCATAGATAATGTTAATACAAGCTTTGGGGGCATTTTGGTAAATTTTCTTATGGTGTGGCCTAAATAAGTGTGTGTGGTTGGTGCTAATGTGCATTAATGATAAATAATAATAGTTGGTGGTGTTGGATGATGTGTATGGAGCATATATATCAATAGTTTATGTAATGAGGGTATTTTAGTAAAATTTGTATGATAAGGGCAAATGAAAATTTATAGGAGTAAAGGGGGTAAAATGGTAAATGGATAAGTAAGGAGGGCATTTTAGTAATTTTACATGGAAAAGGGGATAACTAGGTAATTTTTGTGAGTAAGATGGTATTTTGGTAAATTAATAAAAAGGAAGGGTATTTTGGTAATTTGGCATAAAGGAAGAGCATTTTGATAATTTTGTAAAGTAAAGGGGTAAAATGGTGATTTAATAAAGGAGAAGGGTATTTTGGTAATTTAGCTTAAAGAAATGGTATTTTAGTAACTTGACATAAAGCAAGGGCATTTTAGTAATTTCGTAAAGTAAATGGGTAAAATGGTAATTTTATAAAGGAGAAGGATATTTTGGTAATTTGGCTTAAAGAAAGGGTATTTCAGTAAATTGGCATAAAGGAAAGGTAATTTGGTAATTTTGTAAGTAAAGAGGGAAAGTGGTAATTATAATAATTAAGAAGGGCAATTTGGTAATTTAACCCATCAAAAGGGCATATTGGTAATTTTAATAAGTAAGAAGGGTCAATCGGTAATTTAACCTATCAAAAGAGTAAATTTGTAATTTTAATAAGTAAGAAGGATAATTTAGTAATTCAACCAACCAAAAGAGCAATTTGGTAATTTTAATAGATAAGAAGGCCAATTTGGTAATTTAACCAGCGAAAATGGTAATTTGGTAATTTTAATAAATAAGAAGGGCAATTTGGTAATGTGATCAATAGAAATGGCAACTTGGTAAATTTAATAAGTATGAAGGGCAAGTTGGTAATATAGCTAGCCAAACGAGCAATCTGGTAAACGTTATAAGTATGAGGGGTAAAGTGGTGCTTTAATAAGTATGGAGGATAATTTGATAATATAACAGAAATAAGGGGTATTTTGGTAATGGTGTAAATATAAATGAGTAATATGGTAAATCAGCAAATGAAAATGAGTCACTTGGTAACTTTGCAAATAAGGGGTATTTCAGTAATTTTATAAGGATGATGGAGTTAAATTGGTGACTTGTGTTTAACATGTCAATGGATTAAATGATTTTCATAATAAGATATAAGTAATAGTGAATAATAAGATAAGGGCATTTGATAAGTCATCGAGTATCACAAGAACATGGCATAACCTAGGATTAAATGGATAATTAAGGGGGGTGATATGGGGTAATATCATAATCATGCAAAAGGTGCCTGGTTTGTAAGTATGCATGAAAATGTGGGTTAGATATGTTCGAAGTATGTGTTAGGGTTTTGTGTATGTCATGATCTCCGATATATATTACTTGATTCTATGGCTAGTATATCTTTGTGTCTCTAGATTCATGAAATTTTTCCTTCCCTCAAATTAATTGAATGGTTCTGTTAAATAAGACATGAATAAAGTACTAATTACGTAAAGTAAAAGATTACTGAGCCGGACCCAGACCGATCAATGGGTAAATAATAGTGGCCAGGTGCAAGATGCCCTAGAGATTGGTCCACTGACGAATAATAGTGGTTAAGTGCGTTATGTCCTGAAGTGTTTTTTTGGTCCATCAGCTATAATAGTAGGGGATCCTGAGCTCAATAAACCAAATATTGGATGTCAATAAAGTATGGGAAGACACTAATCACTCACAGTAGAATATCATGTGAGTCAGGGCCAGATCAGTCCACCGGCGAATAATAGTGGCCAGGTGCAAGGTGTCCTAGAGACCGATCTACTAGTGAATAATAGTGGTCAGGCATGTTCTGCCCTGAAGTATATTCTGGTCCATTGGCTATAATAGTGGGGTTTTCTCACTTACATAGATATAATTCGAAAGATGATGATTGAATAATGATTAATTAATGGCTTAAGACCAAAAGAGTTACTTTCATCCTTATGATCTATTGTTATAATATAAGTTCAGCCTTGATAATTATCTATCTTGGTATGTTATGGTATTGCCAAGTGAATGGGCCTCATGCTATGCATTTCTTCTTATATGAGGCGTTGCACTGCATATTATTCCTTAAGATGCTTATGGTTATCCCTATGCCATCACATGTTTTTGTTTGGTGTCGTTGTGTATTATGTGTTGCATGCGGGCCTTGCCTTTTAGTTTATTATAAAGGGGTTACTTAGTATCATAATACTGAAGGATTCCATTTAGGGGCCCTTGCCTATTCAATGGGAAGTGTCCCTTGCAGGACTATTGCATATGCTATTCAAGTGGACATCAGGTAAGAGCGTAAGGGTTATCCGGGAATGATTCAGGGTTTCTCTTTTACCTTTTTATTTCCTTGTTAAAATGATATTTATTATTGTAACCACTAATAGTAGGTTTTATTCTTGTAAATAGTTTATTACGCTACTTAGATTTAAATAAAGTCTTATTTTGAGGAAATTGTATTTTGATCTTTTAGCCTTAGCACTTGGTAATGGAACGGTAGAAGGAAATCGGTTTGGTACTAAGTGTGGTGGTAATATCCCAAAATTTTATGGTTTTTTCTTTTTACTTTCACTAATTTTTAAATAAAAATAAATTTTTTTAGTAGTGAATTTTGGGGGTGTTACACTTGCATCAACCCTACATTGATTCTATAATGTATTTTAGGGGCATATTTATCCCTGATAATGTGTTTCTATGATATGCATATGAAATGTTTGTGGATAAATGATATAATCAAGAAAAAAGAGCTAACTTTTTGGATTAAGAATAATGGGTTTAAGCTTGTTAATTTAATTGAAACTAGAGTTAAAGAGAATAATAAGGAAAAAAGTGTTTAATAACATTACACTAGGTTGGTGTCTTCATCATAATTATTTACACTATCACAACAGTCATATTTGGATCTTATAGGACTCTAGCATTAGTAAGTAAATGTGATAAATGTTTGTGCCCAAGGAGTTCTCTATGATGTTGTTTATTCCCATTATTAGTTTAGAGGAATAATTTCTTTCATTTATGGTTTTAATGAGGGTGTTAATTGACATGTCCTTTGGCAATGGATTACCTCAGCAAAAACTAACCTCCCATTGTTAGTAATTGGTGATTTCAATGCTCTTTTATCAATTGACAAAAAGGAGGGAGGAGGGCCACCTTCCCAATGATATATAAATGAATTCCACAATTGTTGCTTGTATGTTGGACTTCAAGATCTAAAAGGCATAGGTTGTCACTTCACCTAAACAAATAGAAATGATGGAGAAGAAGGGATTTCTTGCAATTTAGACATAATTTTGGTTAACTTACAATAGTTATCTTTATGGCCTATTTCTTATGTAAATTTCACCCTTCCTGTGATCTCTGACCATTGCCCACTATTATTCATTTTTTGCAAAGGTACCTATCTCAAGCTCATGCTTTCAAATTCTTTAATTTTTGGATTAAGGACACTAAGTTCTTACTTATTGTTTTTGAAGGATGGCATAAATTCAAATATGGTAAATTCTTGACCAAAATATGGAAAAGGCTTTTATTTATGAGGAAGGCATTTAAAAACATTAACAATAGGATGTCTGGGAGACTTGACTCAAAGCTACACCAAGCTAAATTTAATCTTTGTACTATCTAGAAGATTTTGATGCCTCCACACCCGATAACCCCAAGAGAAGGATGTAATTCAAGCCTATACACATTTTATGAAATGCCATGAATTATTTTTGCAACAAAAAGGCAAAAAATCATTAGTTGGATTATGGGGGTAGCAATCTCCAATATATATATATATTTGCTCTATTGAAGGATAGAACCTAAAGGAATGGTGTTATTAAACTAGTACTAGAACAAGGTCATATTATTACTGAGCTTGGATTAATCTAAGATATTTTTTTTTGCAATTTTATAAAAGATTATTGGGTTTAGTTGAAGATGCTACTACCTGTAGTGATTCACTATATTTAAAAAAAGGCATATTTTATTTGATATACGGTAGAATAAACTTCTTTCTCCAATTAAAATTCAATAAGTTAAAGAGGTTGCCTCTAGCTTTGAGGATTTAAAATCCTTGGTTATTGATGGTTATTCAATTTAAAAAAAAATCATGGGCCATAATAGTAGAAGATTTGCTTCAAGGTGTGAATGACTTCTTTATCCCTGGATAATTATCACACAATATCAATGTCACCTCCCTTAACCTTATTCCAAAACAAGTAAATGTTGATAAGATGATTGATTTTTTATTAATTACTTGTTACTTAGTCCTCATGGATATTGATGTAAAATTATCATTGCCCGGTTGCATCCTATTATGGCATATATCATTGACATCTCTTAGTCCACTTTTTACAAGTGATACAAATTTTAGATAGTATTCTTATGACTCATGAGCTAGTTAGGAGGCATAATTGTAGGAATATATCTCTAAGGTGTATGACAAAGCTTCATTTTGTTGATTGGAACTTCTTACAACAAGTTCTACCTAGTGTGGGGTTTCCTTTTTAACTGTTTGGATCATCATGGCTTGTGTGACTACAATTTCTTACTCCATTTTCTTCAATGGTAACAATTAAATTTCATTTGAGGGTAGGAAGGGTCTTTGGCAAGGTGACCCCTATCCTTTTGCCTATTTTTTGTTTTGTTTATAGAGTATCTAAGTTGTTCCTTAACATGTTTATGGGATGAGAAGAAGTTTAGTGAGCATCCCAATTGTAAGCCTCTTGATCTTATCAATATTTCTTTTGAGGATGATCTCCTTATTTTTTGTAGGGGTGATGCTAATTCTGTAAAGAGCCTTATGCATCACAAGAATGATTTATGTATTTTTGAGCCTTACGCTTAGTGCAAGTAAATTTCATGTATACTTTGGAGGGGTGAATCTAGATATGCAGACATTCATACTAGAAATGAATGGTTTCTAACCAGGTTATTTACTAATCACTTACCTTGGTCTACCTTTGTTAGGTTTGAGGATCATGGTAGTGCAAATGTAATCTTTGATTGAAAAAATGACCTCCAAGCTAAGGCATTGGACCAAAAAATTCCTCTCTTATGCAGGGTGAGTGTAGTTTATCAAATTAATCCTCTTTAATATACAAATGTGTTGGCTCAAGTGCTCTTACTTCCTTAAAAATTGACTAACAACCTCAACTCCATTTTTAGACACTTCCTTTGGTTAAGGGGGACTGAAATTACCAAGAAGGAATTGGTTTCTTGGGAGAAGGTTTGCCTTCCAAAGGTTAAGGGTGGTCTTTGCATTGTAGATATATAACTTTGCATGTGGGCCTGATGGGTTCATTTGGACTACTTACAGATTGCTTCATTATGGGATTATATCCCTACTTTTTGTTTGCTTATGGCCTTTTATGAAAATCCATTATCTTCATTCCTAGTTTGAAGAAGTTATAAGCATTAAAAAATAAGACGGGGCAGTCATATATAGCATAAAGAAGATCTATGCTACTATGAGAATTAAACATTCCCATGTGTGGTTTAGTCTTGTGTAACAATGCCTAAACACCAACTTGTTTTATGGTTGGCTATACAAAATCGATTACTTACAAGGGATTATCTACTCTAATTTGGTATTACAATGCCCAATCAATGTGTTTTTATTTGATAGTTGTGATGAAAGTGCTTATCATTTCTTCCATGAGTTCCAATTCACTCTCAATATATAGCAATCCATTTATAAGGCCATGGACTATAGAGATGATATTAAACCTTCATTCTATGAAATAAAGATCTTAGTGAAGAATACTCAACAACTAGTGGCAAAAAAGAGCTCCTCCATTCCTTATATGGTTCTATGGTAGTTCACATATGGTATGAGTGGAAAACATGTCCTTTCTACTAACAGTTATCTTTACCTTTTTATGATGTTGGTTATGTATCGATGCTTGTGTGGTCCTAGATTCTACAAATTTTACCCTTGGATTCAAAGTCTTGATGATGTCATTAGAAATGCATTGTAAACTTTGATAATTTTGTAATGAAAATTCCTTCTTTCCATCAAAATAAGATGAAAAGAAATGCCTAAACCACTACCTCTTGTGGTAAACAAAACCCTTAAAACACCCTAACCTTTAAGTATCACTATCCCCTATAGGGCCCTCAAGTCACCTAAAAAATAGAGAGAGGGATATTGCTAATGTGCTACCAATATAGCACAACCACACAATAAATAGGGAGTGCATCCACTATAAACCGTACATCGGAAGTCATCACAAGGCTATTCACCTAAATCCTAAATTCAAATTTACTATTGAATTATTAAAAAAATTTAGATATGTTATTGTTCACCACCCCAAAATAAGCCCACACCTCAATTTCATAAATAAGTTACTATTCATAAAATAATATTCACATATAATAGGATTTTTAGAAATATACCAAGAAACTTATATTTAAAAGCACAAAGTATTTTATTATCAAGATGTATTATTCAAATTAAATTAATGTTTTAAAGGTCAATGTTATCATTGCCCTTAAAATATCGAAATAAGGCCTTAAGGTGCACAATTACCATATTACTCCTAATAAGTCACTATTTCATAAATTAAGAACACAATTTCTATCAAGGAGCATCTAATCAATGTAGGCCCCAACTCTCCAAAATTCATCTTCCATGAGTATAATATATTCTAATTCTAGTCTAATGAGTTATTCTAATCTATTATGACTCTAAAAAGTTGATTTAACTCAATTATGGTGGGATAAGAACACATTGTTGAATTCTTTTAATGTTAGAACAATAAATTTCATATGCTTCTTCATGTAAATGAGGCTTTTGATAAAAGGGATAACTTTTCCTTCATCAAGAATGTAACACCCCAATTTTAAGCACTTAAAAATTTTGTTTAAAAAAGTTATTACAGAAGTGAAAATATTAAAATGTAGGGTATTACTACCACATGTAGCATAAGTCTGATTTCCTCTACCTTTCTTATACTAAGTACTAAGACCCAAAAAAAAAAATTTCTCTGCTTGAGATAAGAACAATAATTGTAAGAAGCATATAGATATATTCCATTACTAGTTATCACTATTCTAACATTACACAAAAGATTGAACAAAGATATGGTAATCAAAAGAAAAGAAGTACAAAAGGGAACATAAGAATTTAAGGAATATACGGACCAAAATGCCAGAACAGCTACCAAATAGTCCTAACTCTCAACTACAAATACTAACCTACTTAAGTCAAACCTTCAAAGTATTTTTTGCAAGGTTATGACTACCTGTTGAAAACACATGGAACCATAAAATGAAACTCATCACTACAACAATATTGAGTAAGCCATTATAAAAAACTAAAAAATGCAAATGCCATATGGAACAAATAGAAGATAACATAAATAAATTATGACATAAACACATCAAGAGTACATGTGATAACTAAATACAATAATCATACCATCCTATAGGCCATATGTTCATCACACAAAACTTAACCATATTACAACAACTTCATTAAAACCAACACATATCAAGGGTATCCCACAAGGAAACTAGTAAATTCATACATAACCATATTGAAAAACATTCAAAAAATAACCCATAACCACTATGGTAGTGAATTAAGGCAACTACCAACCGACATGCCAAATCTAATATGATTAAATCACAATATAAGAGTTATTTCCATCTTAATTTACTTGAGGTAATATAAGAATAACCTATAGACATATAAAGTACACCGATCATACAAACACACCTAGGCAATACAATACCCTCCTATCTCAGGTCACATAATTTTTAAGTATGCATACCCTTTAATAAGTCCCATGAACTAATTATAGTATAGTAGGGGCCTTAGTCGGAAATGTTAAGGCATTCGATAAACCACCAAACCAATCAACAAATCCTATCTCGTCTTTAGGGTAGCTTACCTTAAAAATTAAATCATATCCAATATCTAGGTCTTCCACTTTAAATATTAATATCTTATTTAGGTTACCATGAACCGCGCATATATAAGACACATAAAATAACAATTCTATATTTAACTATTTTCCTTTAATCCCAATTATTTAATTCAATCCTAAGATCAATGATCAAATTACATATTTCATGTGCAATGACAAAAATACCCTTAGTGCACACAGAACTTAATTCTAGCACTTCTATGCCTAAACATGCTCAAATACAAGCATATCATATATGAAACTTTAAGTAAAACATATGAGAAATCTAATGGTAAGTTAAAAAATGCAAGAAAACATCTCAATAGTGAAAATAATGCCCTTGGCCAAGCGATCCTCACAAAGCATGCATGATTATTTCACCACAAACAACCCTATTGTAGCATGTTATTATACATATATTAAAAAACATAAATTTAACGTGCTATTACATAAAATCATATGGTATCATACTTAAGGAAATAATAACCACAAATGGCACATGTAATGAAATTATAAGAAATCATAACATCATAACTAAGCATAACATAACAAATCCTAAATATGCTCCCACATGATTTTCACACACTTAGGAGAAGCACATGTGTTACCTTCTTCAAAGGAAAACAAGCAAAAGAAATAAGAAAGAGATGAACCACCAAAGTCTTAACTCCCAACTATTATTCTTTCTTCTCCTCAAAACACAAAACCCAAAAATTAGAAACTAAACATACTAAATAACAAGGAATTGACAACAATTAATAGAAATTAACAAGAAAAGAGGAGTCATATCCAACAATGGGCAACACACCAAGAGGAAAGGAGAAGGAGGGAGAAACTTTAACTTTTTTTCCTAAATCTAGCACGCCTATACTTAAGGAAATATAATTAGGCTAGATAAAGTATTAGAGGAACATGATCAAGAAAGGGAAAAAAAAAGGAAGAATAAGGGGTAGGGAGGATTAGTTTATGTAGCAAGAATGAGGGGTGGGGAGGCTCGATTTATGTAGTAAGAATAAGGGAAAAGTATTCTTCAACACTTAGGGAAAAATCAAAGAAAAAAAAAGGAGTAAGGAGAGAACACAATGCATAAATGAGATTAATAAGTAAAGAAACAAAGCAAATGGGGTATATGGAGGGGAGAACATTGAAAATATACTAAGAGGGAGAGAAAAGGGGAGGAGATGACATGAAGCTCACTTCAATTACACTTGAATGACAAGGGCCAAATCATGGTTGAAGAAAGGAGTACAAGCAACAGTATGAAAATACACCAAGGTTAAAGGATTGACCACCAAAAACTAAAATAGATTGAAAAACTATAAAAATCCAACTTTAGTTGATCACCGGTCGTCCGCCCAACCCCTCGTAGTAAACCATTATCTGCCTCGAGGCCTGGTTGTCCGATCCATAATCCTTGATCGACCTCTAACACTAAAAACTCATTTCCTACCATTTTAACTTAATGAATCTAATTCATTTTCTCCCCAACCCAAACACATAACAAATAATATATTACACATACATTGTACGCCTATTATTTATAATACCAACTTCACAAGTTAAAATTATGTTTTAATTAGGGTTTATGGGAAATGGGGTATCACAACGGGCTAGATCATAGAGTGGTGAAAAATGTTGATCTGATTATCACATAGGTTCCATTTGAATAGGTCTAGGTTGATGATTAAGCAGTTGAGGGTTTAACTCAAGCGATGCAGACAATAGTCTAAATGGGTTATAGAGTGATGTGAGGTAAAAATATTTGGGAACCCAATTGGTAACCAATAATTATTCACCCAAATCATATTAAATTTTGGATGTATAATATGTTTAGTGGTCCTATTTTTAGTTAAAGTGTACGACCGGTTTAAAAAAACTTAAGTTTAAGAAACCGTGACCCGACATGCACGCGCTACTAGATTTAGTTAATTTGGCAATTTTTCTTTGATAAAGTAGAAGAGATACTAAAATCTTTTGCATCATGTAAGAAGAACAATAATTATACAAAGAAAAATAAAATAAAAAAAATTAAAGTAATAAATATATATATGACATGCATGCGTGGATGTGGTGGTGGTGGTGGTGGACCTGGTTGGTGCCCATCTTTCGGGCGGAAAGGCTTTGTACTTGTAGCCTCAGTGATATGATCGTAGGCATGTATGTGTACTAGCAATGGAATCACATTGTACTGCAAAACACATTGAGAATATAAAAATACCACATCCTCCGAAACAATGGTACCGCGCCAGCAACTGAATGAGATTTTTATATTCCTCCGTTTTAGGGCAATGTAGTACGTACAGTCGATAATTAACGAGAGAGGGCGGGCGGCATCCATTATTTTGATCCTCCCTCTCCCTCGCTCCATCTCAGCTTCCTTCTTCCCCCATCCCCTTTCTCTCTCATCGGGTTGTACTACGTACGTACTACGTACTACAGCTTTCATCTTAATCACTCGGCCGGTACAAGCCTACCCATTGGCCTCCTTAATTTCTCTTCCCTGAACGTCCGTCAGTCCTCGATCGATCCGGCGCAGTAATTATTAGTCTTCTTAACAGCTGGGAAAATGAAAGAAAAAAGAGGTTAGTACGTGGTAAAGAAGTTCATCTCGTCTTCATGACATTTGTTTATATATTTTATACAGTTTGATTGAGTACTAAATAATATATTAAATGAAGGTATTACCGATAAACTTAATAATACTAATAATGTGACTAATAATACTGATCCAAGGTTCTCGCATCTAGATAAACACAATTTTTATTCGGAGCGAGGTAGAGAGTACTCCAGTCTCCCGGCCTTTGCACCGTAATTCAACCCTGCATATATATATAGGAAGCTTAATCAATAATGGTTTATAAAGAGAAAACCCTAGAATTCGATCATCCCTCTTTTGGTATGGATTCGGTCGGTTTTGTCTTGTATTGATCCTCTCGTCATCGCGATTCAGTCTCATGTCATCACCTCCGCCGTCGAGGTAATTGAAATATCGATCCTCTTCTTCTAGCTAGCTTGACCTTTAGCTCCCGTTGCTATTTTTATGATGAATTAAGGTACGCGCTCGCTCTCCCTCTCTCTCCCACTTTTATGGAGAAACGAAACGAATCAACAAATTTATTTTTTTGATATTTCATGTATGAATTTAATTCCAGCACGAGATGAAGCTATCATATGTACTATTAAACTACTTTCGGCGTTTAATTTATTGGATAACATAAAAGACAAGCTTTTTTTTCTTCTATTTATTATTATTATTACCAAAACATGGCTAGAATTAGTGTTGGAGTCGTCCCGGATCTCGTCTGCTATAGCCTGTATGAAGATATCTAATATTGGTCATAAGTTGAGATCCTAATTGTACCTGTCCTTATGACCTAACTAACTATATCCAACAAAAGCAAACGACGACGGCCAATAACAGTAGAATGCCTGCTAATTGATAAACAGAACAAGCCAACACACTGCAAACTCTATGCAAAGCCTAGCAAATCAAGAAGGACCACGAATTGCACATTTGAACCTCTTTGCTACTAGCCTCAAGAAATACTAGAGAGCTCAAGATCATTTTTCATCTGTGTTTTTTTTCCTCTAAAAAAATAATTCAAGACTACCATTTTGATTTTCTCACTTTACCGAGAACTCTCTGTTTTTTTTCTTTTATTTTACGGGAGTCCGTAAAGGTAAATATAAATAATCATACAGGTAGCAGTACTATAAAGGTATAACAATATCGAGAGACAAAATATTTTAAACTTAGGACATCTGGTACTTAAAAGTTGATCTAGATTAAACTTTATCCGGTAGAACTCTCTGTTTATAGTCAAGATTTACCCGGTGATAAAACAAGTTAAAGCAATGAAATTGCCGGCAAAATGTGTTTCATTGCCTTGTTTCTATTTGTTCAAGTAGAATTCTAGGAGTCTTTTAAAAAAATAGAGATCAAGAATATCATTTTATCATTTCTATTGGGTCAAATCTAGGAATCTAACCCTATCTAATTGTTTCCATTAATAAAACAGTTCACACAACCAAGATGACCCTGCCGCCATTACCACTACTTTCCCCCCTCTCGGACCTACTTCCGATGCTCAACCAACGCATGATCCACAGATACCAACGACGAGTAGCCCAGCAGGCATTCTGCCATTCCAATTCGATGATTTTTACGAAGATGAACTAGCACTCATGTTACTCGATGATGACATCCATCCCGCATGGCCATGGCAATCGACCTTACCTATCCAACATGACGATCAAGATCAAGTACTACTACACTATACCCTTCATCATGCACATGATGCGGCAGCAGCTGCTACAACGATATTACCATTAGGTGGTCTACCGACGGCCGATCAGCAAGTGCATCACGTTCTCCAACAAAGTGGAGAAGTTGGCTCCTCAAGTACCGCTGCAACAAAGCAAAACTACGAGGAACGGGTACTCAAGATGAGCGATGGAGGACAGATAATGATGGCTGAACAAGGTGCTAGTATAGCATATGTCGACGATGATAACGTACAGCGTCCTGGAGGAGAAGAGTGCCAGCTGGGGTCGACGTCGATTAAAAAACTGGATCATAACGCTAAGGAAAGATTTCGAAGGCTTAAGCTCAATTCCTCTTATTTAGCTCTTCGTACTTTACTTCCTGATTCTCAAAAACCTAAGGTACGCACGTGCGTCATTGATCACAAGCATAAGCACATATATACACACCTCGTTTGCTAGTTCGTGTGCATATTTATATATTCCCGGTCTTTCAGTTATTCAAAAACGATAAATACTAGTATATAATCAAATGGTGCAGCTAGCTATACGGTTCAAATTTTGCATCACACACCATGCCTATGTACTTGACAAACGTATGCGTAGAAACCAACCAACGTTTGAATATGGTTCGCAAGCATGCAGAAAAAGTGGAGTGGGCCTTACATGGTTGACAGAGCTATTGAATACATACCAGAGTTAGAAGATCAGATAAAAAAGCTAACAACAAAGAGGAATGCGATGTTATCAGCATTGCAGCAGGAAAGACATGAAGTTCTTAATCTCCAGGCTCAAAGTGGAGGAGAGAATCAAGTTTTCACCGTGTCTATAAATGAAGTGAAAAGAGGTGAAGCAATCATACAAATTTGCCAACCAAGAGGTGCATATTCGAAGATTATAGACAAGGTTGAAAACGAAGGCATGACGGTGCTAAGCGCTTCGAGCCTAATTATTTGTGATGATAGATCTATCTACCATCTTCATGTTGAGGTATATATCTTCTTACTCGTTTTAGTTTTTTTTTTCATGTTAACTTGTCCTCTAAGGCAACCGAAATAGAATGCATATGGTATGAGTGTTCGAACCCCATAACCTCCACTACATGAATTTTAGTCTTCAATAGTTTAAACTCGTCAAAAGTTGACTCGATCCACAAAAATCTAACCGACATAACTCAAGATTTTCGTCAACCCAACCTAAAATCTACTCAAACCAACCTGACCCGGTGATGAATCGAATATATTGATTAAATGCACCAGTTTCCAATAATATATATTATTGATTAAATCCGGTCCGAATCCCATGCAAGTCCAACTAATAGCCTGATATCAATATGATCTACCATCAATCCAACTCGATAATACTAAATTTGATATTAATTCTTTATGTTAATAAAAAAATACACGTCTTGTTATTAATTTGAAGATTTTAAAAATATATTGTTTTATAAATTTTACTTAGTTTGCTTACTTTTTCTATGTATATTTATTCACTAACAATCTGATTTTACCGATTTTCCATATAAAATTACAACATAAAAAATCATAATAATAAACAAATAACAGTTAATAATATATTTTTAATTACAGACTTACATGAAATCAAACTTAATACTTACTTATGAGGTTAATGAATTGGATTAATTTTGGAGGTTAATGTTCGACATGACCCACACTCGAAGTGATCTGATCCAATATTAGCTCGGTTTGAACCCAATCTAAAACTAACCTATCAAAATCTAAAAAGATCCAATTATCAGTCAAATTCACCTAAATTTGATTTGTCAAATTAACCAAAATTTAAAATTACCTCAACACAAGCTAGTTTAGCCCAAACTTAACCTGACATGACAAGTTAACCCAAAATAGTTTAAATACAAACTAGTTCAATCCAAACTCGACTTACAAATTCAACCCGGTTTGAGGATGATCCAACCCGATTGTCACCTCTAAACCCAATATCTCCTCCTGTAAATATAATTTTAGTCTTCAATAGTTCAACTACCGGACTTAAAACTTTATCAAAATCATGTTAGTTAATTTGTGACGATGATACAGCTTGTTTCTTGTTAGGACGCGATTACCAGTATATAGTTGATGGCTGGTTTTCATTTTCATTTTATTGGAAGAAACTCTGCAGATCGAGAAGGCAATGAAATCTGCTTTTTTTTTTCCTTCCAAACACCAACCAAGCCACAAGACGCCTAAGAAAATAGAGGCGCAATTCCCCAAGAAGCAGCAGTTGCATATGACACTAAAGACCTATTATGCACACACACACACATATATAAACTAAAACTTTGTTGTTTCATTTATATATCCATGCATGTAATTCTTATCCGTAACCTTTTTCGGATTGGCCTCCCATTAAATAATAAATTCATTCTGCCTTACCTGTTACAGATGTGCGAAAATCCTGCTGGCAACAAAACTGACTATATACAAGTCCTGAAGGACAAGGTGGTTTCGTGGCTGCAGTCTTGATTCATGGGAAAAAGAAGTTGGTGTACCCCTACAATGTAGTAAAAGTAACTAGCTAGGAATAATATTAGACATCATATCCTTTGGATTTCTCACGATTACGAGGTCTCCCTTGATTTTGTTCTTCTCGTCATCGTTTAGCATTATTTATTGATCATTTATATTAGGATTTTTGATGGTTATATATGGAGAGAAATCATCGAAGTATTTCGGCAATAAAGATTCAGAAATGATATAAACTGGGTGCATGGGCAATGTTGTAAAGGTATGAAGTCTAACCTTTTCATTCAAAAAATCTATAGCCATAGTTTGTATATAAGCCGGGTGCATGGCCTTTGCATATTATTTGATATCTGATAAATTGAATCTATTAACCGAATTGATTTGATCTAAAAAATTAAATAATATGGATCAAATAACTAATTTAATTAATAAAAAATCAAACACAATCTGATCCAACAAATACATATTGGATAAGATCCACACACACACACACAAATTATATATTTAAAATAATGTATTTTTCATTCTATTCATATATGACAATTTACTCTTGGACTAATTATTTTATTTTTTGTTGAAGCATGTTATATTTTATATTTTTTTGTTATATATATTTAACTATATTAGTTCAATAATTGAAATTATTAGTTCGATATTATGCAACGTAGGACTAGGATTGGATCATTATCACCTCGATTCAAATTGAATTGGTTTATTATTCACTAAATGTATATTTTTTTACATAATATTTGTAATATCCTAAATTTTCCTAATACAAATTTCTAGGTGTTTAACATATTAATCCTTATCTAACCTCTTACCAACCTTTAAACCTTTTATTTCACCCCAAACCCCTTTAAAACACTAACCTTAGTTTCTTTAGATCAATGCTTGATCGCGCTATGCCCATCGATCAATTGGCCTATTGGCAATTTGGCAGTATGACCCACCACCCAAAGGGTCTGATGGTCGATTGAGAGTTGTGTGATTATACTAAACTTGTTTTTTTTAATTCATTTAGACTCCATATAAATTCTCATGTATAATATTTTTAGATATTTGGGTTTCTAGATTAATTTTATACCTTCCCCTAATTTTTCATAGTTTTTGTGATTTTTTTTAAAATTTTAACCATTTATTGTACTCTATACCTTTCCTAAATTATTTTTAATCTTGGTTGACTTTCTTGGCCTTGTTGACCACGAAAATTAGAGTCAATACCCTTCCATAATTTGATTTGCTTAGTTATTACTCATTTAGCCAAAATCTTGTGCACAATCTTACTTTTACATCTTCCAATAACTCTCATACATTCTCTTACTTCACTGTAAACATTCCAAACACTCCATTTGGCTTGTAAGCAACCCCAAATTTAATCACACACCTTTCCCTCTCTCTCCATGCCCTTGTTGAAAACTATAATGGCATATGCTCTCTTGGTTTGTATTTTTACACTTAGCCAAATCTCTACACTTTAACTTTCACTCCCTCCTCTCTCCTTTAGCCCTTCCTCTTTGTTCTTCTTGTGCTTTTGTTTTGTCCTTACACTGTTGATTACTGAATCTATTATTCTATCTTCATTCCTTTTTCACTTCTTTACTTCTTCCCTTCTAAGGTCTTAAATTTTAGTTCTTTGGTGCTTGATAAGCAAAAGAGAGTTACAGTTGTAGATTGATGAATCTTTTCTCAAGCTTTTTCAAGCCCATATTTTAATATATAAGGGTTCCCTCTTCTACTTTTAATCCTTTTTTTCCATTCTAAAATTCATAATTTATATTATTATATCTAGTTCTATGCTTATTTTTTATTTAGGTGGTCCTAAAGTATTGGAGGGAAGTGTTTCTAGAAATTTTGCTAAGAGGCTAGAGTAGATTTAGTAAGGACATACATGCCTCTTACTTAGGGACTTTTGATGATATGTGTGTTTTATATTAAATACCATGATATCTTGCCTTACCTTGTAAAAGCATGATTTAAGTTGTATAAACTTGTATTTTTGTCTTGTAGACAATCTCATGTTTATATGTGACTTCATGATTTCATGTGAGAATATCATGTTAAGCCGTGCTAGGTTTTGTGCTAAAATTTAAAGCATGATAAGCAGTTTGTCATTTTTAACAAGCATGTAGTTAATCATATTAGATAATATATCATGATTAATTTTTTTTTCTAGGAGAAATGGGTTCAGGATTGATTTTTAGAGTGATTTGAGGTCTAGGGTACTTCAACCATTTTTCCATTTCTATGATTTTGGCTATTTTGATTCAATTTAATTACATATTTGGGTGTTTAATTATTTTTAGAAAACCATGTATAATTTTGGTGAATGTTGAAGTTTGGGAAGTTTTGGGTGTAAATCGACCTAAGAGTATTTTTGTCAAATCAGCAAGTTTTGTGGATTTTTAGTATTCCATTATATTAAATGAGGTTTTACATAAATTGTAATATATAATATGATAAAGTTTACGGTATGAGTTTTGTAAGATTTGAGATGTTTAGGTGAAATAGGGACAATTTGATCATTTTAGGTCATTTTTAGAAATTTGAGGTTGTGTAGATCTTATTTGGATTAAAATGTGATAAGTGAAATATTTGGGTCGATTATGAGTATCAAAAGTAGTAACTTTACGTGGAAATGGCTTAAAATGTGGTTAGTAACCTTAAGGGTAAAATCTATATTTTATGTAAAAAATGTTGAAGTTTTTGGGTAAGGTACTCAATATGGTATACTGGAATGATATGTTAAGCTTGGTGAGTATTTTGGGTGAAGTCATGAGTTGATAATTAATTAGGGTTTTAAAAGGGCATTATGGTATTTTCATTGGTGCAATGTCTTTTATCATGATTGTTTGCTTTCCTTTTTCCTTATCATTACTCTATGAGGTTATAGAATATTTGATTTGGTTAATCATGATTTATTTCTAAGTTTTTTAAATAATAATAATAATAATAATAATAATAATAATAATAACAATAACAATAATAATAATAATAATTGGTATGAATTTAGTAAAAAGTGATTAGTGGTATCCCATGCGATGATTGATAATTGAAAGTATTATTTATGAAAGTAAATCAAGTAGTGCATTGTTATAACGTTATGCACTAAGTGTTTGAATAATGAAATAATAATACATTAGTAATTACAGTGAAAGAGCATGCGAGTTATGACCAAAAATATTGTAAGTGTTTGGTTAGATTTTGTTAGAACTAGAAGACCCTAATATACTCTATGTAAGTTTGAACCATTAACTATTAAGGGTATGCATACTTAAAAATTAATAGCTTATAGGTGATTAAGAGGTGCGTTTTACCCTGATTTGATTTTTATCTTCCATATGTAGGGGCAAGAGAAGTGGAAGTAATTTCAAGTGGGGTTCTATAATAACCCCAAATTGAGTGGAGTGTTATAATGATTGATCTGGCTACTTATATCAACATGGTATACCATCTTTTTGGTGATTCCATCCTAAGAACTCCACAGTTAAGCGTGCTGGCCATGGAGTAATTTTTAGGATGGGTGACCCTCCTATTAAGTTTTAAAAATTTCTAGGGAAGCACGTGAGTGAGGACAAATCACTCTAAAAAGACTCGTATTTATCTATGGGGTCAGTCAATCAATCCGAAAGCACTCTAAGATAGCCCCTATGCGATCGTATCGAGTCGGGGTGTTACAGGTTCCTATTCTCAAGTGACTAAATAAATGATACAATGTGATCACCTAATTATGAATTCTAATACCGTTTCTCTAAAGTCATCTCAAATCATGAGTAGCTTATGCATGGTAGTGTCTCTTTCATCATATGATCTTATATGATATGCATGGCTTATTTTATTGATGTGTTTGTTACCTTACTTAGTATATAGTATATCATTCACCATTTTTATATATGTTGTTCATTTCTGTGAGCAAATGACCTAGTTTTTGATGTGAAGGTTTTCGATGACTTCCTTGATGACTTTGATGTACTTCCCGTGGAGTGACTTCTATTTGAATGATTTTGGGTAATCTCATAGTTATTTGTTTTTTACTATATGGATACCTTATGGACTATTAGTTTCATCAGATTCTTTTATTGTATTTTGATTACTAACATACTAGGAGTTTCATCTCCTAACCTTTGTCCTTATTTTATGAAACATTTCTCATTCTTTTATTTATTGTATTTAATTTTATAAATGTTTTGCCTTATACTTAATATGAAGATGGTACAATAAACTAGACTTATATTCAGTATGGTGGTAACACCTTAATATTTATGTTTAGCTTCCCCAAAACTCAATATTTTTTTTGTAGTAAATTTTATAAATTTACAATATTTCTTAACTTTTTCTTTAAATGAAAGTTTGGGACATCTAACAAATTATTTGTGCTATGGTTCAAAGTTTTAGATATCTAAAATATTTGTTGGATATTCGAAACTTTTTATTGGATATATGATCCATTAACCTTTATACTTACTATTGAGATTTAGTCTAGAGTAAATTTGAGTGAGCATTTAACATTTTAGACTTAAACGATTGCTTTCAAATAGTAATTTAAAAAAATTATATTATTTTTAGTAAATTTATTTACTAAGTAAGGTAAAACAACTAACAACAACAATGTATCAATAACTGACAACCAATAACTACCACTCTCTCAAACATATACTTCCTGGTTAAAGAGTATTTCCAAGGTATTAATTAAAAATATTAGATTCAAACCATCATCCTCCTCTTTTGGTAGGACCTTCAACGTTTTATATGGGCGAATAACTTTAGAAATAATCAGATTCTTAAAGTGATTCACTTTCAAATTTCTTTAGTTATAACTTCATTGTTTGAATAACAATAGGGGTTAGGAATTTGAATAGAGAATTGATGATTTTCAAAGTTTGAGTGATTAATAAGCTCATAAATTGTATTTTAAAATATCTAAACAAAGTATTTAAACTAATAAAGTTTATAAGTTCTCTTTTAAAGTAAAATTTCTCTTAAAACTACTCTATCCAAATAAATCCTTATGGTGATTGTGGTCATCCAATGGTAATTTGTAATTGCCTTTATGAATTGCATATGAAAAAAAAAACAACTCTTAGGGTCCACATGGTTGATGGAAAGTGGTGAGTAAAGGGAAAAATTGAGGAAAACTAATTTCCTTGCATTTGGTTATTTAGAAAATAAAAAAATTAAAAAAGGAAAATGATTAGGAAAGTAATACTGGGTCATTTCCTAAGCTAAACCCAACGTAAAAAGGAAAGAATCAAGAAAATTTTTCTCGACGGACTCCCGAACACTACTTCTTGACAATGTGGGTCACATTCCTCCTCCTTCAACATCATCGAGCTCATCCTCCTCCCCTATAATTGCATATGAGTTCCTCTTCGACATTTCTTTTTCTTATATCTTCTATGCATGGCTCCTTCACAATGTAATTTTCACATTTGTCATCCTTTGAGCTCTAGATCTGAGCTTCCTATTGATAAACTCTCAACTTAACCAAGTTAATCCATAACTTAAAACAAATGCAATATCAAAACCCTAATTTAATTCCTAATTAGGTTTCTTTTTATAATAATTCCATTTTTATTTATGCTTGGTTTTTTAGCATACTCGATTCCTCTACTTCTTATACATGAATTTTTCATCTATTTGATGTAATTCTCTTATGATAAAGCATACCTAGAATTTTTGGTAAATGGATCGTAAAATGAAAAAGAAGAAATGTATAAAATTTTATTTATTAATAACAGGTTGATAGATTGGTTTTTCTTGTGTGGATTGGTCTGTCATTGTTACTATACTCGATTATGCTTGATTCAAGTTGTTTTTTTATTGCTTGTTGATAGGAAATGTGATTTCATTTTTGGTGATATGCCATTATTTATATCATTTATAAGATTAGATGTGTAGCATTGAATGGGAACGTTGTTAAGAGTCTCCAATTGCTAGGTATTAGACTTGTTAAGCTTCTATTGTACTACATCATGGGGGTCTTGTTCATATACTACTATTTTTTCTTTTCTTTTGCCTCCACCTAAATAAATGGTAGGTAAATTGCATTCTAGGAATTAAAATGGGTGGAAATGAGTCTATTTAAGAGCCTGATGATGAATCATTGTTCCCATTTTAGAAACACATAATCTAGAACTTGGATTCTTCATGTACACCACTTTTCCTTTAACATATCATGCTCATTGATTTTATAGGTAGCTGCACTATGTTACTACAAAAACCTTTATTATCACATCAAATTATTTGAGTTTCCATGCTTTCAAAAAAATTGCATTTAATTGGTTTGAATTTTTTTCACTAGAGATAATGGTGATAATGACTTGATTATCTATTGGCGGTGTTGGATGATGGTGTTCGGATTTCTTATGTGTTTTTTGGTTGTTTTCATCTTTATATGGAAATATGTGAACACTAACTCAACTTATATCAATAAGCTAGTATGTATATGATTTTGCTTCTTCTTTTATCTACATGTTTCTTTATTTTAACATGTGATATGATACAAGATGGTTAATAATTGATGATCTAAATATTGGTAACCTTTGTTTTAAAGTGTGAATAAATTAAGTGGAAGCTAGATTACTAAATACTGTCTGATAAAATATTCAAAAAAGATTAGCCTACATAAAGTGTAAATTGAATAGGATAAACACAATTGGATAAGTTGGATCTTTGAGCATAAAAATAAATTATTTAGGTCTTCCTAAATGAGCAAATATATAGATATAAAAATTGAGTTAAAAGAAGCATCCTTGTATCAATAGATTAGTTGTTGCCTCAATAACCAATGATAGTAATATAATTTGTAAGTGAGCATGAAAATAATCACATATTATCATACAAAAATCAAAGAAGTTTTTCTAAGAGCACCAAAAAAGGAGATAAAAAATATAAACCTTTATTCTACTAAAATTATAGGAAAATATGGCCCCTTATCAACATGATGCATAAATGGAAGGGAACTAAGGAGATGAATATACTATTTAAAACTAGTTACATGTATTTTTAGTTGTTTGGTTTCTATGAACTTCTAGTTATCTCACTCCAGCTCTATGCTACTGAATTTACATTGAGAAAAAAATAAGGACTTATAACACTCCCAAAATTTATTGTTGAAATTTTTCGTTTGTACATAAATTCATACACTAAAAATGGGAGGTGTTATCATTATGATCAACACAATATTGACCCCCGACAAATCTCATACTAACCACAAGGATAGAGAAACTAAAAAAATTGATACGAGTTATCAATAAAAACCATAATAGTTTCAACATTTCATAAGTAAAATAGAGTGCATAATTGTCTGAGTTAATACAGAAATGTGAATCAAATACATCAACGCCCACTATGGGGGAAATAAAATGATAAATAAAACAACAAGGAAATCTGATAAAGATAAGCCTGGAGAACACCTTCTCAGACCCCACAACAAATGCAACAAGCCATCGCTCAATCCCACTCAAGGTGTCGTAGGCATCAAAGTCATCAAAGGCATCGTCTCCTACCCACACAAACTCAGGAGGGGCCATTGCTTGTGGGAATGAGCAGCACTCATGAAAGTGGTGATCAGTACACTACGTGCTGAGTAAGGTGACCATATGGCTAAGACCATGCATAACATGAAATGGCAGATATTGCATGCAGTATGCCATTTAGATTAATCATCATTATTAAGATATAGGTCATTAAATTTATCTTTACACATCTCTTGAATTATATTTACGTGAGTACAAGAACCCTACTATTATAGCCGGTGGATCGGAAATCATCCCAACTTAGCCTCGACTCACGTGGTGTTCCACTGTAAGTAGCCAATGTCTTTTCCATGATTTATTACCATAAAAGGTTTGGTTTATTGAGCTTAAAAACCCCACTATTATAGTCGATGAACTGAAAATAATACTCAAGGGCAAAACACATCTATTCTAACCATTATTATAGCTAATAGACCGAAATACACTCCAGGATAAGAAAGCTCCTAGCCCCTATTATTGCCAGTGGATTGAAAAATACTCTAAATTGGGCCCGACTAGATAATTTTTCACTTTAAGTAATTAGTATTTACTCGGGTTTTATTCCACACGTAACCCCAACTAGACATGCATGCCCTCAATAGAATCTTGACTTATTCCCTAGACTTCCTAAATGACCCGGTCCCATATCTTGGGACATCTACACTCCCCAAGACTCAAAGACCTTTGGTGCACCTTTCCCCTACTCACCATGAAATTCAAATCCCCCTATGCATGTGGGTCCATACCTACTTTTCCACCTCTCCACCTTAGCTTACCATAGTCCACTAGGGTTTTCCCTTAGAAAACCTAATATGGCCTCTGTGGCCTTAACCTCTCCTTATCATACATGACCTAGCTCCCCCTGATTCTAACACCATCACTCTACTCAACCCACATCTAACATCATAACCTTACTCCCTATATTCCATATGTGATAAGATATGGGACACCACATCCAACATCAAAACCCTATTTGGCCACCTTGAAACCTCAATACTCCTCCTTTATTTTACACTATCCCTTCCCATATACACTCCATCCTCTTTACCACTCAACTCAACCCCTTCATATGACACCCTCCTAAACTCATCCCTAACTCCAACCAATCACCATCAACCCTTTCACATACTCCCCTACTTAGGGTTTTTTCCCAAAAACCCTAGTTAAGCCCCTATGCACACTTCTACCAACCCATGTACTATCTTTCATCCATGGACTCCAATCACGCAAAGTACTCTTTCCTCACCATGCTTAAATATTAAACCACCTCTTCCCACATAAACTTTACCCCCATGCAAAGGCTAGCCACCCATGCAAGCCTTACACTTCCCATGCAAGATTTACTTCAACACTTTATTTTATTATTATTATTATCCCATATATCATAAGGTACTTAGGCTTTTTCCACTCCTTCCTAATCACTCCACCCTCTTTATTTCCTTTAGATCCCCACAACCTCATCATACCACCTAAGGCCCCTAACATGCATGTCATATCATAACAACTATACATAAGAGCATGTCATAAAATACAAGTCATATCACCCATATCGTACATATCATAACTCATACACTACTTACCTTAGCTCGATGCAAAGCAAGTTGCGCTATACACATTTTAGTCCATACTCACATATAATACAAGAACATATCAAAATATCCCTAAACACATAAGACATACAACCAAGCCTTAACCATATCCTTACCTAATAGGACACTGGGCTTGGAGTACGAATCCTATGCCTCCTTATGAAAAAGGTTCGGTTCACCTATAAAAATGGAACACTAATATTAACTTTCTTCTTACTCTTTTTCCTTTTTCTTTTATTATTTTCTTGCTTAATATTGGTAAAGAGATTAATAACAATAATAATAATAATAATAATGATAATGATGATGATGATGATGATGATAAGGTTGATAATAGAAAATATTTAAAATAAATTATACTTAAAGAAAAACAAGGGTTAGGGCACAACTAGAGAGGATGTGACAGCTAGGGTAGTGGTAGTGGCGACGTGCGGCGATGATAGCATAAGGGTGGTGGAGGTGGTGGTGATAGAAAAGATAGGATTTCGGGGATAGAAAAGGGAAGGGAAGTGGTGTTTTGTTGGGTGGTAGGATTCTTGGGTCAGATAGGCTGTGGTGGTGGCGTCCTACAGTGGCGGCAACGACGGCAGAAAAAAGTGGAGGAGAGGAAATGAGGGAGAGAAAAAGGGAATGGAGGGTATGGGAAGGTAGAGGGAGGTAGTACAAGTGGTGGTTGTGGCATTAGTGGTGGCGCAGGTGGCGGCGGCGGCAACCAAAAGTGGAGGAGGGGAAAGGAGGAGGAAGGAGGGAGAGAGAAAGGAAATGGAGTGTATAGGAAGGTAGAGGGAGGTTTTCGGTGCAGAGAGAGAGGTAGTGTAGGCAGTG
Source organism: Tamarix austromongolica (assembly GCA_039764185.1). Lineage (NCBI taxonomy): Eukaryota > Viridiplantae > Streptophyta > Magnoliopsida > Caryophyllales > Tamaricaceae > Tamarix > Tamarix austromongolica. Next base: position 25,709,747 of record CM077817.1, read on the forward strand.
GCGGCGATGCAGGCTATGCAAGGGTGTAAAAGGGAAGCTCGAGTTACCTACTTTGCACAAGTGGGGAGAGTAGAGGAGGGGAATTTAGAGGCGGGGGAGGGTCATGTTTGGTAGAGAGTGGTGCAGGGAAGAGAGTGGGTGGAGGTTTGGACGATGGCGCGTTGCAAAAATTGCGTTTGAAGGGGAGACAGGAGAAGAAGGTAGGGAGTTTCTAGGTAGCAAAAAAAGAGAGAAGAAGAAGGGTGGGGGAGAGCTTTTTATAGGCTTAAGGGAGGAGAAGACAACAAGGGGAAATGAGGACAAGGGAGTGGGAGGGGAAGGTGGTTTCCGACTAACGGTGGCAAGCCTGTAATGGTGCAGCTTCCTAACCCTCCATTTGGATTGAGGTGAATCGAGGTGAGAGTAAATATTAAAAATTAACCTAGGTGAAGGGAACGGAGGTGAATCAAGGTGAATATTTTAAAATGCTGTTTGGATGATATTAACTTAATATGAGTGAATGTTTTAAAAATTTCATTTAAATTAAGGTAAATAAAGATTAAAAAAATAAAATAAATGACATTTATATTCTTATATTAAACAAATAAGTCCTATTGAGGGGTATTTTGGTCCTATTAAGTAAAAAAATTACTTATTCTTTCACCTTCACCTTGGTTACCCCCGAAATCGGAGGTTAATAAAAATGAGGTTAATCGAGGTGAATGGACGTAAAACTTTAACCTCGATTCACCTAGGTAAAATTATTAACCAGATACCCAAACGGGGTGAATCAATTAATTCACCTCCATTAACCTCCATTCACCCCAATCCAAACACTGCATAAGGGGCAAGGTTAGGACTTTGGCAGGGTTGTAGGGGGGTTAGGAGGGGATGTTGGTGTAACAACCCAAGTTGATACGACCACATAGGGGCTAACTTAGAGCATTTTCGAATTATTTGCCTAGCCCCACAGATCAATACAAGTCCTTTTAGTGCACTTTATCCTCACTCACTCACTTCCCGAGAAATTTTTAGAAAATTTCCTAAAATTCCTGAGAGGGTCACCCATCCTAAAATTTCTCCATAGCCAACACACTTAATAGAGAAGTTCTTAGGACAGAATCACCAAAAGGATGGTATACCATGCTCATATATAAGTAGCCAGATCAACCCTTATAACACTCCGCTCAATTTAGGGTATTACATTCACCCCCACTCATAGAGCATAACATCCTCACTGTGCTTCAACCACTAACTGACTTAATATAGTTTATCCTAAGAATTGTCCTGCTATATGGCTAACTGGCTCATCCAAGCTCAGTTCACAGTCGTGGCTTCACTTTGATACCATTTGTAATACTTCGAGTCAATACGACCACACGGGGGCTACATTGGAGCTCTTTTGGATTGATCAGAAGACCCCACAGATCAATACGAGTCCTTTCAGTGTGCTTTGTTCTCATTCACGCATTTCCTAAGAAATTTTCAGAAATTTTTTGAAACTTCCTTCGTAGGAAGGTCACCCATCCTTAAATTACTCCACAACCAACATGCTTAACTGTGAAGTTCTTAGGACGGAATCACCAAAAGGATGGTATACTATGTTAATATAAGTAACCAGATAAATCCTTATAACACTCCACTCAATTTGGGGTATTACAGTTAGGATTGCAGAGGGGCGAGGACTAGTGTAGGGCAGTGCCAGCTACATGCCTACAGGTTAGGTCGAGGGGAAGGTGAGGGTAAAGGGAGAGCCATGGCTGCAAAGTGGCCATACGCATCAGCCGATCGGGGGGGGGGGGGGAGGTAGAAGACGAGGGAAAAAGGGAAAGAAAGGAAAAAGGAAAGGGAGAAAAAATGAAAGACGGGGTGAGGGAAACTTAGACCGCAAGAGGGGAATAAAAAGAAAAGGGGATTGGGCTACATGGGAAGGAAGGAGATGAGGGGGAGGGGGAGAATGAGTGGGTCGTGCTGGGCATGACCTAGGCCGGTGAGGAATGAAGAAAAAGAAAGAAAAAAATAAAAAGGATGAAAGAAAAAGAAAAGGAAGAAAAAGAGAGAAAAAGGGAAAAGGAAATAAAAAAGAAAAATGAGGTGGTTGAGGTGTTTGAGATTTTAAATTTGTTTTGGGAATAATGAAATTAATAAAAATAATAATTAATTTTTTAATTAATTTATAAATTATGGTTATAATTTCCTTAAAATCTATTTTAGTTTAGTAAATTATTCTGACCTCCACTAATTTGATTCCTACATCATTTTCCTCCTTTTTAGCTTTAATTATTTTTATTATAATAAAATTATTTTATTAAAAATGGTATATTTAATCAAATCCCACCTATAAATTTCTATTTTATTATTAATTCCTAAATTAGGATTTTGGGATATTATACTCATCGATTGATTGCCTTATAACCAAAGTGATTTATTCTCTGCTAAGACCCATCGGTCGATTTGGTCATACTTATCTACTAGTTTCCCATGAATAGTCAATATGTGGGATCAACCAATTGACTAGTTTGCTGGTTTTATTTTCTATTCAAGTCTAGTATGACTAGACCAATCGACTAGTCCCAGGGATTGATAAGTGGTTCATTTGTATTTTTCCACATTTATTTGTTAATTATTGTTGTTCCTTTGAGCCTTCTATATTAATGTTTCCATGTGCTCACAACATTTTAATTATGATTACCACCATGTTTATCCAGACATTAGTATGGATCAAAATAATGATATTTGGGCCTTGGTTTGGTTAAGTTTGGTGTCACCTCTAAAAACCTAATTTGTGACTAATATGCTTTGTGATGTGTTTGGTGTTATCACTTGGAAACACCTTATTTGGATAATAATGGAATTAATTTGTGATTTATGATATCGTTTGGTAATTGATAAATAATGGATTAATATTTTATTTGAGCCTTTTTTTTCTGACTCTTGGGGTAGCAAGTCGGGATTTAGTGGGCAGGTTGCTCTGTGTTTTTGAATTTTCACTTAGCACCTATTTTCTTCTCTACTAGGTTGCGGTTGGTAAGGGTATGCATATATATTTGAGGTATAGGATTATACTATGGTAGGCTACCATGGAATTGGTGTCTAGTATGGGTGGGTGATGTATCCCAATACAAGCCTCTTGGCACTTCATATTGTTCATTTCTTAGGCGGGTGTGGTATTATAACTTTTTAGTCCTTGTGGTGTAGGCATTCAAGATGTAGTGGGTGTGGTATCCCATGGTGTGTTAGACCTCAAGGGAGGTGCACTCGATGTGTGGTGGATGTCATATCCCTGGAGAAAAGACCCTTCAATGTATCACGACCCCATGAGGTGATTGTGCTATTCCATTGTGCATGTATGCTATCATTACTTTTGTTCATGGTGGAGAGCTAGGTGTGGTCGAATGGATTATTTTAATAACTAAAAATTATATGGGTGCTAAAGGAAGATTTATAGTATGTTTTACATTAGGTGCTTATAATGCATTTAGTATATTATTATTATTCCATGATCTCCATGCATCCATGCCTTATTATATTATTATTATGAGACTGAGTGTTATTTTATGTTAGTATGCTTATCACCATGCAGTTATGTGACTTCAATGTGCAATATAAGCCCTTACTATGTTTTATATAGTTTGTTTTAGCAGTACTTCACTGTACTAATACTCCATTTGTGTAGTCACTATAATGATTCGGATTCTATTATGGTGAGCATAGGATAATTTGTAGGGATATAATTCTCACCTAGAGTATATTGAGGATGATATCATGGGCCCATAGTAGGCTATTGCTAGGGGATTCAAGAGTTACTTTCCTATTTGGTTAAGAGTTAGGCTAACTTGTTAGATGTACTTTTTCCCACTATGTTGGGATATTTTTGGTTCTTTCCGGTGATTTAAACTCTTATCTTTGATCCTTGATGCAGGAGGATCTCTAGAACACTCTCAATATTCTTCTTTAAATGATGAAGAATAAGAAGAATTAGCATACTTGGAGATAAAACCCATTGTGCTTGAATATTATTATGCTTATAATGTTTTGTCAAGTAATTCTTGTAAGTATTGGACATGTTTGCAAGAATTTCGTGTTGTTGAAGATCTTTTATGTACAAGGTAATGACAATGGAATTACATGTATTATAAAGTGTAAGGAAGAACAAGGATACAAGACTATAAAGTTGGATTACATTATTAAAGTTTTGTAATTGTGTTATTTTGTTGTATACTTTGTAGTACTTGTAAATTGTCATTGTAACTTTTTAAATATGTATTGTACTGTGCATTAGAGGTTGATTTCATCAATATGGGCTGACTAGTGGACTTATTAATGAAAAGGCCTACATGGGTGCATGCATATATAAACCCTTGTAATCATTGAACTCGACAACATATAAGTCATATGCGAATGAAATAAAGAAAGAGAGAATTTACACAAGAGCTTGTGTACTTCTTCTTTTGTTCTCCTTCTTCAACTGAGAGCATTGGAGAGTAGCAAGAGTGTTCTATTGAAAAATAGAAGATTTCTCATTAGAAAACATTAGATATTGGTATAGATCTACGCCACCCTACCTAACCATTCTAGAATCATTAGAATCAAGTAAATAATTCGATCAATTGGAGTTTTTTTATGAATTGTAATTCCAAAGTAAAATTTCCTAGTTGTAGAAGATTGTTGGAAGATAATCTTCCACATCAATCCCCATATTCGGATTTGTAAACTCTCTCTTTTATCTATATTATCATCCTCACCATTGTTATTGTAGAATTATATTATCAGTAGTTGAACATGCATTCTTTCACAATTGTTCCATTTTACCTTGAATTAGAAATGGGCTAAGTAATGATCACACCTCTTTCATGGTTAATGTGGCAATAACATTCACCAGTTTTTCTTTTACAAATGATTTCGCATTGTCTTTAAAATGAAAATTTTTTGTTCAAAATTTGGGGATGTTACATTGAGTCTATTCAACCATTTCTTACACTTATAAGGGGTGTGAGGATCTTTAGTTACAAATTAACTAAACCTTAACTAAGTAGGTGCGGACCAATTAGAATTTAAACTAGCTGGTAATCTAACAACGCTAACTAATTTATTTTAGTTCTAACCAGCTGAAAATTTACCCTATATCCCCATCAGCTCTCAATTGTGCACCCCTTCCCATACCTTACTTTATTTATGATCTTAGGATGTTGGGCAAGTAATAAACTACTAATCTAGCTATTACATCATTTAAATGACAAAAGATAAGATAGAAAACACAGCCTATATCATGGGATGAAAAAATTACAATTAAGTGAGGGAAGTTATCATCAAAATGCTCTTATTTTTTTACATAGTTTAGACCTACCATATACCAATCCTTTCCCTTGCTTTTCTATGCCATTTTAAGCCAAAAAATGGTCCCTACTAGTTGTTGTATGCAGGGGTCATTGGTGGTTGTGGTGGTTGGTTGACCTTGGCGGCTGGGTGTGGTTGGTTACGTGCGTGGGCTCAAAAGGAAGCCACAACATGGTGGTGGATTCGTTCATGTTGCATGTCTTGCATGGCTCCATGCATGTGTCTAGGGATTTTTTGATACACTTAGTGTAAATCTTCCCGGATTAGAAGGGTTTTAGGTCCTTTAAATTTAGGATAATAATTAACCAAAGTAGAGTGTTGTGATGGAGATACTCTCGCATCATTCTCTCCCTCTTAAAAAGATTCTCCTGTGAGATCAAAAGGTTCATCGTGTATGTGGGGAAGTAAATCTACTACATTGAATGTATTTGAGATATTCCCCATGTCTTGTGATAGTTTGATTTTTTAGGCATTATCCTTAATCTTTTGTATCACTTTATATGGATCATCACTCCTAGGAATCTATTTTTTCTTTTTTTTCCTCATGGGGAAGCATTCTTTTCTTAAATGAAACTAAGCTAGATATCCGGGCTCATAAGAGTGTTGTTTGTGGTGCTAGTTTTCTCTTGACTTATTAGTTCATTTACCTTTTCGATCTTTACCCTTACTTGTTCATGAAGTTTCTTCATAGCCTTGGTTCGGTCTTTGGCTATATGACTTGCAATTTCACCTATAGAGATTCAACCCATAAAGAACCTCAAAAGGAAAGTAACATGTGGCATATGTTGGGGATCAGTTATATGAAAACTCAGTGAAACATAGTTTGATATCCCAATCCCTTAAGGATTTTTGAACCAAACTTCAAAGGAGCATGATAAGGGTTCTATTTTTTACTTCAGTTTTCCCATTAGTTTGTGGGTGGCATGTGGTACTGAAGAGAAGTTTTGTACCGAATAGCCTCCACAAATTCTTCCAAAAATAGATAAGGAACTTAGTATCCCTATAAAAATAATGAATTTAGGAATACCATGTAGCCCAAATATTTCTTTGAAGATGAGATCAACTACATAAGTGACATCATTTGTTTTGTGGCAAGCAATGAAATGAACCATATTAGAGAGCCGATCTATCCACGATATCCTTATGTTGCCTTTTTGTTCTTGATAATGTTATAATAAAATCCATTCTAACATGATCCCTTGATTTGTGGGGTACGGGTAGGGGAGTATAGAATCCTTGAAGGAAATGACTTTCAAACTATAGGAAAGTGGCACGTATCACCACTATACCTCGTACATCTCCTACCATTATAGAAAAAAAAGTGCTCTTAAAGTACATCCACCATTTTGTTGATACCAAAATGGCCTACAAGCCCTCCACCGTGCACCTCTCGAATGAGGCTCTTGGGCTTATAAAGCTTGTTGTTCTTAAAAAGGAACCTATCTTGAATCATGGGAGCCTTTTATCTTGTCTTATTTTTTTAAGTAGTCCTTGAAGTCTTCATTTTCTTGATAGATTTCTTTGATGTAGCTAAATCCTAGGACTCTTGCTTCTAACATAAGACATCTCTTAGAGAGAGCATTAGCTACAACATTATTCTTGCCACTCTTATGTTAGGCTATAAATGAAATGAATTGTTGAAATTATATCCATGGACCATGCCTTGGGGTTAAGTTTGTGCTAGCCATTAATTTACTTAAGTGATTTGTGGGCGGTAAGCAATAAAAATTGTTGGAGCTTTAGTTCGTGTGACCAATGATCTAAGGCTCTTACTAGTGCATAGAACTTATTCTCACACTTGATATAATTCATACAAGACCCATTGAGTTTTTAACTAAAATAGGAAATATGCTTTACTCCTTGAAGAAGACGAACCCCTTTACCTACTCTACTAGCATCGCATTCTACTTCAAACAATTTCTAGAAATTAGGCAGGGCTAGGATCGGCGCCTAACTAAGCTTGGTCTTGATCACTTTGAAGGATTCTTGAGCAATCCTTGTCCACTTGAACTCTCCCTTCTTCATATAGTCGGTGATGGGAGTGAGGAGGGTGTTAAATCCCTTAGTGAACCATTGGTAGAAAGAAGTAAGCCCATGCAATGACCTCATTTGAGTTAGGTTGCTTGGATAAGGCTGTGTTGATGGATGACTGATGAGTTCATATTTTGACACATTTTATGCCCTTATAATCTTAGTTTTTGGTAGTTTATTTAGCTAATATAGGGGAATAAGTATTGTTTTATGCTTAAGTGGTAAAAATTGCATAAATTTTATTATTTGAGCTAAAATGATATAAATTAAGTAAATTTAGAATAAAATATTATTTATTAATATTTATTGAATTTTATTTTACAGGTTTTGTTTTTAAATAAAAAAATTTAAAAAAAAGAAAAAGAAATAAGACCTTTGGGCCAACGGCCGAAGGCCGAAGGCCCAAAGGCCAGGAACAACGAAAGCCAAACAGTGCCACACGGAGGAGAAAGGAGTCAGCTGCAAGGGCTGACGTGGAAGGGAGCCACACAAGCATTTATAAGGGGGGACAACAGTGTGCGGCACAAAAGGACACGGAGTGGGCGACAGAGCCTTCGAAGGCTCGGTCAAGCGCACAGACCGAGAGGAGAAGAACGTAGAGGGCCGCAGGCCTAAAAGTAGAGAGCCTCCACAGGCTCGAGGGGCGAGCGGCAGAGAGAAGCCGTAGAGAGAGGCGGAGCCTTCTCAGGCTCGGAAGAGAGAGCCTTCACACAGGCTCGGGAGGGGGACGCTGAAGGGCGCGTACGGACGGTAGGCGGCAGAGCCTTTAAAGACTCGGTCAAACAGGGACGCAGAGAAGGACGAAAAGCAGGTGTGCGGCAGAGCCACACGGACCAAACGAAACAAAGGCAGCCGCACAGTACGAAGTGCACGGAAACCGAGGCGTGCGCCATCAGCCGCCAACGAAAGGAAAAAAAAAAAGAAATCGTTGCACGGAAATTCAAGGCAAAGAAGGAAGAAAATTAGAGAAAAATTTATATCGGTAGAATTTATTTCAGATAAAATTAATTTTTATCTAAATAAATTCTTGATCTTTTATCCAAAATTAATTCCGGTTATTTCTTTCTCTTATTTTTAATTTATATTTTAGATATATATTTCTGTGTAATTAATTCTTTAATTATGACTGACTGATTATTTATTGTTAGGGAATAAATTGAAACCCTGGATTAGGATTTGAATTATAATTTTATTTTCTTTGTTTCGTGAGATTTTTTCTTGACTCTATGTTAATTGCTATCGTTTATATGTATGATTCTGTCAAGTATAGTTTATTTGGTGCATGCCTTGTTCTGGTTCCTCATCAGTGACAGTATGTAGGATTATTTGCCTGCGAGGTGGCCATCTAAATATACTAGAATTTATATGTATAAATTGCACCTAGGTTAGATAACAATTCACCTAATCGTTTTGTGATTCTAACCGAAGTGGTAAAACGTTTCGATATGTGTGGGTCAAGGATAGGAAATATAGCTAGACATGCATTTTGTACTAGTCTGGGTACTTAGATTGATAGCCTTCCACTTACACTTAATGCATTAAATCTAGTTAAATATAGGAGCCGCATGTTGCTGCTATACTGCTAGTATTTAATAGGGTTAATATAGGCACGTGGTCGTATTAATTAATTAAGGGAAGTAATATAAGGTGTATGGACCTGCGTTTGGTGTGCAACTTGGTCGATTTATTTCTCACGATTAAAAGATGACTTAGAAATAAATAATATATTACAACCTAGTCTAGTGGTGGATTTTTATTTCTCTAACATATTTCTCATATCTGCGGTTTCCTATTATTTTCATTATTAGTTTATTTTATTTTTCCTTTTATTATTTTGATAAACCCCCATTTATATTTTTCTTATTTATTTATTTAGTGTTATTTAGGATTTTTTATTTTTATTTTTATTTTTAGTTTAATTATTTTTAAGCTAGTTAAATAGAGTTGAGCCCTCTCAATCCCCGGCTAGAACGATACCCTTATTTACCAGTGCTACAATTGACAACAAGAGGGTTTAAATTGCGTGCCGGCTACGGCCACACCAATGACTACTTTTATATATTTTATACCATTTTACTTTACACTTTTATTTATTTATTTAAGTAATATATGAGGTTATTTATATTAAATTTAATTATGTACTTAATTTATAATAATCCTATATATTTAATTAATTTATAGCTTAAAGTTGATTTTTGTATGGGTTTTGGTAGCTTGCGATATTTTGATTATACGTTTTTTGTCAGAACTCAAATTTAAGTGATTCAAAATTTGTTATAAAGATAAAGATTATATATAAAATTGTTACTTCTAGTAATGTTCATAAATCGGAGTGAATCATGGTAAAAAATTAGATTCAAGTGAAGGTTGGGATTAGGTGATGGTGATTAGTAATGTCTGGATTTATATGCACTACTACTACTTATTATTATTATTATTATTATTATTATTATTATTATTATTATTATTATTATTATTATTATTATTATCTCAACAGATTTATCATCAATAATTTGTAGAAATAGCAACCAACAAGAGAGAAAAGATGAAAGGAAAAGATAGAAGAAAGAAAATAATATGTGTTTAACTTGTCAACCATAACTTTTTTTAATATCCTATAACAAAAAAATAAGAGACATTTGGTGTGCGTATATATAGACCTATGAAGAGAAATACGGAGGAAGGATAAAAGATGAATAAAAGATGTGACAACAAAGGGCCAGAAGGAGATGAGAAAATCAAAGCCAAGAAGAAAAAATTCAATACTACTAACCATCCGTGCTATAAAAATATTATTTTGTTGGTTCTTATTTTAAATATGAAGTGTTGTAATTTTATATTCAAATATTTTCAGGTTTAATATTTTATTTATAATTTAGATTATATTTTTTAATTTGATTATTTTATTTTAATTAATAGCATGTTCTAATTTTATTTTACCAAAGATATGGCGAAACCCTATTATTTATACTAATAGATTAACTGGTTGCTTGATTAATAGATTACTCTATGTGTTTTATGCTATTATTCTAGAATATACCATAAGGATGGGTTATACATTAGTATATCATCAAAAGAGACTACAACAAATTTGCTAATGAAAGGCATAAGCACCTCAATTATAAATCTCATGAAGGTACTAGGGGATTTGACAAACCACAATACATTACCATCCATTCATACAATCCATTTTTGGTTTTAAATGTAATTTTCCATTCCTCAAATTATTTTATTTATATTTGATAATATCCACTCCTAAGTTAATTTTTTGAAAAAAGAGATGCTCCATGTAAACAATCAAGAAAGTCATGAAGCCTAGGTATGGGATACTTGTACTTGATGGTGATGTTATTGATAACTCTAATATAAACACACATCCTTATGGTTTCATCCTTCTTTAGACCTAGTGAGGCCGATACAACATAAGGGCTAAGGGATTCTCAAATTAATTCCTTAAATAGTAGTTCTTCCACTTGTTTTTGAAGATCCATGGCTTATTCGGGATTATAATGATAGGAAGACTTATTGGGTAGGGTAGAACTGGGTATAAGATTAATTTGGTGCTTTATGCCTCAAAAGGGGTGGGGGTTTAATAAATGCGGTAGATCACTATGAAAACCGTAACACTAAAATTTAGGACCGAAACTTTCGTTCAGTGGAAGTGTAAAGCAAAAATAGTTGAGTGTTGCCACTATACTCAACATAAGTTTGACTTACCATACTATTCTTATATCGAATATAAATTAAAATAGTTAAACATTTAAATGTAATAAAATAGAGGAAGAGATAAATTTATAACATAGAAAAGAGTTTTGGAGGTTAACTCCAAATATAATATTTAAATACATAAAGGAATACCTTATACAAAGAGTCCCAAAAGTATCTAAGTCAAAACAAGGAACCAGATAACATAACTCTTCAATCCCAAACCCCATACATAAGATGTGATCACTCCTCCTCAATCAAAGTGTCATAAGTGGCAAAGTTATCCAATGAGTCCTCAATGACCTGTACAAACTCAGCTAGGTCATATGCTCATGGAAATGAGTAGCACCCATGAAATGGATGATCAGTACATTACATAATCATTAAAGTAATAATATAGCCACAACCACGTTATACATAGCATAAATCATATGGAAGCATAAGCATTGAAAAATAATAATTTCAAAAGCTCATTATTATATACGGTTATAGCTCATATTCTTATCTATGTTGATTTTAGGAACCATCACTATTCTCAATTTATGGAATTATTTCAATGTTATAAAAACCAGGGAAAAACTATCCTAGACACTATTCTCAGTTAGTGTAACAAATAGGTATAACCTAGGACAAAAGACTCATGGCTACTATTCTTGTCCGGTGGAATGGACATGTACAACGAGTCTTGACTCACATAGCCTCTCACTTTAGTATCTTAATAATTATTTTATATCTTAAGATTATATTATTATTTACATATAGCTTATGGATCCCACTATTCTCAATTAGTGAAATGGTATCAACAATAAACAATCTAAGGCAAAACGCTCCTGGCCACTATTTTCGTTCGATGGAATAAATAGGTACAAAAGTCTTGAATCATATGATCTTTCATTGTAAATGATTGATATCTTATTTATGGTTATTTATTCAAGATAATAAGGAAAACATACATATAGACATGTAGGGCACATTACCCAATACATTTTCTCAAGGGTGGGCCATATTTTCACTAATGAACCCTAATTTCATAAGTTAAGCATAACTTCTTCCTTAGTGCTCATTTTATTACCAAATTCTATACTAATACTTAAAATATTATTATCAACAATATATCCAAAAGTAAAGGTTTAATTCCAACTTCTTACACATGTTATAACAAATGACCTTTAGAGTTACTATTTACATTTCCCACAAAACCCTAATTTCATAATTTAATCATAACTCTTCCCATGATATCCATATAACCACCAACTTTATTATGCATTACCCAAATATTATTATTGAAATCATATACAAAAATACAGGTCCAAACACTACGTATTATACATGTGATAATAGATTAGCCTTAGGGTTCCTATTCACCTTTCCTATAAAATCCTAATTTCATAAATTAATCACAGCTTTTCCCGTAAGACTCATATAACCACTAAATTTAATATAAAATCAAATTCCAACATTTCACACATATGAAAATGATTCTACCCATAGGGTTAATATTCCCGATTAAAACTACTTTTCTCATTTATTAGACATAGACCATTCATATTCATTCCGAAATTTCCACATAATATAATCAATCTATTTTGAAATAATTTTCACATTAAAATACCCAACATTCCAAATTAACCCATATTAACCAAAATACACCTAAGACAACTAAAATACACATTTTCCATATGTATCTTACAAATCCCAATATGAATGATTGGTTTTCAACCCCGAATACATTCTATCATGATAAAAATTCATAGAAAAATTATATATAGGTAATACACACCATGATTCATCTCAACTAACAATATACACAAACTCATAATTTTCAAATTTTTTTATCTTTTCTTTCAGCATATAACATAACATATTATATAACACCACTATCATGATAATGTTTTCCATACAAATATTTCAAGCATGATAACACAAAAAATTATACACATTTTGCACATAAAATCCCTAACCATGACATTTTACCTTACTGAAGCGGCTTTAGTGTCGAAGCATGTAAGACCTATCATCCTCCTTTAATGCCACCAATGTATCACCTAGAAGTTAAAACACATAATATTAGAATTAGGGAAAATTAATCTAGGGAAAAATATGGCAAGAGTTATGGAGGAAAAATAGAGATAACCAAAAAGCGGAAGGCTTGGGTAGGGAAGTGATGCGGCGGGCACAACAACAATATGGTGGTGGTTAAGGGTGGTAGTGATTGTTGGCATCAAATGTGGTAGTGGTGGTGCTAGGAACAATGGGATTTGGCGGTAGGGAGTGGCTAATGGTGATGGTGGCCGGTGATAAGGGGTGGTGTGGTCAGCGTTAGAGAGAAAAAAGAAGGCAAATGAATGTGGGGATTGGGGTTGTGGTCGATGACAAGGATAAAGTAGGAGGGGAAGATAAGGAGGAGAGAAATGGAAGGAAGAGGCTGGAAGTGGTGGTGGCACTCTTGGTGATGAGGTAGGGGTACTAGTCGAAGTTGTAGGGAGAAGAAAAAAGGCCACAAGTGGTGTGGTGGTTCTGGGTCAAGTAGGCAGGGGAGGGAGGAAGAGAAGAGGGCTCGGCTGGAGGTAATAGGCTGCGGTAAAATTGGAGGAGCTGGAGGCATGTTGAGAAGATGAAGGGAAAAATAGTGCAAGAAGGTTGGGGCTTATGTGATGGCTTGACTAAAGGAGGAAAGGGAAAGAGAAGAAGGGAAGCGTGCTTGCATGTTTGTGTGTGTGTGTGTATGTATATTGATGTGTATGGTTGGGGTGAAGGGAAAGGGAAAAACTGATGGGGAGGGTTGGGTTTTAGGTGTGCGAGGGGGGAAGGTGAGGGAGAGGTAGAGGTTGGTATAGTGTAGAGGGCAGACAACGAAGGAAGGGAGTTGCAGAGGTGTGTAGGGTAGGTTAGTGTGGCAGGATGATGGGGGAAAATAAGATGCATGGCCAGAAGAAGAAAGAAGGACGGTAACAAAGTAGGTGTGCATGAGGGATTGTTTGGTTGAAAGTATAAAGGGGAAAGGGAAAGGAAGAAGAAGAAGTAGTCAATGCGGGAAGGAAAGAAAAGAGAAAAGAATATAAAAAAAGGAGAAGGGGAGTGGGTTGGTAGGTCAGGGAGAAAAAGAAAAGAAAGAAAGGTGGATTGGAGTTGCAGGCAGGGAGAGAAGGAAAAAAAGGTGGGTTGGGTTAGTAGATAGGGAAGAAGAGGAAGAAAGAAGAAAAAGGAAGACAATGGGAAAAGAACAATTTGTGGGTTTTGAATTAGAATTTGGTTTAGATTTAGATTTTAGGAAATTGATCTAAAATTCTATCTATAAATTACTCGGTGTTAGGGTTGGATTAAAATATAAATTAATTGGGATTAGAGTTAGATAAAAATTTGGGATATTACAGAAACACATCCTCAAACCCTCTAATAAAACCATAGCCTGAGGGGCTATTAGCTGAGCCCCCACATTCTATTCTAATAATAACAATAAATACATAATCTTTCCTTTTTTAGTAGCCCTACCTTCACATTTTTCATCTAGAAACAATAATTTTTGACAATTGATAACACCTCCACTATGAATGGGTAAGTCTTAAATGGTGTTAGGATGATTCATCTTGGAAAACTCACCGTGTAGGCATTCCTCCTCCCACCATATGTCACGTGCCTATCATATTGCCAAGTACATACCAATAGCAAGTGACATGCTTCCATTAGGACCACATCTATGTTTTCCCAATTGAGAATGACATGAGAACCTTATTGGTGACCACAAACACACTACCATTATTCAACCATTGGAGTTGGTATGGCTTAGCATGGGTAGTAGTAGGAAATCCATGCTTGTCCATGAAGGTGCATGATGTAATATTAGCACAAGTTATACCATCAACATTGAGAAAGCACACCTTAACCATGATGGTGCATTTTTTTTTTGTGAAAAACACACTCTCTTTGGGTGTTATAATCTACAATTTCTTTTGTATACAAGATCCTCCTTATCATCAATCCTTCTCCAACATCCAGGGGTACTCCTACCTCCTCTTCTTCTTCATGGATCGATCCTCCTTATTCCAACTCCTCCTCGGGTATGACTTTGTTAACCTCCACCAAAACCATGACCTTTTGATTAGGACACTCATTTTGATAATGTCCTACGCTTTGGCACTTGAAGCACCTTACAATTTTACATTTACTAGGCTCACCAACTCATTCTTAAGCCTTGTCCTTCACGTTGAATTTGAGAAGAGTTGAGGGTATTTTGGACGGTGTGGCCACATTTTTGGATGGGATTGCATTTGTTTTGTTGAGATTAAACTTAGTGGTTCACTTGTCCCTCTTGTGCTTTTTGACTTTAATAACTAGATGGAAGAGCTCATCCAAGGTGTAATATCATTGCATTTCCACCTTCAAGTAAGATCTTATCTAAGACCTCCCACACATCTTGACATTATGTGCTATTTTATCTCCTCAATACCAAGCCTTAGAAATAATTTTCAAACTCATGGATGTACTGTTATACACTAACTTGTCTGTGTCTCAAGGATGATAATTTGTTGTATAAATCTTGGGTGGAAGAAGATGGAAATAATATTTCCCTCATGAGTTTATTTTTCAATTTTAACCACAACCTAACCTTCAACTTTCCCTTTCTTCTTCTTTGGTTGGTAAGATTTTCAAACCAAAGAGAGGCATTCCATTTGAGTTTTAATGTGGCTACCTTGAAACTCTTGTCATCTTTTTAGCCTTTGGCATGAAAAAGCCTTGATCACCTTAATTCTTACTCCAAAAATTCTTCCAAATTATGGTGGCCTTCAAAATCATGGGTTTCTACTTATACATCTCCAAAGTTGCTTCTTTTTTCTTTCCCCCTCCTCCTTGGCTTTCATGATGAGCTAATTTCACTTGAAAAAAAAATCAACATCAAGAGCATCCTCCACTTAAAGGGGTGCGTGGTTTCTCCTCTAAAATGGGGGAGGGTTAGGATATAGGATGATTCATTATAGTAGGGTTCAAATGTGACCCACTTCTTCTTATAGGGTCACTAATGTTTGGTCTATTTGTTGGGTGTCATTGACAAATGATTCAGTGGCAGAATCTCTCCTTTAATTGTGTGCTTCATTAAGATTCAAACCCCTAGGTGGTGGATGATCCACCATTGTGGTTTGAGATTTAAAGAGGAGATATAAAAGTTCAAAAAAGAAAGGAGAAAATAATCATGATAGGTTTAGTTTTTATTTGAGTGTTTAGCTTAGACGTGGTATAGAATGATATAAAATTTGAAAACCCAATTTATAGTAGCTTAAGCTTTGATACCAATTTAATGCATGATAGATACGAATTAGGTTGAGTTAGGAAATAATGGTGGCAAGGGTTGAGACCATAAAAAATAGAAGGAAGTAGAGAGAGACATGAGAGGCTGGAAATATGGATTAAGTGACCCTTAATTCATATACTTGAATCTACCACTCAAACCTTTGAAATATTTGAGATACAAGAGAAGATTTTAGTGAGTAATATTCAACCTAAGAATGCGCTAGCTGGGAGGCAGTCCTTCAAAAATGAGGAGGATTAAGGCAACCAAAGTTGACTCTATTAAGCAATTTCCTACACTTATAAGGGGTGGGAGGATCTTTAGTTAAAACTTAACTAGACCTTAACTAAGTAGGTACAAACCGATTAGAATTTAAACTAGCTAGTTATCTAACAATGATAACCAATTTATTTAAATTTTAACCAGCCCAAAATTCAAGCTATGTCCTCATCAGCCCTCAAACATGCAACCTCCTTCCCATTACTTACTTTATTTATGATCTTGTTATGTTAGATAAGTAATCAGCTACTAATATAGCTATTACATCGTTTAAATGACAAAATATAAGCTAGAAAACATAACCTATATCATAGGTTGATAAAAGTATAATTAAGTAAGGGGAAGTATCATCAAAATTCTATTTTTTTTTCATAATTCAAACCTTCCATCTACCAAACCTTTACCTTGCTTTTCTATGTCATTGGAAGCCAACAAAGTGGTCCCCACAGGCTATTGTGTGTAGTAGGATTGTTCATATTATTCGATATCTGCTTATTTGATCTGATATTTGAAGTGATCTGATCCGAAAAATTAAATACTTGTGCCAATTTTTTTTCAAATCAAATATCCAATCTAGTCAATGAAAATTCAAAAAATATCCATTCTAAAAAAAAATTTTAGATATATATTTTATAATTTTTTATTATATATATAATTATATATAAATAAATTTAGATGTGTGTGTGTATAAAATTCACTTACGTTGATTTATTATTTGGGCCAGAATATATCTACTCTAGCCCATACCTACACTCTTAGACACTCTCTATTCTAGGTTCTAACACGAATGGGCCCTAAACACACACAAACACTACATAACTCTCACACTCTACCTCTCTCTCATCTCTTTATCTTCTATCTTACTCTATCCTGACTCTCTCTCGAGTCTCGATCCCTTAGACCTCAACCCTCATATTTCTCACACAACCCCCATCGGGCAAACTTTCCAGCCCCACGATGAGAGAAGGAGAATGATGCTGCTTGAGTCACACCTTCTTCTTCTTCTTTCTAGCAATAACAATGAATGACAAGGTATAAATTGACTAACGAGAATGAGAATTTGAGAACAACCCTCAACCCTCTTCTATCTTACTCTCAATGCCTCAACACTCTTCTGTCTCACTCAAACCTCAACCCTCCATCCTTCACAATGAATGAGAACAACATTGATCATTGAAATTCCTCTTTCTTTGTGGCAACTACAACGAATTGCATTTGAAGTGTAAGGGTGAACCACATCCTTTGAACTGGTAATTTCCTTATTGCCCCTCACCTTTAGCATCTTAAGAAATTTCTATCTTATCTTTAATTGAATCTAACATTGATTTTGAACTCATTGGTTTGATAGATTGAACAAGGCATATTTAATTTCGTGGCTCCATTTTCCTTCGTTAATTTTAGCCTAGCTTTAGTTCTTGCATATTTTTATTCAATTAATTTCTACATCAATTTTTATCCTAACTAGAATGTGGTGATGTATTTGTTGGAAGAAATGTTAATATTCTTCTATTTTTTAATTTTAAACTAATTTAATTTAGTTTTAGCAATGTTGTGATTAACTACTTTTGATTTTGATGTTAATAAGCATAAGATTTTTTATTTTGATTTTTCTGCTGAGAATAAGATAAATAATTTGTTGTTATTTATTTAGTCTTAACTTTATGATATTATGTTAGCATATTGTGCATTGATTTTAATTAGCTGAGAATAAGATTAATAATTTGTTGGTTTGTATTAAATTTTGTTAGTCTA
The DNA here is from genome assembly GCA_039764185.1 of Tamarix austromongolica. NCBI lineage: Eukaryota > Viridiplantae > Streptophyta > Magnoliopsida > Caryophyllales > Tamaricaceae > Tamarix > Tamarix austromongolica. Next base: position 25,728,114 of record CM077817.1, read on the forward strand.
GGAGTATATTTTGTTTAGATATTTTGTTGTTGATTACTTAGCTTAATTAGCTTTAGTTGCTATTTTGGAATGTGGTGATGTCTTTGGTAGAATAAGTTTTAATATTATTCTACTTTTATTAATTTCAGACTAATATAATTTAGTTTTAGCAATGTTATTTCGTATTAAGTATGATTTTTATGTTAAGAAGCACAGTCTGTAAGTTTTTTATTTTTTTTGCTGAGAATAATATTAATAATTTGTTGTTATTTAGTTAGTTTTGGCTTTATGGTATTATTTTGGCATGTTGTGTATTTAGTTTACTTAGTTGAGAATAAGATTAATAATTTGTTGGTTTGTACTAAAATTTGGCAGTCTTATCATGTATTTTATTTGGATATTTTTTTATTGTTTACTTAGTTTAATTAGTTTTAGCTGCTATTATGGAATGTGGTGATATCTTTGGGGGAAGAAATGTTAATATTCTTCTATTTTTGTTAATTTTTAACTCTAATCAATTATGGCCGATAATAGTAATGCGAGAGATGTGCCTGCTGAAAGGGGGGAGTTTATCTCCATTTGTGGAGCCTATTGGTGATGAATTTCTAGCCATTAATAAAGAAGACAATACAAGTGCTCTTTCTCTAGCTTCAAGTGGTGCTGAACACGTAGCATCTCAATGTAAGAAAATATCTTGGGTGTGGAAACATTTTACAAAGATGAGTGCTAATGCTTTGAGAGTTTCTTGTACTTATTGTGGAAAAGATTATGTTGCTAATCCTAAGAAATGAACTAGTGTAATGATATATCATGTTAATTCTTGTTGACCTCATAGGTCAATCAACCTTTATTTTAATGATAACAAATTTAATTATAAATTTAACTTTTGTTGCCAAGTGTGCATGTGTATCATAGCAAACATTGAATTATTCAACACTTAACTAAGTCAAGGAGTGCCAAGGAGATCAAGTTTACAAATCATATCCCAAGCAAAAGCCAAATATCAACAAGGAGGTCAAAATAAGACTCTAGCTTTAAGTACTTAAATTTCATATGTGTAATACACAAACCATGAAGGGATAAGCTAGTGTGCTTGTGATTCCAAGACTTAAGCTTCAAAGAGTACGTTACAGTCATATGTTTTATGTACATATAATTTACACATTGATCACTTAGATATTTCAATTATTTGATATGTCTAATCCTATTCAATTTTGTTTTTGAAATATCTTAAAGTGATTTCATGCATAAAAAATATTTATAATTATTTGTGAAAAAGTTTGTCTTAAATTGATTTTATTTTAAGTAGTTTTGCATATGATCTAACTTGTAAAACTCACCATAAATTCTAGAGATATTATTTTTGGATTAATAATACATCATTGGAAATATTACAATGTCTACTTTACACTACAAAATATGGCACTCAATTTTGGGATTTGTAGCTCAAGTTATGGTCTTTTTTGTAAAGGAATGTAGTGCTGAAAACTAGTCGACCAATCAATTGGTTTTAAACCCATCAATTGTATTTCTGAGATTTTTCTACCAGTTGTTTTTCGATCATTGGAGTAATTTTTATACCCAACAGTTAGTGCCATTTTTTTTTTATCTTTTAGCACTATAAATATGAGTTGTTATACTTTAATAAATGTCAATCAAGCTAGCACAACTCTTCTAAAATTATCATTTTCACATCTTACAAAGAATCAAATAGAGTTTTGATTCTACACTTTCAAAATCGAATCAAACTTCTCTAGTGCTCAATTTGTTCTTCATATTTAGCTAGAGTACTCATACACTTATAATTATTATTTCTCTAGCTAGATTAAAATCTTCACTAGTGATTATTTACTTTCATATGCATATAGTGAAGATTGTTATTGTATTAATTCAAACTTATCATCTCAAACACAAGTGAAGTGTGGTGTGTTATCCCGCATTCTTAAGAGAGGTCATTGAGATTGTAGTCTGATAAACCTAGATATGATAACTAGGCAAAGTGTAAATCATATTTTAGAGGATCATTGAGATTATAAGCTCATAAACCAAGAGAGGTGCGATAATCATCAAATGTACACTATAAATAAATAGAGATTCAAATCCAAAAGGAAAAACTTTTGGTAGTGGATGTCGATAAACTTTATAGATTTTATTGAACCACTATAAATCATGTGTTTATTGATTTCCATCCTTCTACTTATTTCTCACAAAATTTTAATTTGGTATTATTGTTACAAAATACTCTATTCATCCCCTCTAAAGTATCCATACGGTCTTTCAATTCTTGTAAAGAAACTCTAACCAATAAGGATAAAAACATGAGACTAGTGGCCCTTCTTTGTTCAAATGAAGCAAGAAAAGAGAGTGATGGATCAAATATTCCAAGTCTTGGTTCAATGAAAATTTTGGGTACTTGGAAACTTAAGCAAGAGGGTGGTAGAAAGGCTTAGTTGAGATTCCCTCTAGGTTTGTTGAGAAATAGGGATTCAAATTTTTTGTGGAGGTTATTCAACCTAATTTTATCATAACTTCAAGGGTGACGGTGAAAAGATATTGTTGTAAAATATTTATGAAAGAGAAGAAAAAACTAAAATAGTATTTTTCACAAATTTGGTTGTAGGGTTAGTTTCACTGTTGATTTATGGACTTCATGTCAAAATCTTGGCTATATGTGCTTGACTGGTCATTATATTAATCAAAATTGGAATTTATAAAAAAAATATTCTTAATTATTGTCAAGTGGTTGGTCATTCTGGTGATATTATTATCAAAACTATTGAAAGATGTATTCTTATTTGGGGAATTGACAAAATTTTGACTATAACGATTGATAATGCTAGTTCTAATGCTTTATTCATCAAATAATTGAAGATAAGAATTGTCATTTGGGGTGGTGGACTTATTTTGGATGGGGAATTTTTGCATATGAGATGTGCTGCCCATATTTTGATTTTGGTTGTAAAAGAAAACATTGATCCTATTATTCGAGTCTAGTTAGTTGTGAAATATGTGCGATAATCTCCTACACTTTAGGAAAAGTTTAAGATTTGTGTTGAACATGTCAAATTGAGTTCCTATAATTTTTTTGTCTTGATATTGAAACAAGGTAGAATTCTACTTACTTAATGCTTGATTCTTCTATAGTTTTTAGAAAGGCTTTTGACTTGTTCAAGGAGGATGATAAGTATATTGATGATCTTAATAAGACTCAGGATAGTTCTCAAGATGATGATTGGGAGTCTATTCGTTATTTGTTAAATTTATTGAAAATACTACGTGAAGCTACTTTGAGGATTTTGGGTTCTCTTTATGTCACTGAAAATGTTTATTTGAGAGAGTTTTCACTTATTAGTACACTGATTGATTCTTGTATTAATGATAGTGGTGATGCAAATGTGAAAGCAATGGCATGTAGGATAAATTCCAAGTTCTCTAAGTTTTGGGTTAACAAAAAGAATATGAATTTGTTGATGTTTGTTGTTGCAGTTTTTGATCTTGGTAGTAAATTGGTCTATGTTGATTGGACTATTAATGAATATTTTGGTGATTTGGGTAATGTGAATGATGATTTTTCTAATTTTGATGAATATGAAACATATCAAAGTGGTTATAGTGCATATTTATGTCATGATGTAAGAAAGTGTTTGAAGTTTTTTTTTTGCATTCTATTTTTCTTGTTAGTCACAACAACTATCTATTAGTAAATCAAGGACCTCCTCTACTAGTGATTCCGATGTTTCAATAGCACCTAATTTATATGTGCATGAATCAAGAAGAAAAATGGCTAAAAGATCTAAGATGACAACGCAAAACCATAATATTGAGGATAAATCTTAATTAGATAGGTACTTGGATGAGAATCTGGTGGAGATCTATAAAGGAATAAGTGAGAGAGTTGAGATTTTTCTTAGTTCTAAAGATGTGTCAGGCTGATGGAAGAAGAATGGATCAATGTATCCTATCATGAGTGTAGTGGCCAATGATATCTTAGCTATGCCTATTTCTACTATTGTATCATAATTAACTTTTAGCACCAGAGGCTGCGTGCTTGACCATTTTCATAGTTATTTAACTGGAAGGACAATGGAAGCCTTGCTTTGCTCATAAGATTGGCTTCTTTGGTCACAAGAGCCATTATTGTTGGAAGAAAAGTTGGAGAATCTTGAAACATTGAAGTAGGTAATTTTGTGGTCATCCTTTTTCATTTGAAGTTGATTAATTCTTATAAGATACTTATTAACGTAGTGAATTATTATTATTTATTGTAGAATAGGAGAAAATGAATATAACTTTACCACTTATGCACAATGAAGAGTGAGAGCTCAAGAAACTTTGCATAAGTAGCAGACATTTGTTTTATTAATTCTTGATTTAACATGATGTTAACATAGAATGATGATGTAACTTTTGTATGCTACTATTGTTGTTGTTTCATTATGTAACACTTTCACTCCTATAAAATTTTGTTTAAAAATGATATAATTCAGACATAAATACAAGAATTGGGAAGTGCTATTGCAACACCTACCATAAGACAAATGTCTACCATCAATCTCATAAAATTACAAGGATAAAAACATGTTTAACAAATCCTAAAATAGAAATTAAATCAAAATCCTTACTGATAAATTCATTGGGAAACCCTGTATAATCATTGTTGATAAAACAATGAAAAACTTGTGAGATAAACTTGGATTCCAAAATGTTAACCAAACAATAATAAAAATGTAAATGGATGTTTATAACACTAAATTATATTTTCAATACAACAACTAAATTTCCAAAATATTTACAAATAATTATAAGAGTCCTCGAGGGATAAAACTCCGTTAGCTCTAACTCTTAGCCCAAGCTAATAATTACATCAGAACTCTAGTCAAAGTACCTACATATAGACATTTAAAAAAAGCATAGTATTTTTACAACAACATACTGAGTAAACAACCTAACTCATAGCAATAACATACCCACATATATTTATGTACATGCCATAACTGATAAAACATAAAAGACATTCTCCCATATAATATCATGGGAAAATATATATAAAAACAACATATTTTGACTAACAAGAGTAGTAAAAGAACATGACCCAATATCCATACATATCCCATATAAAAATATACAATCTTAATTTAGCATAAATCAACAAAAGAACATATTGTTACAGTAGAATTATACCATCAACAGAAGATTGTATACCCTCACTCACTCTAGTTAATTTCATTTACATCATTCATTAATTTCCATACAATCATTCTAGTTTAATTCATATAACCACTTATTAATCATTTCTATCAAAAGATATTACACCGCACATTCTAAATCATAATATTACCTATTTCCTTGGATAGACTATCATAATTCACTTGTTCTACTTATTCCATTCATTTCATTTATTCATTTCCAACATATAGTATTTCTCACATCCAAAAATAATATTATCAATATCCATATCCAAAATATAATATTATTCACGTCCAGGGCACATCGGCCAAGGAACCCACAACAACACATCACTTATAGCTTTGCGACTATGGGAAAAACTATGACCTATATCTCTACGGCTGTGGCCTACACAGCCACTCAGGACACCCTAACATTTAAGTATTGATACCCCTTATAGAGCCTATAGGTCACCTATATAGTAGCAAAAGGGGCCTCATTGTCGCGCTACTGATGTAGTACATATGAAATCACAAGGAAGGCGTCCACCACATGGCCCCACCTCAGAGGCCATCCCGAGGCTACTCAAGGTAGACTATATACAACTACCAGTTATGACTACTAATGTGACCTATAATATAATTCCCATAGGTAGACTAAAATCACCAAGTATGGCCACTAATGTGACCTATAGCACAATTTTCATAATTCATTCATTTCACTTATCACTTGATTTATTCATAATTTAGGTCCATGACCACACATTCCATCATATATATCACAATCATAAGTGTTTTTGTCAACCATCAAATATTATTATCAATAAATAATTCAACCTCTTACATTCACATTAACAAACATGATATTAAAAGAATATGTCCTTGTACATTTATATGACTTACATAGCATAACAACTTATAATTTACAACTACGAAGAATCATGATTCATATGTTAAGAGCTACCTGATACCATACCACAAGATAGCCATGTGGCTTAGTCACACAAACTACATGCCTTATTAACAAACCCTATAATGTTCTTAGCGTAACCAAAACATAGAATAAAACACATTAACATATAAGATTCTATTAACTAGGAGTTTACGAGGTTCACCTACCTTCCAAGATATCCTAGCACAAGAAGGAGGAAAAACCTTAGCTTTAGGATCCACTAATATGCCTTCCTAGATCACCTTTGAAAATCATAGGGTTAAATTAGAGAAAACTAATCCAAACATAAAATAATAGAAAGTAAGTAAATTTTATCAAAAATCACTTATACAATTAGGGTTTACAACTTTAAACGTCAAATCAAATAATTTTGGAAAATTGATCCAACCAATAAGTTAAAAATCAAATTAATTGGTTTCACATGAAAAATAATTGATTAATATATGAAAGAATCAAACATAACAAAATTCTATAAATCTATTCTAAAAAAATTAGGGTTTTAAATCCCAAAATACAAATTTGAACAATTAAAAGAAATTAATCCAAATTTAAGGTTTTAGAATGCAATTAAAGTCATTTCAAACAATTCTATCAAAATTAATATAAGAAAAAACAAGCATACAAATGACTAATTTCATAAAATTTCATTTGAAAACTAGGGTTTTAGACCTAAAAATACAATTTGGTCAAATTTTATTAATTTATCTAAATTGAATGTTTGGAAATGCGATTAGGCCTATTTTATAACATATTATATATTCAATTGATTCAAAACAATAAAGGAAGTACCTAATTTAACATAATTAGGGTTTTTGAGCCCAAACTGTGAATTCGGTCAAATCTTATTCAAATATTTAAATTGATAGTTCGGAATTGAAATTAGACATATTCTAAAACATATTGTATAATAAATTTAATAAAATAACTCAATTACACAATCTAATTTAAACCCGCAGGAGTTTTGACTTAAAAATCCAATTCCGATAGATTTTACCCAGTTTTTCCAAATTGACAATTCTAATTTTCAAAGTATATTGCCTAATAAATTTATCCAAAATAGCTTAATTAGAAGAATCCAATAAATTTGGATCTAACTGATCAAAAATTCAATTTTCACAATTTAACTATATACATTAAAATTAACCACTCCAAATCACTCATACAACACACACACACACAGATATATATATATATATAATACATAATGCAATAACCAATTTAGCTTATCATAAGCAAATTTACATAAAGTTAATCAAAATAAGAGTTAAGGTTTGGGATAATTGTACCAAATGAATTGCTGCAAAATTGGAGGGGATAAGGGTTGTTGGAGCATCACCGATGGTTAAGGACCATTTGCCAGTGGTCGGATGCACGGTGCACCAGAGGTGGTCAGACATCGGTGATGTTGTTACTGCTCGTTGTGCCTGGCTGCTGCTATTGCATCCTTCCGTCAATGACTAGTGAAGGTGTGGAGGTTGTGGTGGCATGGTGTGACACGACAGTGGTGAGGTCGAACAACGGCTGTGGCACTGTGGTGGTGATGGGCGAAAAAGGAGGATGGGAAGAATGTGAGTGCTTGGGTTTGATGCAGAGGGAACATGATGGGGAGAAGAAGAAAAGAAAAGCGGGAGAGAAAAAGAGAGAAAAGGAAAAAGGAAGTAGATGTTTTTTTTTTAAAAAAAGAATAAATAAATACACAAATGAATCTAAAAATTATAGATGATTGTATCTAAATTTCATTGAACAAAAATTATTTTGTAAGGATCTAAAGGTATAAAATCGATATAAGAACTATATAAAGAATTTCAGAAAAGTTTTTGGAAGAAATTTTTACGAATTCAAAGATCTATAGTATTTACAAAAATATATTATAAGGCTTCAAAAAATATTTAAAACTATATAATAAAATATTTAAATCAAATTTTAACAGATCGAGACTAATTTAAATATTTTCCGAAAATGGTCTTCCACAAACCAAAAAAGATAAAATGGAATAAAATTAATTTTAGAAAGAAGTCTATAAATAAGCTCAGAAATTCTTTTTAATTTAAAACATTACGAAGATCTTAACGACCTCAAAAAAATAGATAAATTTAAATTCAAAAAGATTTTATACGATTTTAAAGGAAATTTTATAATTTAAATAATTTATTTTGTTAACAAGATATAACTCCAAAATAAAGTCATAATTGCCCAACGAAGTTATAATCATAAAAAAATCTAAAATATTAAAAATCAAAATAAAAGAAAGAATGGAAATATAATAAAATCATGATATTGAACAAATTTATCTAAAATAATCTGTAATAACAACGATTAATTAAATTCAAATATGAAGTTGAAATTATCGATACATCCATAAAATGAATCAAAATTATAATAATTAAATATTTCCATCAAATTATGCTAATAAAATAATCAAACTTAATAAAATTAAAATTTAAAGATATGGGTATTACACATTAGCTCTACACTTAATGAAGTATGTATTTATGTAGGGTTACAGTGTATTTACTGTAGCATTGAGTGGATGATTTACAAGGATGCGAGACCAATTTGGCTTATGAACTTAAAAGTATTGACATATTGTATTTTTATTGTTTCAATTTGCTTATTTTGGATAGCTTTATGATGTTATTAGTGATGTAATGTAATTTAAAGAATTTAATCATATGGAATCCGATTAGATATTGTGATGTAGTAGCTTTAATTTAGTTTTAATATAGGATATTTTTTGAGTAGGCTCGATATTTGGTGAGCGGATAAGATATTTGCTAAGCAGATATGATATTATCAAATATATTTGTGATTTGGTATTTTTTTATAGTAAAAATTTTATTTGGATAATGTTGGTTATATTTGATACTTAGTCTAAAAGTTTGGATATTTGATTTTTTGGATATCTGATGTTTTGGATCAGAGATCAAATATCATTTTTAGATATTCGACAATCAAATATCCAAAACATCGGATATTTGAACCGTGAACAACCCTAGTGTACAGGAGTCGTTAGTGGCTAGTTGTCCTTGGTGTGTGTGTGTAGTTAATTGTGTGCGTGGGCTCAAAAGGAAGTCACAAAAAGGTGGTGGATGGGTTTTTTAGCTCCTTCAAATTTAGGATGATAATTAACTTAAGCGAGGTGTTGTGATGGAGATGTTCTTGCATCATTATGTTTACCAATTCAATTATTTGTGAGTTATTTCTAGATCTAAGATTGAATTAAGTATAATTTGGTAGCGAATCACTGAATTGATTGTGAATTGCTTAATTTTTCTATTCACTTACTAAAGCTTTAATTTCTATTGAATCATTAATTTTATTAGATGCAGGAAATCAATTGAAGAAGCAAAAGGTGAAGATTGATAGCAAAACTAGCAAATGAACAGAAAATTTCGAATCACAATAGAGTTTCTTGAAAAATTGATCGAATTAGCTTGAACCTAATGAGTTTAATTCGGCTTATTGCCATAAAAATAAGTTATTAGGCTATATTAAATATGACTTTTAATCCTCAAAAGAGGTTATTAGTTAATTTTACCTAATTCTTCCTTAAAAATAGAGTAATTAGTTTAATAATTGATTAATTCATTTGTTCACCTCCAAATTATGACCAAAATTTAATCTTAGGCTTTATTTATTTTATTGGATTCCTTTAAGTATTTCCTATTCGTCTTGATTGTCTTATACAATTATAACTTGCTATTTGATCCACTTGGTCTAGAATGTCACAATTGATGAAGCTCAATAATTTTTATTTTTTTTGGTAAGTTAAAATTTTATTACCAAAAGTAAAGAAGTACAAACCAAGTCTCGAAGATACAAGAGGGACTAGGCCCTAAGCACTTAAACAAACCAACTATCTAGGCTTTTAAGGTAGTTGGTAACATGAATATTCCTAGCATCATTAAAGCAAATAAAAGTTTCAGAAACAATCTGCTTCATAATGGCCTTAGGTCTTCTTTGCATGAGCTGGAAGGTCACTGTGTTGCGATTGATCCAAATTTGATAAAGAAGAGCATTAAAAATGGTTCTCCAAACAATTTCTTTCCTTTTCCCCTTGGTCTTCCTGATAAGCCATGCCTTGCATTCCTGCCAGTTATGGACATTTCTGGCCAGATGAAGCCAGCCCAAGATATGTTGCCAAAGGATTTTTTCCCCACAGCAATGCAAGAAAAGATGATCAATGTCTTCCTCATTATTTCTGCATACTTCACAGGTGTTGTCAGCAGTGATCCCCCACTTTAAGAGCTTCGATTTCAGGGGAAGAGCATTTTGGTAGAGCATCCAAGTGAAAAATTTGTGTTTCTCAGGACCACAGTGATTCCAAACAAAAGATTTCCATTCAACCTTTGGCATATGATTTCTAAGATGCTGGTAAACATGCTGAATGTTGAATTTCCCAGAGAAATGCCAGTTTTCATAATGATCTCTAATTTTATCTCTGACAAGCAGGAGCTGTTTAAATGTCCAAGAATGATCAACTTGCTCTTGAATATGCCATATATCATGCCTTCTAAGATATTTTCCATGAATCCATTTTACCCATAAGCTCTCTTTTGCTTCAATGAGCTTCCAGAGGTACTTGGCCATACATGCTGAGTTCCAATGTATGAGCTGCTGTATTCCTAGGCCACCTTCTTCTTTTGGGGTGCAAACTTTAGACCAAGCAATAGGGTTTTTGTGTCTCTGGGTATCCAAGTTGTTCCAGAGAAAATCCCTGCAAAGGATTTCTATGCGATGGATGACAGCTTTTGGCAAGAAGAAGATTTGCATCCAGAAATTTTGAATCCCAAAGATGACAGACTTTAGAATTTGCAGTCTTCCAGCAAAGCTAAGAAGCTTTGTAGTCCAGGTTTTGAGCTTTTGAGTTATGTTGTCAATAAGGGGTTGGAATTGGGCAATTTTCAAGGATCTAGGGTTAAGAGGGATGCCCAAGTATTTAACAGGGAATTTCCCCTCTACAAAGCTCAGGGCATGAAGAATCTGGATTTTGATGTTTTCATGAACACCTCCAAAGAAAACACTGCTTTTCTCAGGGTTGGCCTGCAAACCAGAAGTGCTATGGAAAGTGTTTAAAGCTTCCTTTATGGCAATTGCAGATTGAAGATGCCCTTTACAGAAGATTAAGAGATCATCAGCAAAACAAAGGTTGGTGATTCTGCTTTGCTGGCAGTCAGGGTGGTTCTTGAAAGTATTTCCAGCCCACAAAGATTGCAGCAGACGAGAAAGGTATTCCATGGTGAGCACAAAAAGGTAAGGAGAAAGGGGGTCACCCTGCCTTAGTCCCCTACCACCCTTAAAAGGCTTACAAAGGCTACCATTAAAAACAATGGAGAAATGGGTAGTAGTGACACACTGCATAATCAAATGAGCAAAATGCCCTGGAAAGCCCATAGCTAAAAGAAGCTGCTGTAGGAATTTCCATTCCACTGTATCAAAAGCCTTTTTTAGGTCCACTTTAAGCATCATCCTGGGACTTATATTCTTTCTGTTATACTTCCTGAGTAGTTCTTGGGCTAGCAACACATTTTCTCCAATCCATCTACCTTCCACAAAAGCTGTTTGAGACCCATGAATAAGAGAAGGAAGGATGCTCTGTAGTCTCTTGGTGAGAATGGAGGAAATAATCTTGTAAGCAACATTGCAGCAAGAGATAGGTCTATAGTCATTAATTGTAGAAGGGGAGGATTTTTTTGGGATAAGGTGTAAGGATGCAATATTAAGAGTTTTCAGTAAATGACCAGTAGTCCAAAAACTTTGAACAGCAGCTATGACATCCTCACCAATGATCGGCCAAGTGGATTTGTAAAAATAGGCATTGAAACCATCAGGTCCAGGAGCTTTGTTGTCACCCATATTAAACACAACATTTTTGATTTCTTCTGCAGATACAGGAGTTAAGAGAGAAGATCTCTGACTTGCATTAAGAGTAGGGCCATGATTGATAATATGAGGGTTGATCATTTGCAGGGTGTGAGCTGAGGATCCCAATATTCCAGAGTAAACATGGAGGATTTCAGCTTGAATCTCAGCATGAGTAGTCAACTTGTTTCCAGAAGAACTAAGTAAAGAAGTGATATTGTTTGATCTTTGCCTCTCTTTAACCCTAGCATGGAAAAATGCATTATTACCATCACCTAACTTGATATGATTAATTCTTGCTTTCTGTTGAAGGAAATGCTCCTCAAATCTAACTTGTTGCCACCATTTTTCTCTTAGGTTTTTTTCCTTGAGTTGCAAGTCAGTATCATTTGGAGAGACTTGGAGGGCTCTGTGACTCTGAAACTAGTCTTCATGAGCCTGGAAGACTTTATGTTGCAGGTTACCAAAATGATTAGAGTTTAGTTGCTTGAGAGCTTTTTTTAGGGATCTAAGTTTTGCAACCAAGACATATTGTTGAGAACCAGTGACAGACATACTCCAGACTTTTGCAACAAGAGGCAGGAAAAGAGGAGAGGAAGTCCAAAAGTTGAAGAATTTAAAAGGCTTGATCCCATATGTGTTCTCTTGCTGGGTTTTAATGTGGAGTCTGCAGTGATCAGAGATACAATCTTCAATCACCTCAACCCATACATGATTAAAGTGTTAAAACCAATCATGATCCCCCAAAGCTCTGTCCAGCTTACAACAGACTCTAGCTGAACCAATTTGATTATTTGTCCAGGTGAAAAAAGGGCCAGAAGTTGGAAGCTCCCCCAAACCACAAGTGAATAGACAATCAGCAAAATCTTCCATATCAGCAGCATGAGTGATGCCTCCCATTTTCTCTTGATCAGAGAGGATGACATTAAAATCACCAATTACAAGGCTACGTTTGTGAGCAGCATGAAAGTTCTGAAGCTGAGACCATAAGGTTTGTCTAGCATTTCTTGTATTATGAGCATAAACCACAGAAAGGTGAAAGAAAAGTCCATCAGGCCTTTCCACATGGAAATGGATAACTTGCTCAAAAATATCAATGATTCGGATCTGAAGGAGGTCATCTCTCCAAAGAATTCAAATGCGGCCATTATAGTGGGCAGAATAGTTATGAATGATAGAAAATTGCTTGCTAAAGTGCTTAAGGACTGCAGACTTGTTTTTTTTCTTTAACTCTAGTTTCAAGTAAGCAAAAAATATGAGGATTATTAATGCTAATATACTTGTTAACTAATTTTTGCTTCAGGGGATTATTTAAACCCCTGATATTCCATACTGCAATGGTCATATGCTAGGTTGGAAGGGGATAGCAGCATTCTGTCTACTATCACCACCTGGTTCAATGATCACACCTTTACCTTTTTTATCTTCAAGTTTGTTCAATAGGTGAGCAGCATGTTGAGGGTCACATAGATTTAGAATGTCATCATCAACAGAGCGGTTGTGATCAAGGGAGGAATCTGCAGGTATGTCCAAGTTCTGATCTGCAGGTATGTCCATGTTCTGACCTGCAGGTTCAGAAATTTGAGGGTTCTGATCCTCAATAGTTTGGTTCATAGGGGCAGGCAGAATGGGTTGATTTTGCTGGGGTGGATCTGACTGTGATTTTTTGACTTGCCAGACTTTGTGAGCAGGTTTCCAGGTCTCCTTGTCTGCTGGTTTCTTTTGGGAATGAGCATTAATGTCATGACCCACTCTGTCACATTTGGGGAAAAACTTTGGCCTCCATTCATAATAGACAGTTTGTGTTCTAGTGTTGCCATTAGGCAAAGCAATTTGGATCTGATCAATGGGGGGTAGGCTGACATCTACTTCAATAAGAAGCCTGGGAAAGGAGACTCTAGAACGTGTAGCTGTTACCATATCTGCACAAATAGGAGTTCCAATACAGCTGCCAATTCGACTGAGAGAGTCTGCTGACCAATGTGTAACAGGAAGTCCAGGTAAGGTAATCGAGAGAGGCATTTTTTTCCATTCTGCATTGTCAAAACTTTCATTTGGGTTCCATTGTTTGATGAGCAGGGGTCTAATTCCATAACACCAGTAAGGCATTTGCAGAATCGAGTGATAATCTGCTGCATTTGCAAATCTAAAAAGGAAAAAACCCTGATCATGCAAATAGACTTGAGGAGGAGTCGAAATTTTGGTCCAATTTTCCTTAACATAGCGGACCATTTGGGGATGAGATGGTTGATACCCTGCAACCATTCCAACCAGAGTGAAAGCCCAACGACGTTCCTCATTTTCAATTTCTTCTTTCAGTAATTGAGCCTGAGTTTCCCCATTAACAATCATCGGGGGAGAAAAAGAAAGAGTCATAACCCCTTCCTCCCGACGATTTTTTAGAAGAACATCTTTCCAACTTTCAATTGGGATATCAATCAGGTTTTTTGGAGATGAAGGAACCCTAATTGAATTTGGAGGAGGGGATGGTTGATCAATCGAAGGAAAATCCATTCCTGAAATTCCATCTTTCGCTAAGAGTCCTTTGTCATTCAAGGGCGAAGAAGAGGGACAGTAAGATGTTTCCTGCACTTCAAGAGTTGGGACGACATCCATCCCTGAAAATCCATCTTTCGCTGGTGCCGGAGAATTGGAGGAAGAGCCATTGCTCTGCCTTGTCTTTCGTCGAGTGTTCTTCCCCATCGCAAGGACGAGGAGGCGCGTGTGGCGCGTTCTTTCGTTCTTGAAAAAAGAAGCTCAATAATTAATAATGAAGTCTTTGTAGGATATGACCTTGAATTGCTACCATAAATCCATGCACTTTTAGATTTAGGCACAACAACTATCAAGCTTTTATACTCTTGTTCGCCTTTTTTTTTTTATAAAAGTATTAGTTGTTCTTAGCAAATGTTTCTAAGATATGTAGATTAATGTTTGTGCTGGTTTATTGTTTTTCTGTCATGTAGAATAATGTATGTGCTAGTTTATTAAAGACTTCATTATAGCAAACTATTTGTGATTATCCATCTTGTCAAACTATCTTTGTCAAGTGTACATATAATGTCGTAGCTCAAAGCACTTAGCCTTAACACCCCCAAACTCAAACTTTTTTGTATTAATATTTTTCTTAGCCCATGCCTGTCCTTTTTGGAGTGATTATGGGGTGCCTTCAAGTTGTGATTTTTTATTTGATACCATTGGCTGGTAAGATGTCTCAGGCCTTACCTATCCTTATTAGTTGGTTATATAGTAGCTTAGCACCATTACTGTATAACCTTTCTCTTTTATGCATAGAAGACAACCATGATAATCAACTTATTTTATTTATTTTAAAATTAGCTTGTTTTTAACCTTATGTTCCAATAATTATTGATATTATTATCTAATTTTCTTAGTATATGTATTGCTATGATTTGACCATCTATACATGCATGTAACATTCATTGACATGCTAGTTATATATACGCTCTATGTTGGCATTTATACTTCTTAGTGTATATGAAGGTTAGTTATTTTTTTTTCATTTATAGGTTCATCCTAATGCCAAATAACATGATATAAGGTAATCAAAACTTTCCCCATATTAAACATATAATTTGTTAAGGATCAAGGAAATGGAAGCTTGGTAGTTGGTCCAGAGGAAAATCATATATGCCTAGAAAGACAATAACGCAAGGACACAACATAGGAGGAGAATTGAAGAATCTAGCAAAGAGATATATGGCTACATGTGGAATTTAGCTCTAGTGTTTTTGATGGTCTCATTATTGGATGACGTTTTGTATATTGTTGTTATTATTTTTGCTATTGGATATCCCTTTAATGTATCCCTAGAAAGAAGGATTGAAGCCTTTCTTTTCATTTTTGCACTGGTTGTATTTTAATAGTTTTGATATTTGCAATGAGATTGGAGAACCCTTGAGGCCACGTGAGTGCAAGTTTTTGAGCTTGTTGAAGCAACAACTAATAAGTTTAAGTACCTAACCTTTTCTGCATGAGAAGTGTCTTGCGCCTTTTTGCAAGATGAATTTGAAAAGTATTTTGTTTTACTTTAGCTCTTATTAGTTGTCGGGTATTTGCTAATTCAGCTATGACAACATTGTTTTGAAGGAGATTAATATTCTTGATTGAATTGGAGATGATGCCGAACCATTTAAAGATGATGAATGGAAACATGGATATAACTTGCAATAGATATCTATGTGATTGTAGTTGTTTCTATATTTACATTTTGAAACATTTGAGAATGTGCATGGTGTCATTTATTTCTTTTTGCTATAAATTTTCAATGTAATTCTATATAATTTTAATCTATATTTATAGTGGTGTACTAGTGTTTAAATAATTAGTTATACTGTATATCCAAATTATTATTATTATTACTTAACCATTTATTCAAAATTAAATATAACCTTTATAAATTCTGGTAAATAATTTTTAGTAAAAAGTTAAATTAAGAATATTAAAAATATTAATAAATAAATATTAAAATACAATATAAATACAAATTACCCCAATAATTATAATTATAAATATATAATCTAACTTAAATTTTGTGGTGGAGTTGGGGTGGTGGACCTAGAGCTGGCAATCGGGCGGGTCAGATCACTATCGGATCGGGTAATATGATAATCGGGTCATATCGTTTTCGGATAATTTCGGATTATTTTGTCGGGTCGAGCTGGGTCGGGTTTGATTCGGATCAACTAAGTATCGGATAATCTCGGGTCATTCTAAGTTCTCGGGTCAGGTCTGGTTGAGATCGGATGGACTCGGATTCGGGTAAATTTGGGTTGTTCTAATTTCGGTTCGGGTTCGGATCGGGCTCGGTTGAGTTTGAATTATTATATTTTCGAGTCAAATTTAGATTGGATTTAGATCATTTCATATTTGAGTCATGCTTGTGTCATTTTCTTTCTTTCTTTTTATTCCAAGATATTATTAAAAGCTAACCATTTTGAGATCATTTATTTTAATTTATCTTATTCAATTAAAAGTGAATTATTATATTAATTGTTTTGAGGCCTTAGAATTTTTTGTCATTATTTTATCTTTGGAAATGTATCTGACGTTTCAAATTTAAAAGTTTTTAAATCGTATCACTTTTCTTTTTATGTTAATGTATAACTTATAATTCAACTCCATTATTAGCTTGGTCATATTGAGTTCGAGTATTATTTTAAGTTTATTTTATATTTATATTTTATACGCTCCTTACATGATATTAACTTATAATAGTAATTGATAATTGATAACAAATGAAGACTTCTAAGGTTGCACTTCTCATATTATTTTTAAAAGAGATTGATCACATCATATCATCATAATTTTAATAAATATAATAATAATAATAATAATAATAATAATAATAATAATAATAATAATAATAATAGTAATCAATGAATAACAATTATGGAAAAAATAATAATAAAAACATATTAGTTTTTTTATTATATATTTTGATTAGATCATATCAAGTTAAATAAGATAAAAATTATATAAAGTAAGTAATAATGACTATTATTGACAAAAGACCAACTAATATTAACTTCTTACTATTTAACACTGTTGATGTAATAAAAAATATTAATCTTCAATTTTTATAATGAATAACTAACATTATCACTCTAGATTTTTCCTACTTTCTTATGATGTTGTAGGTGCTATATTGCAAGGTATGGCCGTATAGATACTAACATATAGTGTTCAAGGCTGCACTGTTATTATCTTATGGTACTAGATGGAATAATGGAAGTGAACTAATATTTAGATGGCATAGTAGAATTTTTCTTTTTTTTTTTCTACTTTTATTTCTATTGGTATCAATGGATATTATATTTGTATATACATAAGTGATATAAATTTTATGAAAGTATAATGTTTCTAGAATTTGATGTAAGTGCTAGTATGGATTAGTTGCACATCTATATTATTTCATGTTTTATGAAGTTTTAAAAATGTTGAGTTATGAATTAATGTTAATTTTTGGGTAGTACCAAGTTGAATCTTTATAGATTTATAATTTTTCGGATAATATCATATTTTGGATAAATAATGGATCGGGTCGGGTCATTTCGGATTTATAGTTTTTCGGGTTATATCGGGTTTCGGGTGAATAGCGGGTCGGGTCGGGTTTATTTCGGGCTTATGATTTCTCGAATTATATCGGATATCGGATATGTATCGGATCGGGTCGGATAGGTTTCGGGCTTTTAATTACTCAGATAAAATCGAATCGGATTTCGGACGGATCGAGTCGGTATTTGTCGGATTTTTCGGATCGGGTCAACTTTTGCCGGCTCTAGGGACCTAGTGGTGGAGAAGTTCGGTGTGAGAGGGTGATATCACTTTTTTCTTAATAAACAATTATATATAATTAGAAATAATAATACAAAATCTCATTATTTTATTTCTACCAAACCAAATACAAAACCAAAACAAAAATATTTTCTAGGAAGGAAAATATATTCCACCATTTTCCAACAACCAAATGGCTAAAAAACATAAAATGATTCATCATCTTTCCCCCCTTCCTCTCCACCGAACTTTCCATAAATCCAACGGGTATTACTAAACTGTTACTTTATTTTAACTAATATTGCTGAGTATTATTTGTAAAAATAAAATCACTTATAAAGAAAGTATTATCATAAAAATATAGGCGTACAAATAAGGATAATGTTATTACCATCATTATTTTAGTAGGCGTTATTTATAGAATTATAATTGTTGAATTGCTAGTAGTTGTTTGACCATAACCTGACTTTTGTATTTAAGCTTTGTTTGGATGAAGAATTTTCTATTCTAATTTTTTTTTATCCTAACAATGGTTTTATAATTGTAGAAATTTAAAAATAAATTACCTTTAAAATTCCATTATTTGTAAAATTTTCCATTCAAACAAAACTTTACTCTTTTGATCGAACCCAAGTGAGTGGTTTAGACATAGGCTCCCGATGAATTGCATGTAACATGTGTGCGGTTCTTAGACAAATATATTTGATTCTAATAGTATATATATCGATGTATACGCAAACTAAATGAAACCATATAGTACATTTATCCTTCAAAAGTTACCATTTGACAAATATACTATCAACATTGCCCTTTTTCTTTTTGACATTATTAACAAATAAATCAAGCAAGAAATGCATATATGAATGCAAGGTTATAATCTATGTATATCAGCTTAATTATTAATTGAATATGGTAAAGTTACAATTTTTTTAAAAAGTATAGTACAAATTAAAAATCATATAAATGTTAACTACATTTTGTTGAAATAAGAGTAGTCGATTAAAAGTTCTAATTGTTAATAGATATTTTTAGCAGTATATTTGCTATTTTTATGTTTTTTATTAATGCTTTTTCCATTTAATAATATAAGGGGCATTGTGTTTGTAATTTGTTTCATTTCATAATATAATACATTTTACAAAGTATCAATAATTAAATGCTTTATTTCTAATTTTAATCTTATGTTCAATAAAATAAATAAGGAATACTAAATTTACTATAAAGATATATTAATAATACTATATTAATTTTTGTCTATAGTTTAACGCTTCCTAGATCTTAATATGCATGTGAAAATCTAATATCTATGGAATAATAAATTTTAGTAATAAATCATCATTAATGTTTATATTAAATACCCCTACTAAATGTGTTGTCATTACCGATGAAATTAATTACTCTTTTTTTTTTTTATAACAGAGGGTATATAATTTTTTAGTATGCATATTAAGAAATATTGAGGTTTAGAATAAATAATATACAAATTGACTAAAATATCCATATTAAAACTTGAAAAACATTATCTTTACGAGATATATTAATGAGGCGGGAGAAGATATATAAGGAAATATAATATTTTTTAAAACTTGAAAGATGACTTAATTTGTTTTATAGATTATTTATTGTAAAACAACGAGAGTAGCTAAATAATCTCAATATTACGACAACACGTCCTAGATAATCCTTAGTTTACATCTAATCATCATATACTCTTGAGTTTATAGCTTTATGCATCGAATGACCTTCTATCTATTTTAGGAGTTGACATTATATAACATTGAGTTTGTAGACAAAGAATAATCTAGTGCATCATAATATAAACTTAGTGTTATATGTGTGATATTCCTTTTTTTTTTCCTGTAAAAACTTGAGATTATTGTATATTAGGTCTAAATTAAGAGTTAGTTGATACATTTTTCCTAATATTATTAATAATAATTTTACTTTACTATGACAACTAATAAGAAAAATTAATTCCTAATCAACCTCTTATAACTTATGAGGTCAACCAATTAATTAGATAAACATTTTTAATATAGATTTTTTTTTGAAACTATACTTACTTATGATATTATTGCTTTTTTTAAACAAGGTATGATTTTTCATATCAGTTAAGGGTGATTAATTACTATTCTCTCCACTTTAATATTTTTAGTAATAAACTTAAAATCATAATTATCCACTCTTGAACTAGACAAGTACAAAATTAATGGCAAGCTATCTCCATTTGTTTTGAAATTTGAATTTAATTGTATAAAAATATATTAAGCTAATAAAAAATGCGTATTATCATTTATATCTTTTTTTCTATATTGTTTCCTTTCTTCTTCACTTTTTTCACTACAATGTTAAACTTTAAATTAATATCAATGTAACAAAATTAATATCAATATAAAAAAATTATTTGTGTTTGGTCATGGTATAATTTTTTAATAATCAGTTTAAATTTTATATCTACTTTTAGTTTCTTATATATCTAATAATTAAATTGAATTATGTAGATTTTTGTTGTAAAAAAAAGACCTATATATTTATTACTTAATCCTAAAATTAATGCGGGCTTATTTTAAGAGATAACATTTCTGTTTCATATGTAACATATATTTGATGGTCATATTTTATATTTAAGGTATAATATATTGTATAATAATTTTATAAATGCTTTTATCTTATCAAATTATATATGTTTAATTAAATCTTTAAACCATTATACTTCTATTACCTCATATTCATAATAGAAGTCATTTTGCCTCTATACACACAAATCAAGAATTGAAGTCAAATGACTAAGATATCCCTAATAAATATTAAATTTTCAATAAGGAGCTTTAGGTAAATAGAAAAACTTAAAAGCATTCGACGGTGATTGAGGGTAAGTTAAAAAAAATGTAAATAATATTTTAAATTAAAATTCTAGTATGACATTTATTTTGAATAGAAATAAGTGATAATGCACTAAATAAATTTAAAATTTATGCATAATATATAACATTGTCTTAAGTTTTTTTTTATTATAAATATAACACTAAGATTATACCCTTACACATCATATAAACCACATATAAAAATATTGGATTATGTAATGTTAATTTCTGAAATAGACAAATGGTCATTTGATACTTAAATACCTAAATTTATGGTTATATAATGTTTTTAGAAAGAAAAAAAAACTCAAATTTATATTATATACTGCATAATTTCAGAATTGCTTAACTTATGTCGGTGTGTGTGTGTGTGTATATATATATATAAAAGCAAAATTTATTATAAAGCAAATCGGCAGTAATAGTAGTATCTATCTTAAAATAAGTATGTCCACGTGGGTATAGTGGAAAAATGAAGTTGGACTGGATTAGTGATGGCAATGGATCGGGGCAGGGACGGGAATGGTCTCCCCATCCCCGAACTGACCATCCCCGAACCCGAAATAGATACCTATCTCCATACCCGCCTCCATCTCCGATTTTTATTAACGGAGAATCCCTACCCCGATCCCTACGGAGACTAATCTCCCATCCCCGCCTCCATCCCCAATTTTTATTAACGGGGAATTAAATGATGGAATAAATCAGATGAAGTTCAGAGGCAATGAAGAGCTTGTCAAAGCGTCTGGATTAACGGTAAGAGGAGTTCTTAATACGGTGATACAAAATCTCAACCCAAGTGATCCTCGCCCTTCTATTTATCTCGGCAACGGCGATCCATCCTCCTTCTCTTCCTTCCGCACCCCATCAATTGCTGAAGACGCCATCGTCGACGCCCTCTTCTCTGCCAAATTCAATGGTTATTCCTCTAACGTGGGTATTCTCCCAGCCAGAAAGGCTGTAGCCGACTACCTCTCGCGCGACCTTCCATACAAATTATCGCCGGATGATGTTTTCCTTACACTAGGTTGTACTCAAGCAATTGAAGCTGCTCTCTCAGCTTTGGCTCGTCCCGGTACCAATATACTGCTTCCAAGGCCAGGTTTCCCATTTTATGAAGCTCGGGCTGCTTTTAGTCATCTTGAAGCCCGACATTTCGATCTTATTCCCGAGAAAGGATGGGAGGTCGATCTGGATGCTGTTAAATCTTTAGCCGATGAGAAGACTGTGGCTATGGTTATTATAAACCCAGGAAATCCATGTGGTAATGTGTACAGTCACCAGCACTTGAAAAATGTGGCGGAGACAGCGAGGAAACTCGGGATTTTGGTGATTGCGGATGAAGTATACGATCATTTAACATTTGGAGGGAATCCATTTATTCCCATGGGAGTTTTTGGATCTATTGTTCCGGTTCTTACTCTTGGCTCTATTTCAAAACGATGGATTGTTCCTGGATGGAGGTTTGGCTGGCTTGCGCTGACTGATCCTGATCACACATTGAGGAAAACTGGATTTGTGAACTGCATTCAGGGCTTTCTTAATGTTTGTAGTGATCCGGTTACCTTTATTCAAGGAGCCATTCCTAGAATCCTTGAGATTTCGAAAGAGAATTCGGATTTCTTCTCGAAGATTGTCGGATTACTGCGACAGGATGCAGATATCTGCTATGAAATGGTGAATGAGATTCCTTGCATTATGTGCCCATATAAGCCACAAGGCTCCATGTTTGCAATGGTCAAGCTCAACTTTTCTCTACTAGATGATAGCATTCAAGATGATACTGATTTCTGTAATAAGCTTGCTAAAGAGGAGTCTGTCATTGTTCTACCTGGTGTTGCTGTGGGGCTCAAGGGCTGGGTACGCCTCACCTTTGCTCTTGAGCCTTCAGCACTTGAAGAAGCCTTGGATAGGATGAAAGCATTTTGTATGAGGCACATCAAAGATTAATGTATTACTTTTGCGTAGCTCGTTTAATGTTGTAGGCTGGTGGTAGAAGTAGAGCTTGTTGCCCTCTTGTATATGTTTTCATTGCAAATGTAATTCTCCAATAAAAGAACCTGCGAGGTTTTTAAGTAATGTATGCTAGCATTTGAATCAAATCCAAATTCTTTCATGCCCTATCAATATCGAATTGGTAATTACACATTATCTTTGGAAGCTAACTATGATCCCAGGCACATGTTTCAGGGAACCTCTGTCAATCATACATAACATATGAATCTCTGGAATAAGCATCCATAAGAAAGCTACAATAAGCAAGCCCAAAAAAAGTGAAAAAATAAAAATAAAAATAAATAAAATAGGAAACTCAAATGCCTCGTGAAGGGAAAAGGTTATAGCTAGCTTCTGCCCTTGTAATTTTCAGCTAGGAATCAGAATTAGGATCTGTAACATCATCAATTTTCGAACAAAAATGTTTTATTTTGAAGACAATGTGGAAGCGTTTGAAAAACAAAACCGATAAATGTTGCTGCCACATCAACTATGAAAGAGGTGCAATCATCACCTAACCCATACTTGATGCAAGATAAAACGGAACATTGAACTAAAAGATTGCATGCTCATAATATTAATGCCACAATACAAGATAATAAAGGTGAGAATAATAATATAGACAGAAAGAGTATGATAGTTTACAAATCCAAATACAGGAAATCAACCCAAGAGTTTAAATAAGTCGAAAAAAAAAGCAACTTTCCAACGCAATGGGCAAAACACCTATCGCCGGTTAGCCTAACTCTTAGTGTATACATAAATCTCCAACCCCAAGCAATGACCCTCTAATGACCTATGTCATCACCCTCGGCATACTCTAATTAAGAGTTGTATCCCTACAGATCGTCCTCTACTCCTCGGATAAGAAGGCGGATCATCATAGTGGCCGCACAATATAGTATCAGTACGATGAAGTACTTGTAAAATATGGTAAACTCATGCAACACATTTAAGTCACATAACAGGATGGTGATAAACGTATCAATACAAATTAACACTTAGTCTCATGGTAGTAATACAACAAGACATACTTGAATGGAAATCACGGAAGGATAACAATACGATAAATTTGTCACAATCCATACCATATTAGGATTCTCCCTTTAGTGACCACACAGTTTCCAGTTAATAAGATAATTCGTTCGAGCACACCTAGTTCTCCACCATGAACAAGAGTTATGGTAGCAAAAATAATCACAATGGAATATCACACCTACCACATGGAGTCAGGATACATTGAAGGGGTTTTTCTTCGGGGATACCACACCCGCCACACATCTAGTGCACCGGCCACGAGGGCTAACATAAATCGGGATACCATACCCACCATACGTGGTTGAAGTACACCAAGAGGGCTTGTGCTGGGATACCTCACCCACCACACCTTGAATGCCTCTGTAGCGAGGGGTAAAAAGTTGGGACACCACATCTGTCTAAGCAATAGACAATACGAAGTGCCAAGGGACTTGTACATGGGATACCTCACCCACCCGTACTAGACACCGATGCCATGTCGAGTTGCCACAGTATAATTCTATACCTCAAAAATATTCGCATACCCTCTACCGACCACAACTCGGTAGAGAAGAAATTAGATACCAAGAGAAAATATAAACCAAAGGGCGACTTGCCCACTAACTCTCGGTCAGCTACTACGAGAGTCAGAGAAAAAGGCTTAAAAGAATCTTATTCGATTATTAGACATTTTCAAGTGATATCACAAATCACAGATAAAATCCACAAAAATCCAATTAGGTGTTTCTAAGTGATAACACTAACCACTTCACAAGGCATAAAAACCACCAACTGGGTGTTTAGAGATGACACCAAACTTAACAAACTCAAGTCCCAAATATCACCATTATGATTCTTATTAAATCTAAGTCAAACATAGTTGAAATCACGATTTAAATGTTATAATTATATAGAGGTATTAACATAAAGGCCCAAGAGAATAAAAATAATTAATAACCAAATCAAGAGGCATACAGACGGACCAGTCGATCGATCCCTAAGACCAATTGACTGGTCTAGTTCTACCATACCTGAGCCAAAATAACACCAAAGGGCCAGTTGACTGGTTGGTCCCACTGATCGGGTGTTCATAATAACCAGTTGATGAGTTTGGTCCAACCGGTCGATGGGTCACAGTAGAGACCAAACCACTTTGTTTTGCAGGGTTACCAGTCGATGGGATTGACTGTAACACCCCCAAATTTACTACTGAAAAATTTTGTTTAATTAAAAGGGTTTAGCGGAAGCGAAAGGATAAAATCATAAACTCAGGGGCATTACTGCCACACTTAGTACCAGATTGGTTCACTCATACCATTCCATTACTAAGTGATAAGGCTAAATAAAATTAACATTAAACACGAATCATTAATAAAAACACAAGTCATACAGAAATCAGAGTGCGATTTAGGATTACAAACCAAAGAGTACGTGACTAGAGTTTTTCAAAACATAAAGCATAGTACAAAAACAGAACTAAAATCTGATAATACAAGGTCTAATAAAAGAAACAGAGTCCGGCCGAGTCGCTCTTGATCCCTAATTTAGGTTTAGGCTCAACGCTCAGCCCCACTCGATGCCTCATAAGTGTCGTAGGCATCGAAGACATCATCCCCTACCTGCACAAGCTCAGACGGGTCTTCTACTTGTGGGAATGAGTAGCACCCATGAAACGGGTGATCAGTACTCTACGTACTGAGTAAGGTAATAGATGCACTAAGGCCAACATACACAGAGATACATGACATAACAGACATGGAATAATTACGTAGATAGCATGCAATAACACAGATAAACAATACCAGTTATGAACCAGATAACTTTTTCATTAGATCTCTCATAATTATAATAGATTCACATCATAGTCTTTATCAACCCATGTGAGTGCGGGAATCCCACTATTATAGCTTGTGGAACGGTCATGAGGGCCATGCGCTACCACTATTTTAGCCGGTAGACCGGTCTGGCCCCCACTCACAAGGTGTTCCACTATAAATATTCGTATCTTTCCCACGTCTTATCATTATTATGATTGGTTTGTTGAGCACGGAATCCCCCACTATTATAGCCGGTGGAACAGTCACAAGGGCCATGCCCTGCTTCTATTTTAGCTGGTGGACCGGTCACGAGGGTAACATACCCTGCCACTATTATTTGCCGGTGGACCGGTTTGGGTCCGACTCAACATCTTTCTCTGTAAGTGATTAGTGTCTTAACATATCTTAATCAAAGGATTTTCACCCTTGACATGCATGGCTAGCTATACCCGCACTTATCCTCCCAGGAGGGCCTGCCCCATATCTTGAGACTTCTGCACCTCCTAACTTGCCTCGACATCCTTCCCATAACCCACTTTCTCACACCGGGAACCCAACTTCTAAGTGTGTGGGTTAGGGCCCACCACCTTATATCCTAAGGTCTACTCACCACCTTACCCTAAGGTTTTCACTAGAAACCCTAATCTGGGCCTATGTGGCCCTTCCTTTCCTGCCTCCCACAACCCACACTACTATAACGCCTCCCTCAGACTCAACTCTTCCCTCATACCTCGCTCCTCCCCATTTATTTTTATTATTTTCTTTTTCTTTTTCACATTATCAATTTAGGGTTTCCTCCCCAAACCTTGGTCGATCCCTAGGTACCCTTATATTATCCTACGTACTATTTTTGACCTTGAGCCTCCGGACTCCCAAACAGACCTTTCATTGCCTTCCCCACGTCCCAAAGTAACTTTCCATATGTAAGGTTCGCTCCCATGCGGACCTTAACCTCCCCATGCAAACCCCTTGATCTCTACCATGCCAAACCCTATTATTTCCATGCAAACCCTAGTTCCTCCCATGTAACATTAATTTCTCCCACTCTTCCATTTTATTTAAATCCCCTTTTTTCATCCAATCACGGATCACATATTACCTAGGTCATCCTTACCTACATTAGCCAACTTACTTCCCCTTGGTTATCTTAATTTCTCATTTTTCTCTTTCATGCCCCCATTCCACAACACCTCATCAAATAACCTAGCATGCATGTCCTAAGGGTCACATCCCATCACATCATATTTGCAGCATATCTATATTAGCACATACCAGACAAGAGCATGAGAACATACCTCGATTCCAAGCTGCGCTACTCAATAAAAACAAATAACATATAGATCACAACATATAAATCGTACAAGGCATCCAAGGCAATTAAAACACGTAACACACAAGGGCCTTAGTTACGTCCTTACCTAAAGCGACGCCGGGCTTGGAGCACGCTCCTACAACTCCTTAGGGTTTTGGTTCGATTCACCTATAAGAGGGAAAATACTAAGGATTAGTTTCCCTCCTACCAAAAGTACCATTACTCCTTATTTTAGTCTAAGATTAGAATTGTTATTATTAAAGGGAGTATTATACGTGAAAACTAGGGTTCTTATATTCAAGTTAGCCCACTAGATATTACTAGCCAAAATATGCTTATTTTAAATATTTAATTCCATACTCATAGTATTAAACCTAATAGCTTTATTCTTATAATAATAGTACTAATACTAGTCATAGCAAAATAATGACAATAATAATAATAATAGTAATGCTAATGGTTATAGTGATAGAAACTCTAGCATTTTTAAGGCTAAGTCTAATAATAGTATTAGGGTTAAAATAATAATATAGTAATTACGATACCAGCAAAGTACAAATATTCCTAAAGATAATAATGATAAAAGTTGTATTTTGAATAATGATAATATAAGGGTTCAAATATTTTTGTCACAATAATAGTAATAAAATAATAATAATAATAATAATAAGAATAGTAATAACTAATAATGATATCATAGTAATAATGTTAGTGATAAAGGCATTAGGAATAATATTAAATGGTAAGGTACTAAGGTTTAAGTATTCTTCTTATTTAACAACAAAATGATAATACACCAACTTCGGGTTAAATAACATTAATAATAATAAAAGTAGTAGTAATAAGAACAATAATGATAAAGGTGTTAAGTATAATAATAATAATAATAATAATAATAATAATAATAATAATAATAATAATAATAATAATAATAATAGTAGTAGTAACCAAAACGATAATAATAATATAAGGATCCAAATATTTATATTAATTATATAAAAGTGATGATGGACAAAAGTAGTTTTAACAATATTAGCAAGGAAATAATGATAATGATAACGGTAATACTAATAGTAATAATAACAATAATAAAAAAATAAAGTTAGGTTAAGTATTAGTAGCAGCAGTAGTAGTAGTAGTAATAATAATAATAATATTAATAAGGGTAATACTATTAATATTACTAAAAATTGTTAACACTTATATAAAAAGGGTTTCTAAAGTTAGATAAACTAATGATAAAGATAATAATAATAATAATAATAATAATAATAATAATAATAATACCAACCATAATAATAATAATAATAATAATAATAATAACAATAACAATAATAATAATACCCTTAATATTAGTAAAAATTATTAATCACTTGTGCTAAAAAGGTTTAGGGGTTGAGGAGGTTAGAGCACCACCTAAGGTTAGTGGTAGAACCGACGGCGGCGCGTGGCGGCGACGGCGACAACGGTGGTGGAGGAGGAAGAGAGGTGGAAATATTACTATGTAGGCTAAAGGAGACGAAGGGGAGGGGTGTTTGAGGTGGAGGAAGGTGCAGCAGGTGAAGAGGGGTAGAATGAAGGTGGTGGTGTGGCTGGGAGTGGCAGCGCACGGTGGTTGGCGCGGCAGCCGAAGGTGGTGGAAGATGGAGGAGGTAAAAGGAGAAGGAGGCAGGGGTAGATAATGGTATGGGAAGGTAGGGGAAAGTTCCCTGGGTGTTTTGGAGGGTGGAGGAGGAGCTGGTGGCGGCTGGATTGGCGGCGGAAGGCTGCACTAGGGGCGGCAAAGAGTTGGTGAGGGCTGATCGAGGTAGCGACTTTGCACGGCTGGGGCGGCACGTGCAGAGCGAGGCAAGGGGTGGTGGTGGTTTGGTTTCGTAGAGGGAAGTGTAGGGATGGTCTCGGTGGGCAGCGTTTGTTGCGGCGGTCCCCGGCGGTAGCGGAATAAGCGTCTGTTTGGGCGGCGGTGAAAAAATGGGGTTCCTGGGCTGCGGGAAAAGGAGCTCGTCCCAGGCTGCTAATGGGGGGTATTTATAGACTAATTGAGGGGGAAGATGACAAGATCAGAAGAGACACGCGAGGCAGATGTGGCAGGACCACTGGCCGGCGGTGGCAGGTGGTGCAGTCCTGCGAATTGCAGGTTAGGTCGGGTCGGGGAGAAAGAGGAAAGGAGATGACACGTGGGGAGGGGAGAAATGGGGCTTGTTGGGGTCGAAAAAAGGAAGAAAATGACGGGGAGAGCAGAGAGAAAGGAGGTTGGACGACGTTGGTGGCTGTCAGCGACAGAGTTGTAGGGTCGAATTGCAAGTTGGGAATGCAGGTGGCATGGAAGAAGAAAGAAAGGGAAGGAGGTGGACCGGCGGTCTAGGAGAAGGGGAAAAAAAGAAGAATCGGCCGACGGTTGGGTGCAAGGTCAGGGCTCATTGCTTGGGCTGCACGACACGGGCCAGGGAGGAGATTTTGGGCCATGGGCTGGCCCAAACCAGGGAGAAGGGATAATTAAGGAAAGGAGAAAGAGAGAAAAAGGAAAAAGAAAGGGGAAAAAGGAAAAAAAGGCTAAAATGGTTGGGTTGGGTTATTTGGTATTTATTTATTTATATATTTAATTTAGATATTTAAATTTAATAATAATTATTTTAAGTATAATTTTTAAATTCATTTTTAGATTAATTGGGCTATTTTGGGTAAGTTTTTCTTAACTTCCATTTTAATTAGTAAAATGTCCAAAATTTTCTAAATAATTTATTTATTATTTTCTCCTTATTTTCCTCAATTAATTTCCTCTTTATTTAATAAAGTAATTTATTTTCTTAATTTTCCCTAATAAATCATTCTTTTGCCATAATTCCTAAATTAGGATTTTTGGGGTATTTCATTGATGAACTGATCGACTATTCATAGAAACCAATCAATGATTTTGGTCCAACCGATCAATGGGTTTAAGTAGAGACCAAACCTCTATTGGTTGCAGGGTTACCAGCTGATGGGTTTGGTAAACTGATCAAGTGTTCATTGAAGCCAGTCGATGGGTTTATCAAACCAATTGACTGATCTCACGACCAATTGATCCAAATTGCC
The DNA here is from genome assembly GCA_039764185.1 of Tamarix austromongolica. NCBI lineage: Eukaryota > Viridiplantae > Streptophyta > Magnoliopsida > Caryophyllales > Tamaricaceae > Tamarix > Tamarix austromongolica. Next base: position 25,758,449 of record CM077817.1, read on the forward strand.
AAACCATATGACTGCTCGCACAACTAGTCGATGGCTTCGATGAATAGATCGATTGATCTTGGTAAAACATTACCCAGACTTGCGTGCATACGACTAGAATTTACTAAACTTTACCATATTAATCTTAGCATGTTTCTATGTCATAAACCACATAAAAAGACATGCTGCACACACAGAATCATACGGACACATAATAATGTAGGTATTTAAACGAATAATGCTCAAATGACTAATTCATGCACAAAAATATTAGAGAAACCTAAAAATGCTAACTTTAGGAATAAATTATACCATATGCTCAAATTCTAGAATACAATGAGACCATGATTACATAAAACACACCAAACACATGGAACATCAATAAGTTACAGAATTCCATTCATATAAAAGATAATAATGCCTTACCTTGAAGCAATTCTTCTAGCACAAAAATTCCTACTTGATGGCTATCTAACAAGACCTCGATTCCTAAGAGGATCAAAGTCAAAAAAATTAAAATCCCCTTTCAAAAATACATTAAAATCAAAGAAAAATCAAGAGAGAAGAAGGAGAACAAAACACAACCCAACCTTTCCTCACAAATAGAATGCTAAGGAAAATAAACTAAAATCTTCAACCTTTCTCAAATTTTAATTCTTTCTTGCTTAAGAGAAAGAAGGGAGAGCTAAATCTAAGATTAGAAGAATGAAAAGGGAGACAATGTTTGACCAAAGAAGGGAGAAAACCATAGCAAGCCTCTATTTTTCTCAGTAGAGAGAAGAAAGGGAAAGAATGAAGGAATGCTCAACACTTAGGAAAATTTTCCACCAAGAAAAGGGAGAATAGAGAAAGAAATATAGGTGAGGAATGAAAATAGATCAGAAATGAAAGGTATAGAGGTGATGCTGATCGACATTCACAAGAGGGAGAGGGATGAGCCTAGTGAGATTGGGTGTGGATAACTAAGAGGTGGAGGTTGACTTGATGGAGTGATGGGGGTTTGAGTACAGTCGGGAAATGGCATGGCAGTGAATTGGTGAGTCAAGGAATGGGTGCACAAAGTCAACCATGCACCCTAGCCTCCAAAAGAGAGAGAGGGAGAGAGATAGGTGAGGGAGAAGAGAGAAGGTGAGGCAAGACTCAAAAGTGCTTTATGAGAAAATATAACTAATTAAAATCCTATAATGATCTAAATATTGTAAAAATAATCCAAAAGCACCAGAATATGCTTATTAGTACAAATGGATTCTAATTAGAAGTTTTCATACACATTAGGAAGGAATTTGAATCAAAATCAGAAATGGACATGTAGTTACAGGATAACCACTCAACTGATTTGTCGAGAATAAAACTATCAATTTCTAAGCATGCTAGTCGATCGGTACGCCTGAAATTCATATTTTTGTTAGAATTTAAAACCCATTCTAAAACCAAAACTAATTTATTTTATATCAACTTAATTGTTAATATATTTCAAAGGATTTTAGGATGGGGTATTACGGCGCCAACCGATAGAGTAATCCTCTTCATCTTCCTAAACAAATATCTTCTCATTGATTATACCTGTAGATGAGGAAATATACTACACACAGCAATGACCACTAATAGAACCAGATGAAGATGAAAATACCTTTCTTGATAAGCAGGTTTTCGAAAGTTTTTGTAGTAAAATCATCCCTTCCACCTAGATCTTGAAACCCTATTTATCTATCCCCTGCAATCCCTTTCCTAGCCAAAATTTCTTAAAAATCTTTTTAATCTTTCTTCAAACAGGAAGAAAAAGAGTACAACAACCCGAATACAAACATAAAAGAGGAGACATCCAAATGCGTTCTTGAACCATCATCTCCCAAGGTGGATGTCAAAGTAAAAGAACTTTTTTCTTTCACTTTGAATAAACTAGCATAGCTATTGCTGATTGTTGACGAGCCACGTATAAAGAGTTTGAAAAGTTGATTGGGTGAATGACGAACCTGAACAATACAACACATGACAGGGTTTTAACTGTGAGTTTAACCACATAAAGGGGTGCATCCTGCATTTCAGTTGAGCTAGTCTACTTATGGTTTAGCATGCCAATTGCCCAAGGACCAAAATTAAGTTTCTGCATTTTTCATCATGAAGGAACTACAAACCGTTATAACCGACCTCTGCATCCATACTTATGAATATGGTATCAATATACTCTGGTGCAAGAATCTTCAAATGCTTATCCATTAACCTGAAAAGATGCCACAAACTACGAGAAGAGGCTTCCAGAGGAAACTTTCCAGGCCCCCCTTCAGATGCATGTCGACAGCTCTAGGAAAATTGAAAGACCAGTATAGTGGCTAGCAAATGTCATAGAAGAAAAATGATAAAAAATAAACGTATGAATAAGGGTGCAAATATGTAGACTTAAGCTCATTGAACTGAATACATTTCATGCTTGAACTCACGATGGGGCCCAAATGAGATGCTGAACGAATCAAGTCCGGAGTCACTTCCAAAAAGCACAAGCGATAATTTTAAATCTCAAAATACTTGTTTGCTTTTGAGCATTTAATGTTCCATATGATCACCAGTCGTCTGGATTTGAGATTCATTCGTAGCAATGGATAATCATGATTATAATCATAGCTGAAAAAATACCACCAAAATATGATCCCAAGCATCTATTTCGAATTTCCTGTAGAATCAACATCATTCGCATCTCAAAAGAAAAAGCTCGAATCTCAAGACACGGGTTACTTTGAGAACTAAATGGTTCCATAAGATTATCAGCTGTGATTAAGCATAACAATCAATAAATAGGATTGATAATTATATCTGAAAAATGTTAATATAATTTATTTTATAAAAGTATTGTTATTATTTTATAAATAAAGTGTTTCATATTTTATGTATATACTAACCCTTAATGTGGTCCATATTAAATTAAATATAAATTTATTGGTCATAAAGTTTATGTTGTATGGTAATACATTAGTAATTGAGCCTAATCCTATATCTATCTATCTAATTCTTGATGATAGAATTAGAATTAAGTTTTTATGGATAAAGACATATGTATTGTGTGATGGAAAAATTAAGTAAGATAATTTAATTATCTTATTAATTAAATTATCTTAATTTTCTAATTTAAATGGTTTTTTAAATTTAAATTTGAATTAAAGGAAGGGAAAAATAGTTGTTGGTTGTCATATTTACATGACATGTGTAGGATTAAGGGAGTAGCAGATTTTTTTCGCTCTCTAAATCTCTCTCTCTGTAGAAATTTTTTCCTCTTCAATACATACACACACATCTATTAGAGAGAAAGGAAGAAGTTATTTTTCTTCAATTTTCTTAGTAATTTCTATGTGAAATCAAAGGAAACGAAGAAATATAAAGAAGGTCGACATTCCCATTCCTTATTATAAGCAGGCATCATCAAGTTTGAGGAAAATGGAGTAGAACAATAAAATTCGACTCCCAAAATTATAAATTGTGAGTTCTGTGTAATTAATCATTCAATGGCAGGAGGTGTGCTATATATATAATTTATGTGTGTGTGTGTGTGTGTGTGTATATATATATATATATAGTATTTTATGATCTTAATTCCACATAAAGTTTGTTATTTCATGTATTAGGATTTTACATGAGTTTTTAATTTGACTGTGCATGAATTCGTATTAATAATATGTTACTTATATGATTCATGCCATTAAAATCCGTCTAATATTTGGTATCAGAGCCTGATAAGGCCTTTGTCTTGATCGTTAATTATATTTATGGGTGCTTAATTGTGTTTATCAATGGATGGAGAATCGCATATGCGAACCTCCATGTTCGTTGTTATTTAAAAAAAACACGGTTAAAAGGTGTGTTCGTCGGGGCTTGATCCCGCGTTCTTCGACATATCGCTGTATGCTTGTTGTTGTCCAGACTACACACATAATCTAATATATAAGCGTGTTCCATATTTTTTTTATTGGTAAATTGGGCGTGTTGTAACCCTGAGTAAAAATTGGAGCACGCTGTGGTGATGGGGATTCGATCCCATGTCCTCGGGACCAACGCCTTGCGCTTGTGGTACTCTTACTACGTGAATTTGATGTTTGTCATGTGCATTTTTGTTTTATATCATATTCGTTACTGGGTAGTGTTTTTGGCTTATTCTATTTCAGGCTGTATTTTCATGTACCTTAAGGCCATGTTTGGACTATATATATATATATATATATATATATATATATGTAAGTATCATATGTGATAGTATAATTTTATGTGATTTTGGACTTAGTCACAACACTCCTAATCATATAAAATTATACATTAATGTGTTTAATTTAATTTTTTCACATATGGTTAATATGATACTAATTGCAATATATTTTATATATGCAATATATATAATAAGTGTTGTCCTACAGAATCATTTATTGTATATATATAATACATTGGAATAAAATATTAAGTTATTATTTTCAATTTTTCCATAGGGATTGAAGAATTATGAGATAACTTAATAGTTTTAATATTGAGATGCATGAGTTTATTTGAATTAAATACTCAGCTCACAGGTAGTTTTAATGTCTTTGACTCACGCTAGTTGCGTTTTTGATATGTTATACATTGGTAGAGCATATATATATATATATATGTGTGTGTGTGTGTGTGTGTTTTGGCTTCAAATTGATTGTGAGCATGTATGTATGTTTAAATCTTGCAGCAAATTGTCCTGGTTTATATTCGATGTCTGATCTTAATGTTGAAGTCCCCGAGTTAAAAAGGGACAACTATAAGGTTTGGAAGGAGAGGATTCTCCTAAAGCTTAGCTGTTGTGACATGGATGAAGCTATTGAGTATCCAAAGCCTATGATAACTGATGAAAGCACTAAGGAAGAAAAAGTTGTACATGAGCTATGGATGAAAGCCAATCGCATAAGCTGCATGTACATAAAGGCTAAGATATCTCCTTCCATCAGAGGCTCAGTTGATCATCATCAAGATGTCAATGATTTGCTAAGGGCCATAGATGAATAGTTCATCCATTCTAAAAAGGACTTAGCTAGTACCTTAATAATGAAAATTTCATCCATGAAGCTCACTACAGTGAAGGGTGTACATGAGCATATCATGAAAATGCAGGATTTAGTAGCACAACTCAAGTCTCTAGAGGTTGACATGTCAAATGCCTTCTTGGTTCACTTCATCTTGAATTCACTCCCAAAGGAATATACACCATTCAAGGTGACCTACTACACACAACGGGAGAAATGGTCAATCAATGAACTAATGACCATGTGTGTGCAAGAGGAGGAAAGAAGTTTGATGAATCATGGGGAGACCGTGATGATGACAACCAAGGGTAAGGAAAAGAAGAAGAAAGCAGGCCAAAAGGATAAAGGAAAGGTACCACCCCAGGGTAAAATAAAGAAGCAGTCTAGGTGTTTCTTCTGTAAGAAGAAGGGACATATGAAGAAGGATTGTGCTAAGTACAAATCCTGGCTTGTGAAGAAAGGTAATGTAACCTATTTGGTATGTTTTGAATCTCATACAATAGATAAAGATCATAACACTTGGTGGATTTATTATGGTTCTACAATCCATGTTTGCAATTCCTTACAGGTTATGGCAAGGATGAGAGAACCAGTGGGTAATGAACGAAGTATCTTTACCGGTAGTAAGATATGTTTGGTTGTTTGAGGAATAGGTTCATACAGAATAGTTCTCTCTAGTGTTCATGTATTAATGATAGAAAAGACTTTTTATGTTCCAAGTTTTAGTAGAAAATTGGTTTCTGTTTCAAGACTTGTACCATGTGGATACGTGTTTGTTTTCAAAGACAATTCAGTTAGTTTGTTTTATGAAGCAAATTGTGTTGGGTATGGTACATTGTTTGAAGGTCTTTATTCTATTAATTTGACACATGATGATAAAAATGTTGCAATGAATTTGAACATTGGTTCAAAAAGATTTGTTATAAATGAGGACTCATCAATGCTTTGCCACAAAAAATTAGGTCACATCTCCATTGAGAGAATAAGGAGATTGGTGAATGACGGAGTACTTGGTGCTCTAGATTTTACTGACTTTAGCACTTGTATAAATTGTATAAAAGGAAAAAAACGAACAAGTCTAAAAGAGGTTCCAATAGGAGTTCTCAACTACTTGAGATTATACATAACGATATAAGTAGTCCAGATATGGATTCACATAGTCAGAGATACTTCATATCATTTATCGATGACTACTCACGATACATGTATCTCTACATGCTAAAAAATAAGTATGAAGCATTAGATGCTTTTAAAATGTTCAAAGCTGAGGTAGAGAAACAATGTTACAAGCAAATCAAAATTGTGAGGTTTGATAGAGGTAGAGAGTACTAAGGCAGGTACACTGAGGATGGACAAACACCTGGTCCATTTGCAAAGTTTCTTCAAGAGAATGGGATAGTTACCTAATACACTATGCTTGGTTTACCAGACCAAAATGGCGTAGTTGAGAGAAGAAATAGGAAATTATTAGATATGGTGCGGAGTATGCTTAGCAACTCCAATCTTCCTAGATCTTTGTGGAATGAAGTACTTAAGACAATGGTATACATTTTAAACTGAGTTCCAACCAAAGCAGTGTCTAAGACACCATCTGAGCTTTTTAAGGGTTGGAAGCCAAGTTTAAAACCTATGAGAGTTTGGGGATGTCTGTCTGAAGTGAGAATCTATAATCCATAATAAAGGAAGTTGGACCCAAGGACCATAAGTGCGTATTTCATTGGATATGCTGAAATGTCTAAGGGTTATAGGTTCTATTTTCCATCACATAGCACTAGGTTTGTGGAGTCAAGAAATGTTAAATTTCTTGAACATAACTTAATCAGTGAGAGTGATCATATCAAGGACCCATTTCCTAAACCTGCTCACCCAATAGAAGAAGCTTCCACTTCATGTGATAGAGTGACTTTTGTTTGCCGTACACTTCCAATTCCGGTTATGGTTGAACAACAAGTTAATGAACCTCCATAGAATGATGACATAAATCCGATAGATCAGGTTGTTCACAAACTTCCTGAAGTTGTTGAAAAAATAGATATTGAGTAACCTCCACAAGAGGATGCTGGGCTAGCTTTAAGAAGATCTACTAGGGAAAGAAGGCCAACTATATCTAGTGACTATTATGTGTACTTATAATAATCTAACTATGACATTTGTGCTATTGATGATCCCGAAACCTTTTTACATGCCATGAGTAGTTTGAAATATGAGTTATGGTATGATGCCATGAAGGAAGAGATGAATTCCATGAAAGTCAAGGAGGTCTGGGACTTTGTACCGTTACTTGATGGGGCTAAGTCTATTGGTTGTAAGTGGGTCTTTAAGACCAAGAGAGAATCATTAGGGTACATTGATAGGTATAAGGATAGACTAGTTGCTAAGGGTTTCACTCAAAGAGGGGTAGAGGACTACAAGGAGACTTTCTCTCCTATGTCCACCAAGTATTCCCTACAAATTATTATGGAACTAATAGCTCATTTTGATTTTGAATTAGAATAAATGGATGTGAAAACATCATTTTTGAATGGCGAGCTTCAGGAGGAGGTATACATGAAACAACCTGAAGGGTTCTCTTCTCATGGAGACAAAAGTCTTGTACGCAAGGTAAAGAAATCCATATATGGATTGAAACAAGCCTCCCAGCAATGGTATCTAAAGTTCCATGGGGTCATTTATTCATTTAGATTTGAAGAGAATGTCATGGATCAGTGTACATACATTAAGGTTAATGGGAGTAAGGTTTGTTTCTTGGTTCTGTTTGTGTATGATATTTTACTTGCATGTAATGATAAAGGGGATGCTATACGCGGTGAAACAATTTCTTTCTAACAAATTTGATATGAAGGATATGGGTGATGCATCTTATGTCATTGGCATTAAGATTCATCGAGATAGATCCCAAAGGATATTAGGACTATCTCAAGAAGCATATATCAATAAGGTGTTAGAAAGATACAGAATGATAGATTGTACACTAAGTGTGGCTTCAATTTCAAAGGAGACAAATTGCAACTAAGTCAATGACCTAAGACTAACTTAGAAAGAGATCGTATGAAAAACATCTCATATGCTTCTACATTAGGAAGCCTTATGTATGCTCAGGTTTGCACAAGATCTGATATTATATATGCCGTTGGGGTATTGGGATGTTACCAGAATAATCCAGGAGTTGACCACTGGAAACCTACAAAGAAGGTTATGAGATATCTAAAGGGAACCAAGGACTACATGCTCATATATCGCCATGTTGAACATTTGGAGGTAGTTGGCTATTTAGATGCAGAATTTTCTAGTTGTGTAGATTCATGCAAATCTACTTCTGGATTTATTTTCCTATTAGATAGTGGAGCAATATCCTGGAAAAGTAAGAAGCAGGATTGTCTAGCCACTTCTACCATGAAAGCAGAACTCATCTCATCTTTTGAAGCCACAAAGCATGGTGTCTGGTTAAGAAATTTCATATTGGGTCTTAGGATAGTATATTTTATATCTAGGCCTTTGATACTCAAGTGTGACAATTCAGCTGTCGTCTTTATCACAAGGAATAATAAAAGTGGTAGTCATGCCAAGGGCATAGAGATTAAGTACTTGAAGATAAATGAGCATGTTTTAAAAGGAGAAGTAGTCTTGGAACACATAGGCACTGATTCTATGTTAGCTGATCCTTTAACTAAGGGCATGCCACCAAGAAAGTGTAAGGATCATGTTTTCAATAAGGGTGTTGGACCCTCTTTGTGATTGCATTACATAATACATTATGGTTTGATTATAGTAAAGCTATGTTATGATTGTTTCTTATTTAGTTTGTATACATATAGTGTGTTGAGAAATATCATATTGTGTCTTGGACCTTGAATAAACATTGGGTTTATTCATAAAGTTAAAGTTGATGATGGAATTAGTGCATTGTGATACATGGAAGATAACTTTTGAAATTTTGAGAGCTTGTCGCCATGATTCATGCATTAGTTTCATCATAACGTTTATGCTAACATAAGGAGACCATGACATAAATCTTATTTATATGGACCAAGTGGGAGAATGCTAATATATTTTTATTTTATAAAAGTATTGTTATTATTTTATAAATAAAGTGTTTCATATTTTATGTATATACTAACCCTTAATGTGGTCCATATTAAATTAAATATAAAGTTATTGCTCATAAAGTTTATGTTGTATGGTAATGTGTTAGTAATTGAGTTTAATCCAATATCTCTCTATCTAATTCTTGATGGTAGAATTAGAATTAAGTTGTTATAGATAAAGACATGTGTATTGTGTGATAGAAAAATTAAGTAAGATAATTTAATTATCTTATTAATTAAATTATCTTAATTTTCTAATTTAAATGGTTTCTTAAATTTAAATTTGAATTAAAGGGAGGAAAAATAGTTGTTGGTTGTCATATTTACAAGACATGTGTAGGATTAAGGGAGTAGTAGATTTTGTTTTTGCTCTACATCACTCTCTTTTTGTAGAAAATTTTCCCTCTTCAATACATACACATATATCCATTAGAGAGAAAGGAAGAGACTATTTTCTTCAATTTTCTTAGTAATTTCTATGTGAAATCAAAGGAAACGAAGAAATATAAAGAAGTTCATCATTCCCATTCCTTATTATAAGCACACACCATCAGGTTTGAGGAAAATAGAGTAGAACTGTAAAATTTGACTTCAAAAATTATAAATTGTGAATTTAGTGCAATTAATCCTTCAATGGCAGGAGGTGAGCTATATATATAATTTGTGCATATGTATATATATAGTATTTTATGATCTTAATTCCACATACAGTTTTTTATTTCATGTATTAGGATTTTACATGAGTTTTTAATTTGGCTGTGCATGAATTCATATTAATAATATGTTACTTATATGATTCATGCCATTAAAATCTGTCTAATAAAAACACAATAGAGTTCCCAAAATATGATCCCGAAGCATATACTGAGCAAATTTCTTCGGCAAATTTACTATGGTTGGACGAAAAATCAGGACAGAGAAATTTAGGGAGTTTGATAAGGAAAGATAGAACTAGGGAATAAATAGAGCAAATATATGAAAATGGAAAAGTGAACGACAAAGAAGAAGGAGCATCATGCAAGTGTAGGTGAACAGCTGAAAACAAATTGCTGGGACCGACCAATGAACATATTTCTATAGTAACGGGCTGGGAGAGCAAGGTAGGCAATATTACAGAAGAGGTGCAACAAGTGATTTGGGTAAGTTGGTTTCCAGCCGTGGGTAATAAATTAAAGTAGGAATGAATTTAAATATTTTAAAATGAGGTTTAAATAATACTAATTTAGATAAATATTTTAAAAATTATGTTGGGATTGAGGTTAATCAAAATGAATTTATTTGTATTTTTATCTTTAACTTTATTACTCTGAAATTGAGGATTAAAAAAAATTTAATCGGATGTGATGTAGAGGTTAATAAAATTAATTTTAAAATAGAATAAATGAATTAATTTAATTTTATTAACCGTCATTTACTCCAAATCAAATGTAGCATAAGAGGTACACACATCTAGAACTATGTTATGTAGTAAGCCTGAGCAACATTTTGCTAAGCATAAACCAAAAAATTTAAAATAGTAGTGTATCCTTGTCCGCCCCCTCACAACTTTGGCCCTATGAGAAGTCAGATAGAAAATCAGTGAAAACTACCGATAAAAGCTTGAAACAAGATAAATAAATGAAAGGCAAGACATGGATTAGAGGCATTGATACAATCAGTTGACAAGGATTACAACATTGAGAAATTGTGAGATAATAATAATAGGTCAACAAAACCTAAACATGATTGTGCAACAAAGCTAAGAAAAGTCTAGAAATGTATCAATTTACAGAAAGTTTATTAATAGAAAATAAATTTCTCTAAGAAGATAATGCAGTTTTATCAATGAAAAATAAACTAAAGTATCAATGACTGGTGAATGGTGTGGTATGATAAGCCGAGAGAAAGACATCAGATCACAGAATGATTAGATTGAGATGTTAAGCCATAATATGAGAGGTAACTTCATCCTTATAGTTCTTGGGGTAATTTGGGACTCTTCATGTGTCAATACACATATTAAGAACTCACTAGCATTTAAAAAAAATTCAGGAGATGCTGACATTGGCTAGCCAAAGAAAGAAAGACAAAATTATTAGAAGGAGATTAATGCTATTGGTAAGATAAAACATAAAGGTAGGGCTTAGGGTACAAAGTGACTAAATGAATAATCAAACTGATTATAGCATTGTAATGCTGAGTGTCCAAATCGACTGCATATTTGGCATTGAAGGCAAGACTTGGGTGTGTGGTTGTTGTGTCCAGAAGTGTTGTTGTTTATGGAATAACCCCCATGACCGGGACTTTTGTGACCTCTGCCACAACCCCCTTTTGAGTTATGTGATGAGTGCGTAGTGGAGTTGTTGGCTCCTTGATGTGCATGATAAGCGTGCGATGAACCAGCATTTTTGTGAGCAAAATTGTCTTGCAATAGATTGTTATTGGATCATTCCAGATGCTCTTCCTCCTATAAAAACACTCCTAATAGATTTTCCATAGAAATGTCATCAGTATGGGTGATAATATAGGTATAAAATGCAAAGTATTCTTCACCGAGTCCTATGAGAATATATCCAACCATATCATCTGGGGTTACCGGTTGGAGATTAGCAGCCAAAACATCTCCGAGACGTTTTTGTTCAACTTACTCAATCATAGACTTAGACCCTTTTGTGAGTGTTTGAAGTTGCTACAGATTTGCATAACTCTAGTCTTTGTTTGAGATTTAAAAATTTTCACAAGAGTAAGATATGTTTCTCTTTTAGTTTTCATATTGGTAATATTTCCCAAAATCTTGTCACTTATAGTGGAACAAAGCCAGAGGAGTACCAGTTTATCACACTTGGCCGAACTCATTCTAGATGTGTCCTGATTTGCAGGTTCATTGGTGCTGGTTAAAGATGATGTTACTGCTATTACTGGTGGATCTGACATAATGAAATATTCTAATTCAAATGCTTTCAGTGCTGATTTGATGGTGGCACTCCATATATATAAGTTACCATAATCTAGTTTGATTGTTACTGATGGAAATGGCATGTTCATACTTTGAGCATTGGATGCTACTACGAGGGAAGAGATATTTTTTGCAGCCATGTGTGGTGATTATCAGGGTAGGATAGAATAATCCGGTTGGATAACAGGGGCTCTGATACTATATAGAAAAGGAAGAGAACTTCAGTCTCATTAATTTCTAAACTGATATAAATAGAGTACATGATGGGAGATATTATCTCCTGATTTATGGCATCAGTTTTAGAATCCTATAAATGAGGAGAATAATGTTGAGGTCACGTAATTTCTATAGAAAACATATAATTTTAGAGAACTTTTTATAATAGAAAACAAAAAAAAAACATTTTCTTTCCTACTTTTGGATGATTTTTACATAACACTATGTTTGTGTGTGTGTGTGTGTGTGTATAACTTTATAAAGCAACAACAATTCTTCTTAACGACCTTTAATTATTCAAGTATTATTCTCAATCAAGCTGCTTCGGGCTACATTTTCCATCTGGGTGTTGAAGAGTTTTAATTCAATTCTTCTACCAAGATAAAAAAAATTCTAGTTTTAGGAGATCCATGGAAGTGTATTTTCTTTGCTTGCTCCAAGGCCTTATATATAGAAGGATTTTATTGCATACGATAACTTGATTTTAATCTATCTACGTATTTGTGCAATTTGAGACTAAATAATACGTAAATGTTGTACTTTATATAATTTTGTGTATGTATATGAATCTACTATTAATATATGTTAATAGCTATTTGCAATCGATAGCATAATTTCCTGATTTTATTTGAAACACGTGGTTTTAGAATGAGTGCATGCTATAATTTTAATTTAAGCATGAAGTTGGATTTTTCTGTGTGTTATAAAGATAATAATGTTATTGTTATATGTGATGTGTCATTAAATAAAATTGTAAATACTAGGTAGAAATTAGAAATATGTACAGAACAAAGTAAGTTTTGAAATCAAGCCAGAACCCTAGATGTAACTTTCTAAGTCTTTCCAGAATTAAATATTGGGTTTTGACCCATCATACTATATATCAAATCGACAGGATGGAAGTCTACTTTCCAACATAATCATTGGAAGTTGATTTTGAGACCCATAGAAAAAGATATTTGCTATGCATTGAAAATTATCGAGTTTTGAAATTTATATATCGTGAATACAAATTGTGTTTGTGCATGGTAAGTGCATGTGTAACACCCCAAAATTTACTACTTTTTTTTGAAAGCGGAAGAATTTAAATTAAAACCCGTGAATTCCGGGGATGTTACCGCCACACTTAATACTAACTTAGTTCTCTCCGACCGATTCAGTACCAAGTGCTAAGGCTAAAGAAAGAAATAATCAATTATAAATCAATACAATTCACATTCCAAATAAGCATTAAACGGTTGTAAAACAAAATCAGAGTACGCATCAATAATTGTAATTCATTTCTAAAAGAGAATTAAACTTACAACCGATAAAATGTTCATTAAAAAACTCAATCGTGTAATGAATCAGAAAATGGTAAATACAATACCAAAGAAATAACAAAAGGAACTAAATTGCATAAGGAATGAATACAGCCACGACACTCTCGAACTTCGAGCCAAAATATGCTCAACATTCAGCCCCGACTGATGTCTCGCCCACCTACACAAGGTCAGAAGGGCATGCTACTCGTGGGAATAAGCAGCACCCATGAAAAGGGTAATTAGTACGCTACGTACTGAGTAAGGTAACCGAGCACTAAGGCCAACACATATTAGCACATAAAGAATGCAGAATAATAATAAAGCATAAGACCAACATGATAACATAATGCATATGACCATTTAGGTACAAGTATAAAGACCTAATTATAGTCCAGATTAATTTTTAAATTAATCTCTGATCAGAACTCATTTCACACCATACTTTTTATCAAGTCCATACGAGTACGGGAACCCCACTACTTTAGCCGGTGGATCGGTTGCGAGGGTACATGCCCTACCACTATTTTAGCCGGTGGATTGGTCGTGAGGGTAACAAACCCTGCCACTATTTTATGTCGGTGGATCGGTCTAGCCCCTTTCTCGTACGGTATGTTATCATGTCTTAGCAACTGTAGGGTTTGATTTTGTTGAGCTCAGGATCCTCCACTATTATAGCCGGTGGATCGGTCTCTAAGGTACATGTCCTGCCGCTATTTTAGTCGGTGGATCGGTCTCCAGGCTACTGCAGTACCTGGCCATTATTATGCCGGTGGATCAGTTTGGGCCCGGCTCAACATCTTCCACTTTACGTGATTAATGTCTTAAGTATATTATTCGGAAAATTTTAACCCTAGACATGCATGAATCACTCCTTTAACACATATCCTCCAAGTCCACTCCACATCTCAATCTAGGGTTTTATCCCGAAACCCTAATTTAGGCCTTAGTGGCCCATCTTACTCCACCTCACACAACCCAGATCATTTTAACGCTCCACACACCAAAACTCATAAACAACATCCTTATAATTACACTTTAATCACCAAGTACACATGATACCACAAAACTCTAAACAACCACAACAAACCCTAATTATCCACACAAACCCTAGCTCGATCTCCTGCGTACCCTTATATCACTCCACGTACTATTTTTCACCCAAAGTGTTCAAACGCCCAAACAATACTTACATTACCTTCCTCACATCCCAAATCAACTTTCCACACGTAAATTTTATACCCATGCAGACGCTAACCTCCCCATGCAACCTTTGAACCTTTTCATGCAAACCCTAAAACTCCCGTGTAGAAACTTAGCATCAACCATGCAAAACCCTAAATTCTTTCATGAAAAACCCAAAGTCCATCCATATCAAACCCTAGTTTAGATTCTCCCATATAAAACCACAAATTAGATTCTTCCATATAAAACCATAAATTAGATTCTCCCATATAAAGTTATAAATTAGAGTCTCCCATATAAAACCATAAATTATATTTATATTCTCCTACACAAAACCATAAATTAGATTCTCCCATATAAAACCATAAATTATATTCTCCCACACAAAACCATGAATTATATTCTCCCATATAAAACCATAAATTAGATTCTCCCATATAAAGCTATAAATTATATTCTCTCACACAAAACCATAAATTAGATTCTCCCTAGTAAAACCATAAATTAGATTCTCCCTCACGAAACCATAAATTAGATTCTTCCATATGAAACCTTAAATTCCCCATTTTATTCCTCCACTCATAGATCATTAGAATACTTAGGTAAACTCATTTCCCTTTTAGTCAAACTTACTTTACATTTTCCATTCTCAACCTTTTCCCCACACAATACCACTTTGATACATCCTCACATGCATGTCTAAAGGTGACAAACAAATCATCACATACCACCATACTTCATCACGTACACATAGCACACATACCATGTAAACACACCAAACATACTTCAAATTCATATTATTCCACACACAAAATATTTAAAATAATGAACAAAGGATGTACCACATACAAAGCACATAATGTATATCAACACATAATAGGCCTTAGTAACACCCTTACCTGAAACGACACCAGTCTTGGAGTACGCTCCTACGCCTCCTTAGGGCTTTGACCAAATAATAACATACTAATAAAATAACATTAACAAAATTCTGACTTTGCTAAAGATATAGAAATAATAGAAATATTATAAAAGTTGATAATATAGGGTTAAAGACTTTACCCTAATAATAATAATGATACCAAAAATAATACAATGAGAATATAAATAATAATAATAATAATAATAATAGTAACAATAATAATAATAATAATAATAATAATAAGGACATTATTCAAAAACAAAGTAAAATAAATGCTTCGGCCCCTTTACCAAAGCAATAATAATAATATTATTAGTAAAATAAATAAACAAATTTAGTAATAATGATAATAATGAAATAATAATGATAATAGCAAAGATAATAGTAAAGTAGTTGTAATATTAATAATTAAATAATAATAGTAGTAACTTGAAATAGTAAAAATAAAAATAATTATAATAATAATAATAATAATAATAATAATAATAACACATTAATATTAATAATAGTAATAATGTAAATGATAAGAATAATAATAATAAAATCGAAAATAAAATATAATAGCGCCTCAGCCCTCAATAGAAATAATAATCAAAACATTAAACTAATAATAATAATAATAATACATATTAAAAAAAAATAATAATAATTATTATAATAGTATTTATATTCAAATAAATAAATTAAATTAAATTAAGGCTTATAAAAAATAGGGAAAAGGGTTGAGAGGGTCTAGGGTTCAACCTTAAACTGGAGGGGATAGGTGGCACTGGCGGTGGTTCACGGCGGCGGCGGCGGTATCTAGAAAAAGAGAAGAAAGAGGGAAAAGTTAAATGCTGGGAAAAGGAGAGGTAGAATGGAGTTGGGAGATGGGGTGTTCAAGACTGCCTAGAGGGAGAGGAGCAAAATGGAGGTGGAGGCGCAGCCAAAGGTGGCAGCGCACGGCGGCGGCGGCGGTGGCCGAAGGAGGAAGAAGAAGAGAAAGAGAGGAGGAGAGGGAGGGAGAGGAAAAGAAAGGTATGGGGAGATAGAGGAGGGTCTTCAGAACATAATGGGAGGTGAAAGAAGCGGCGTCAATGACGAAATAGGTGGCTAATGGTGGTTCGAAGGGCGGCGGAGGCAGAAAAATGGGATGGTCAAGAAGGCTACTTCGCACAGCCTTGGTGGCTTGTACAGGAAAAATCGAGGGGTGTGGATGATTTAGTTAGCTAGAGGGAGGTGCAAGGAAGAGTTTGGTAGGCAGATTAGGTGGCAGATTTGGCCGACGGCGGCAGGGATGACATCTAAAGGAGTGGCGGTGGCAGGTTAGGAAATTCTAGGTTGGGGATCAAGAGCTTGATACAGGGCCATTATGGGGGGTATTTATAAGATTAGAAGGGAGGCTAGGGTTCTGTGGGTTGGCTACGGGGTAAGGAAAGTAGGGTTAGGGTTGTCGGTGGTGAGGTTGGCTGGTGGTGGCAACTTTCGTGGGAGGGGGTGCGTAGGGAAAGGAGAGGGAAAAATGTGAGGATAGAGGAGGTTAGTTGGGAGAGAAGGGCTGGAGAGTTAGAGGGAAGAGAGAGGAAGGAGAACAGCCGGTCAAAATGGGTGAGATCGCCAGCGAAAAACCAGGGTACAAGGGTGGTGGAAATGGCACAGGTCGGCGGCAACGGGGCTGGGCGGGTGCGAAGGAAGAAGAAGAAGAAAAGAAAGGCTGGACCGGGTGGTCCAAGGAAGAAAGAAAAGAAAGAAAAATAAGGAGACTGGGCGGTCCGGGTGATGTCATTAAAATGGGGCAATAAAACGCAGCGTCCAGGAGGAAAATAGAAGAAAAACGTGGCGCAGCGTGGGAGAAGGAAGGAGACACCGGGTGGGCTGGACTAGGCCACGCGGAAGGAAGGAGGGAGGGGGAGGAAACTGGGTTGCGGGCTGGCCTAGACGGGAAAAAGAGGATAGGAAAAAGAAAAAGAAGATAAGAAAGAAAAAGAAAGGAAAAAGGAAGAAAAAAAAGGAAAAAAGGAAAAGAGAAAAATAATTAGGTTGGGTATTTATATTAATTAAAATATTAGGAATATTTAAATAAAATATTATTTGAATCCCTTTTCGGTTAAAATAGGATTTTTAAAAGATTTTTCATAAATTCCATTTTAATTAGCAAATCACTCTAAATTTATTTAATTAAATTATTTATAAAATTAATATTAATTTGAAACTATTTTATCCTTCTTATTTCAAATAAAATAATTTATTAAATTAATTTTCAAAATAAATCCTTAATTAGCTAAAATACCAAAATTTCTCCAAATTAAAATACTTGTAAATTTCTTCTTAATTTTCCCTAACTAATTCCCTTTTTGAGAAACCCTAATTTACCCATACGTTCCTCACTATGGCTGGGCTTAAAATATTTTCTTTAGAAATATGTAAAATCATTTTGAATAAAAAAAATGATTGGAAATCAAGAAAAACTTTGTAATCCAAATTTATTTTGAGAATGATACCACTTGTAGTATCAGATTAAAAAGATTAAAATCGAAAGAATGGTCGAAACACACATCAAAATTCAATAAAAATTTCGTAAACCAATTTATTCTCGGAAATGAGTGTGGTCAAAAAGATCAACCACTCTGATACCAACTTGTGGTATCAACTTAAAAAGTTTAAAATCGGAAGAGTGTGATCGAAACTGCTCTGATACCAAATTGTAGTATCAACTTAAAAATTTTAAAAATGAAAGAGCATGACCGAAAGGATCAACTGCTCTGATATCAAATTGTAACATCCCCATAATTCAAGAGTTTTAATTTAAATTCTTCGGCTTTAAAAAAATTAGTGAATTTTGGGGTATTACAGCGTGACATGTCCATTAATTCGGTGCTATATTGACTAATTTAACTAGGAAACCATTAGTTTGGGAAGTCTTAATGTATGGAAAATATGTTATGAAAGATAAGTGTGTTGTGGGGAATGTGACTTTATATTGGTGTGACCATCTATGAAATAATATCCTAATTAATGAAGGTTTAATAATAGTAAAATAATAAAACTAAGTGTATTATGTGGTCACCCTAATAAAACCATAAATAACTTAAAGTGAAAGATAAGAGTTGGGATTATAGTACTTTAGGATTAACCACTTAGAGTTGGGTTGGCAATGGCTTTCCTTGGTTGATGTGACATGTAGTCACTCGGATCAATAGCTTGGCCAAGTGTTGGTGCAAGGCTCTAGGATTACTCTTTGAGATTAGGGATGGCAACGGGGCGGGTCGGGGACGGGGACCCCATCCCCATCCCCGAACCCGATAAGGAAAATAATCCCCGAACCCGACCTGATCCCCGAAATTTTTTTATCGGGGATTCCCCGACCCGATCCCCGCGGGGATCAAGTCCCCATACCCGACCCGATCCCCGATCTATTTTTAATCCCCGATTTATTCCCCGTTCATAAAACCCGACCCGATCCCCGAAACCCGACTTTATACCCGATCCCCGATCTCATCCCCGATCCTCAAACTATTTTTTCATATTATATTTTTAATTTATATTCTATAAAAAAAATTATATATATTGTATATATATAATTATATAAAAATATATATATATAAATTTCGGGGCGGGTTCGGGGACGGGGACCCCAAACCCGTCCCCGCCCCGTCCCCGAAAAAATCCCCGAACCCGAACCCGATCCCCGAATTCTCTCCCCGGACCCGAACCCGAACGGGGAATCCCCGACGGGGCCCCGAACCAGCGGGGAAAATTGCCATCCCTATTTGAGATAGTAAGACTCCAATTGGAGTATATACACACTTAAGGTAGACTCTTGTGGGTGTAATTGCCTTGGGTATCCCAGGAGAAATCCTCCTATGGATGCGTCACTTGGATTTTGAATTTGTATTAGACCCTTTTGGGAGTGATCC
Source organism: Tamarix austromongolica (assembly GCA_039764185.1). NCBI lineage: Eukaryota > Viridiplantae > Streptophyta > Magnoliopsida > Caryophyllales > Tamaricaceae > Tamarix > Tamarix austromongolica. The sequence continues at coordinate 25,777,995 of CM077817.1, forward strand.
TGATGTGTAATCAATGTGGAGGAAGTGTAGGATTATTTTTTACTTTGGTTGTGTCAATCACAATATGATGTAGCAGAAAGAGGCTTAGTTTAATGCTGATTAAACTTATCACAAATGGTGCAACCTGGCTGAGATGATTCGAAGGTTGAAGTTGAATTCAAGTTTCAAATGAGGGAGAACAATTGAGGAAGGAATGCTCTGGGCTTTCCTTGATCAAAGGAGACTCCAAAGAGAGGATAAAACACAGCTTGGCTGGTTAATTTTTGTGTTCAAAAATTTTGCATATTCCATCATGATTTAGGCATGTACAAGGAGGTATATATAGGGGAGGAGTCGACATTAAGGCTTGCAAATCAGCCAGTCTTCCCCCTTAATTCAAGATAAATTATCTTACTTGAATTAAACCCATATAATACATAAACTTACTCATAATATCATCATAACTAACATTACAAAGCCACACAAAAAACTATGGTACATATATGAAACTACATCAAACCCTAGCTTACATAAAATACACTTAGGATTTACAACAAGTTAATACAACTAATGATAATCATCACCATATCTTCTTGTTGTAAAGTATCATCCCATGTATGACATAGTCTTTCATGCTTTGAATGCTTGTACACTTTAAGATGTGTGAACATCTTCTTCTTACAAATATGTAACATACCTGCAAAAATATCTCAAATTGTTTTCAACACCAAGCATAGACATATTATCAAGAGCATTTAATATGATTGTCTCCAATATTAAGAAAGCTAAATCTTCCTTACCTTGAGAATCAATAGGAATATGAAAATCATGAGATGCTCCTACATCATTCTCCCCAAGTTGAGAAGAATTTGCCCTCAAATTTTTGTCAAAATAATAAGGGGACAAATCACCAACATTAAAAGTTATTGAAATTCCTCCATAATGATATGGAAGTTCAAGTTCATAAGCATTATCCCCAAAATTTCTTAGTATTTTAAATGGTCCATCAGCTCTTGGCATTAGTTTATTTTTACATAAATTAGGAAATCCTTCTTTATGCAAATGCAACCAAAGTAAATCACCAGGAGAAAACACATGAGGGTTTCTATGCTTATTTGCTTGAGCTTTATACTTGGCCTTAGATTTTTCAATTTTATTTTTGATTTTTTCATGAAGCTGTTGAAAAAAATTTACTCTATCTTTGGCTTCATAATTTTGTAATTCACCTTTTTTCAAAGGAATCATATTAATAGGCATGTATGGATTCACTCCATACACCACCTCAAACAGACTAGTTTAAGTAGTACTAGATGGACTATGATTATAAGCACACTCTTTATGAGCTAACTTAACATCCCAATCTTTAGTACTTTTATTAACTAAACCTCTCAATAATATACCAAGATTTCTATTAGTTACCTCAGTTTGACTGTCGGTTTGTGGATGATGCGAAGTGCTAAATTACAATTTAGTAACAAGCATATGCCATAAAGTTCTCCAAAAATAACTCATAAACTTGACATCCTGATCTGAAACTATGCTTTTAGGCACACCATGGAGTTTAACAACCTCTCTAAAATACAAGTCAGCAACATGCGCGGCATCATCGGTTTTATTACATGGAATAAAATGAGCCATTTTAGAAAATTTATCTACTACCGCAAGAATAGAATCTTTACCACGTTGCATTCTTATTAACCCTAGGATAAAATCCATACTAACTCCTTCCCATGGTTTATCAGGATCGGGTAAAGGTGTGTATAAGCCTTTGTAAAAGTAACTCTTACTTTTTTGACATATAGAACATCTACTTATCATGGCTTATACATGTTTAACCATTCATGGCTAATAGAAATTTTCTTGCAATAATTCCATAGTCTTATGTATACCAAAATGTCCCGCAATGCTACCTTCATGTATTTACTTGATTAGAAAGTCTCGAATACTAGATCTAGGAATACAAAGTTTATTTAATCTAAATAAAAATCCATCCTGTATGAAATAATTTCTATGGTATCCCACTTTCTTTACATGCACTAAACATGTCCTTAAAATCTTCATCTTTAGGATATAAGTCTTTTATCATTTCAAAACCTAAGATTTTTACATCCATCATAACAAGTAATGTAGATCTTCAAGAAAGAGCATTGGCTACTATGTTTTATTTTTCATCTAAATGTTTGACAGAGAATACAAAGGATTGTAAGAAACTTACCCACTTTGTATGTCTTGGATTAACTTTCTTTTGAATATATAAGTATTTTAAGCTTTCATGATCCGAATGTAATACAAAGGGTTTTGGTCTCAGATAATGAATCCATGTCTCTAGACTTTGTATGATGGCAAAGAATTCCTTTTCATAAGTTGAATAGTTAAGTTTGGCTCCATTCAACTTTTCAGAGAAGAATGCTATAGGTTTCTTTTCCTGGGAAAGTACTCCTCCTTAAGTGTAACCAAATCCTTAATGGGTTCGTCAGCTCTTACCATTAGATTTATCAAATATCTTCTTAATAATTCATATGCCACCATGTTTCTTTACCATGAAAATGTGTGATAGAAAACACGAAGGATTATATGAAACTAACCTAGCTCGCATGCCTCGGACTAATTTTATTTTTTCCATGTAACTATTTCAAACTTTCGTGATCTGAATATAAAACAAATGATTTAGGTATCAAATAATGGGTCCATATTTTTAGGATTCTTATGATGGCATGAAATTCTTTATCATATGTAGAGTAATTCAATTTGGACCCATTTAATTAACTAAAAAATGCAATGATCCATTTTTCTTGTAAGAGTATACCCCCTATCCCTACCCCACTAGCATTACATGTAACTTCAAAAAATTTATGAAAGTTAGGTAAGGATAATACTTGTTCATTGTATAGCTTGCCTTTCAAAGTTTCAAAGGCTTTTTTTGCATCCTCTTCCCATTTTATTTTTCGTTTCTTTATGAGATGTGTAATTGATGTGGCAATAGTTGAGAATTCTTTGATGAATCTTCTATATAACTTTCTAGCCTGTGGAAACTCTTCACTCATGAATATCATTAAGTATAGGCTAATATTGAATAGCTTGTTTCTTCATGGGATCCACTTTTATACCTTCACTACTTACAATATAAACAAGGAAAATAATACTCGAAAGCATAAAGTCACATTTTTTCATTTTTCCATAGACTTTAGCTTCCCTTAGTTTATCAAATAATTTCCTTAAATAAATAAGATGATCGTGCTTATTTTGAATATACACAAGTATATCATATAATTACGCCACAATGAATTTTCCAAGAAAGGAACAATTAAATTCATTCATTAGTCTCATAAGCAAAATAGGTGCATTACATAAACCAAAAGGCATCACAATCCATTCATAAATACCAAATTTCATTTTAAAGGTATTTTTCCATTCATCCATTTCCTTTATCCTCATTTGATGTTATCTACTTCTTAAATTAACTTTATAAAATACATATGCACCACAAAATTCATCTAAAATATTATCTAATCTAGGCATAGGAAACCAATACTAGATAGTTATATTATTGAAAGCTATAGAGTCGATACAAATGCGCCACACACCATCTTTTATGAAAAAAGTAATGCAGGTGCACAACTTGGATTCATGTTCTCTCTCACATATCCTTTCCCTATGAGATCTTGTACTTATTTCTATAATTCCTTAGCTTCTTCTAGATTATATCTATATGTAGTTAATTTTGGTAAAGACACACTAGGCATTAAGTCTATAGCATATTATATTCCTCTGTTAGGTGATAATCTAGGTGGTAAGTCATCATGAAATATGTCATGATACTCATCAATAAGCTCATTTCATCAAGGATTAATTTCATTTTTCTCCCCTTATATGGATTATTTGATAATCAAATCATAACAACCACCTTCTTCCTCTATACATTTTATCATAGCCCTTTCATGCAGAAATAAGCCATTTTTATTCATCACACTTAGAAGATTTAAGTTTGTGGTTTTTATTATATTTATCAATGAGATATTAATTATTAATACCATGATGAATAGTGCCTCTATCATATTTCCATGGTCTACTTAATAAAATTCCATATGCATCCATAGATAAAATATCATATAGCACATCATCATGATAATTACCAATTCAAAATGAGATTAGGGTTTGTTTGGTTACCTTGACTCTTTTGTCCTTGTTGAGCTATTAAATAGAATATGGTGTTTTATCTATTCCCATCTCCTTCACCATCCTATCATTATCTATATTTATACACAATCCACTATCAATGATAACTCGAAAACCATTTCCCTTATTTTTCATTTTGTGTTTAATATCTTCTCTCATTGATTGGGTTGCTTATTATCTTGTATTTGAAGAAATCCTTGCAGCACATAACAAGCATTGAATTCATCCTTTGATTCTATTGAAATTACTTCATTTGGCCTGCACTTAGGGTCTTCATCTGAAGCCTCCATAGCTTAAATCTCTTATATGGACAACAATTTTTGGTTGCGACATTTTCTAGTAAAGTGTCTATATCACCGGCATTTAAAGCATTACTTTATAGATACCTCATTGTCCCTGGCCTTACCTTTATCCTCTCGATTAGGACCTTTATTCTTATCAAAATTTATAATACTTAAGTTACCTAAACCATACTTAGTAGCTTGTGTATTTGAGTAATACTTTGTAGAAGAAGTACTTTGTTTGGCATGAAATTTAGTGGACTTGATTTACCTTTTAAATCTCAAAGATAGTTTAATCATATCATAAAAATAATCATATAAACAAGTTTCAACTTTATCTTGAATCATCATGTTAAGGCCGTTTAGAAATATAGCACATGTTTTTTTTTTCTTTTTTTCTCACGAATGTCACATATAAGTTCCCTGACATATTCTTCAACACTTAAAAGTCATTGCCTAAGAGTAGTTAATTTAATATAATTATTGTGCTCATACTCCTTAGGTATAAAATTCTTTCTCAAATGTCTCGTAAGCTTTTCCAAATACTTGATTTCATATTTACCTTCTCTTTCTCTAGTCCTTTCCAAGTTATCATACCATATCTTAGCAAGATTCTTAAACTTAATAGTAGCTAGTTTACATTTTTTTTTTCTCATCATGACAATCCTTGAATTTAAATATAGCCTCTACCTGATGTAACCACTCAAGAAATAATTCAATACCAAGTTTTCCATGAACATCGAGAAAATCAAGTTTTATATCTTTATCTTCTCTATGGTGATGTCTTAACTGATGGTCATAGAATGTTAGATTACTTTCAATTCCTTGTGAATCCTTTTCATAGTCCACTCGTGAGTTTATATGTCTTCCGCTTATTAGAGTAGTTTACTTTTTTACACTTCCCATTCAATCTTTATAGAATTCGCTTTTATTCTTGCACATTATAGACTGAATCTTGCTTGGCAAATTGAGATTCCATCCTTTGCAATTGAGTTTTTATTATAGAAAGTTACTTGAGTTCAATATTGGTTGCATCTAGATTGGTTCAAATCTTTTGGAAATCCTCAAAAATTGCTTTAAAATTTGGATCACCCTTCATTATATTCAACTTACAAACACACTTCAACAAATGGTTAGCAATCTTTAGGGTTTCAGTTAGGAAACCCGAATAAAAAAAAATCCCCTCCTCGGACTCTGATTGATTCTTGTAGAAAATATTGACTTAAATGAATCAAATCCAAGGCTAACAATCAAATATATCACAAACACCAATTATTTTATCTCATCTTGCACATTTCTTGTTAAGTTTTTGATATAGTATTCAACAAAACAATTACTAAATCATTTGATGCACTTTCAAACTATCATTCAAGTTTTCTATGAATTGTTGTCCAAGGTAATTTAGAAACACTAATCTACATGAAAAACATGTAGAAAAAAAAACCTGTCCAAATTATGAACTACTCACGACTTAAGGTTTAAGAAGTAAAAATCATAAAATCTTCACAAAAGTGCACAACCTTAAAGTTCAACCTATGATTGGTGCTGATGAATGATCGATTTCATGATCCTTAATCGGTCACCAAAATTAAGTATTTAAAGTGTAATCAAACCTATACATGTGGGATAACATGTATCATAAGTCTTATCAAGACAACCAAAACCTAAAGATTACACATTCATAGTTTTTCCTTTCGAAACCATTTGAATCCTAACATGCAATCTCCTATTTTTGTTTGAGCATTTACATACTAAATTTAAGATATATTTCAAGATTACCATGTCGTGTTACCTATCTCTACACATGTGTGGCTAAAACCTACACATGCATGCAATATTCCAAAATAACAATAAATATTCAACTAATACTAGCAAGAATGATCAAGAACCTCAGATGGCCAGTTGTGATCCATTTGCTTATTTCAACATTGAGGATAGAACATTATCTGGTGGCTATCAATCCAAATCCTGTCTTTGATACCAAAATTGATATGGAAGATAATATAGGAATTATTCTTTCACAATGTAGGATCTTTTTGCTTTGAACACTGGAGTAGAAAATGATGCTGGAATGGATTAATGTGTTTGAAATGATTTGATGTTGAGAATAATCTTCGACTTTTGTTCTGACCTACAACAAGATCACTAACTTCTAAAGATAAATAATAAATTTTTCTATATACAAAAAATCCTAAACTCTAAAGATTAAACTAACTTGAAGAGGAAGGAAAGGAGTTTTCAAAATTCACTCTTGATTCTTCATTAATTGTAATGAATGTAGAAGGCATCATCATAGACACACACACACACATGTAGAACTAGTTTACCCTTTACTAACCAAGCCCAAACCAACCAGCCTATTTAGTATAAGAACTAAACTAATGCACTGCATGCCTATATTATACGTATGATGGTCTACAATTATAAGTTACATGGCATTACAAAGTATACATAAAATATAAAAGCTAAACAAAACCCTAATCATACAATACATTTAATAGTCATGTAATCAAGCTTCGTGTCTTGTAAATTTGTCTCCTATGAAAACTTTGTAGCCCTTATATTATCCCTTTCTTATACATTAGAAGCCTTTGGTGAATTCTTCCTTATGCAAACATATATAATATTTACAAGAATAATTTAATAAAATTTTAGTAGCATTAGGGTTATCATGAAGGTGTTCAATATTTTCAAGAATAATTAGTACTATATCCAAGTATTCTAACTCTTGACATCAAATAGTAGAATACTGAGATAGAGATGCTCCTACATCAAGTATTTCGTCATTTGTTTTTTGAAAGTCTTGGTAATATCTTATTCTATATATGTACCCCATGCACAAACCAATGAGGAAGATCATCGACTAATAATCTTCAACATTACAGGAATGTTTCTTATGGTCCTCAAGTATTTCAAAACTCCAAAGTTTTCCTTGAACTCGAATTATTGATGACAATTTCTAATTTTCGGTGAGATGGTGGCTAAGATATAACCTAAGATCTTTAACCTTCTAAAGAGATATCTTCTATTTCTCAATATAACTCACTCTACAACTCTCCAAGAATCTCACTTGAAGAAGAAGAAGAAGAAGAAGAAGAATAATAATAATAATAATAATAATAATAATAATAATAATAATAATAATAATAATAATAATAACACACGACCTTGTCAGGATTCTCTCTTATTCAAAGGTTTTGTTTTATTATTCCATCTATATGCTGAGATCAAGTTTGTACAAGGGTATATATATATATATATATATACACACATTTACACATGCAGGTCCTTTCATTAATAATCCCATAATACTCGGCATTATTAATAAAAATAACCTATTTACATGGCACAAGAATATACATATTAATTACAATGACATTTTACAAGCATTATAAAGTATACAACAAAATAACAAAGTTACACAAACTCTAAATATATAATATAATGATTTAACATAATTAATCCAACTTTAAGTCTTGTAGCCTTGTCTTTCAAGCAAATTTGTAATTCTTGAAATGCCATTTTCTTGTACATCAAATTTCTTCAATAGCTTAAACCTTTTTGCAAACATATATAATACCTACAAGAGCTACTTAGCAAAGAATTATAATTTTAAAGCACAATGGGTTCTATCTTCAAGTATACTAATTCTTCTTGTTCTTCATCCGTCGAAGAATAAGATTGAGAGTGAGCTTGATATGCTCCTGCATCATTCTCCCCTTGTAAAGAAGAAATTTTCCTCATGTCAGCATCACTATAGTAAAGAGATAAATCACCAATATTTAAAGTCCTAGATACTCCATAATGTTCAAGTAATTCAAGTTCATATACATTATGTTCAAATTTTCTTAAGATTTTAAATAGTCTGTCGGCTTTTGGCATAAGTTTGTTTTTTTTCCTTAAGTTTGAAAATATTTCTTTTCTTAAATGAAACCATACCAAATATTCTTGATGCAGGAGAAAACACTCAAGAATTGGCTTTCATAATTATAGAACCAATTATTCTTCATTTGGAAAGTATCTCCCAAGAATTTGAAGACCAATAGATGGTTATGTTGCTAGAAATGTAACAAACAAGCAACTAAGTGTCTACATGCATGTGCATGGCATACATATAAGGAGTGACCACATACATGGGGAGTTTATTTGCATACTTTTCGCGCATTATTAGTAATTTATCTAATTTATTAATTAAGTATTAAAGTTGAATAATAAAGTTAGCATAAAGGTAGCATAATATCTTTTAGCTTGGAATCATTTGAATTATGCTTTTAGCTAGTGGTAGAAAGTTTAAAAGCTGCTATGAATGTCGAGTATGAGCATTGAGAGTTGAATTGAAGTTGAAGATCAACATTGAAGTTGAATACAAGTGAATTCTGTGTGAGTTCAAACTCAAGAAAATCGAATGTGTGTGAATGGTTTAGCTTGAAAGTTTTAATCTTTTTGTCTATGTGAATTAGAAATTAATCCATATCTTTTATACTCTCCTTAATCCCTATTTTTACTACCATAATTAACATCAAAATCCTACCCTAATGTTAAGTTAATCAAAACCTCAATTCAGTATACATAGCTGAAACCCTAAACCCTCCAATCAAAACCCTAACCTTTTCATACAAAGCAAACATCACCTTAATAATCCTATTCAAATCAAACCCTAACCCTAAATTCAATACACAACTTCAACCTTCATTTGAACCCTAACCTTAAAATGTTAACATCATCACCAAACCATTGCCAAATTTATAAGCTAATTAGTACACACCGAATCATGACCATAATTTTTTCTACCATATTTGAATCATCCTCATCCTTATTCCATCATATTCGAATCTTCAATTTCTTAATTCACCATCATCGAGCCTTTATCCTAATATATAAAACCAATTCGAGCCTTAATTCCACATAATTGAGAATCGCATCCTCCCACACACATCAATTCTAGTTTAAACACTTATTTAATTCGATTTTTATTTTCTTGAGTTTTGTATTTGGCATTAGATATTTCTATGTTGTCTTTAATTTGTTGATGAAGTTTTTTAAAGAATTTAATTCTTTCCTTGGAACAATAATTATTAATATCTCCTCTTTTTAATGACAACATATCAATGGGTATATAAGGATTAACCCCATAGACAACTTCAAAGGGACTTGAATGAGTTGTACTAGAATGACTCCTATAATATGAAAATTCAGTATGCACAAGTTTTATATCCCAATATTTGGTACTCTTATTAAATAATCTTTGTATCAAATTTCTTAGAGTTCTATTATTCACTTTGGTTTGATAATACGTTTGTTGATGATGAGAAGTACTGCACAACAACTCAGTACCTAATATATGTTAAATTGTCTTTCAAAAGTAATTCAAGAATTTAACATCCTTATCTGAAACTATACTTTTGGGAACTCCATGTAACCTTACTATTTTTTGTAAATATAAATATTCTACATGTGTTGCATTATTAGTTTTGTTACAATATATGAATTGTGTCATTCTAGAAAATTAATCTACTACCACCAGAATAGAATCTTTACCCATTTGTGTCATTGGGAAGCTTAGGATAAAATCTATGATAACACTTTCCCAAGGTTGATTAGGAATAGGTAAAGGATTATACAAACCTTTATGGAAGAAAATTTTACTTTTTTGATAAGTCACACATCTTCCAATAATAGTTTGTACTAATTTTATCATTTGTATCTTGTAATATTTTTATGGTTTTATGAACACTAAAATAACCAAATAGACCCCCTCATGTACTTCTTTAATAAGTAAATTACATATACTAAAACAAGGTATACACAACTTACTAAGTTTGAAAAGAACTCATCTTGTAGCATATAATTACCACAACTATTATTCTTTTCACATGAATTATAGATGTCAATGTAATACCCCATATTTTTAAAATCCAGATTTATTAAGTTTAATGATTTTATTAGCGTAATTTGATGTAAACAATTAATTATTTTAATTTTGATTTGTTTTATGGATTTATCAACGATTTTGAATTCATAATTGTATGTAATTAATCATTTTCGGGAAGTAATATTTTATCGACATTTTAATTAATTGAATGTAATATTTTCGGGAAGTTTAAATTAAAAATAGTTTCAGAACTTATTTAAGAATTTCTTTTTGAAATTAATTTTCTTCCGTTCTACGCTTTTTAGTTTGTGGAAAACCGATTTCGGAAATTATTAAAATTAGTCTTGACTTATTAGAATTTGACTTAAACATTTTATTATATACTTTTAAATAATTTTTCGAGGTCTTATAATACATTTCCGTAAATAATATAAATTTTGTGTTCGTTGTTAAATCCTTCCGAAAATGTTTTCAAAATTCTTTATATAGCCTTTTTACTAATTTTAAGCCTTTGGATCCGGTCAAAATAAATTTTTGATTAAATAAATTTTAGATAAAATCTTCTACTAATATTTTTATGTTTTTGGTATTTTATCTAATGTGTATTTGTAAAAAAAAAAAAAAACCCCGCACCCTGCCCCGACCGGCGCCCCCTCCCTTCTTTTTCTTCTCTCTTCCCTTTCCCCGACCCCCCTGTCTCACAACACTAACCCTAACCCTAGCCGACCCCCCCTCGCGCCTCTCCATCTCCCCAGCTCCTCCTCCCTGCTCCCCCCTCATCGATCGTCGGCCTCCAACTGCCGACCAGCACCGTCGACGCAACAGCAGCAGTCGAAGCCACGCCCAGCAGCGCACAGGAGCAGCAGCGGCGGCAGAGCGCAGCAGCAACGAGCCGCACAGCTTGCGCTACCGCCCGGTCACCGGCGAGCTCGGGCGATCACCGGCGAGCAGTCCTTAGCCTCCGACGAAGCTTCCCCGGCCTTCCTTTGCCCCGATTTGTCAGTTTTTCGTTTGGTATAATTTCCGAAAAACCCTAACCTTATTTTGATTAATTGGGTATGAATTAGCTTATAAAAAGCTAAATTGATTGTTTGTTTATATATGTATATGCTGTAAGATTGATTTGGATAGGTTAATTGTATGGTTATGTTGAGATTTTGGAAAAATTGGATTTTTAGCCGGGTTATGCCCAAATTTTTCGGATCCGCCCATTTTTGCGATTTCGGACAAATTGATTATACAATATGTTTTAAAATGTATCCAATTTCATTTTGGAACCGTCAATTTGAGAAATTTATGCAGGTTTTATCGGAATTTGATTCCTAGGTCAAATTTTGGGTGTAATGAAATTGGGTCGTATAATTGAGCCGTTCCGCTCAATTGATTTTATAGTATCGTTTAAAATGTATTTAATTTTATATTAGAAGTGTTGATTTGGGAAAATTATGCGTAATTGACCGGAATTGGATTTTTAGGTCAAAACTCCCGCGGGTTTAAATTAGTTTGGGTAATCGGGTTATTTTATTCAATTGAATATATAAATTACATTAGAATATGTTTAATTACATTTATGAACCGTCAATTGATATGTTTTGGCAAGAATTAATCGGATTTGCATTCCGGGCTCAAAAACCCTAATTGGGCTAAATTGTGTATTTCTTTTACTAGTTTTGAGCAATTGATTATTTGATATGTTGTAAAATGTGTTTAATTGCATTTCTAAACATTAAATTTGATTAAATTTATAGAATTTTAACGAGTTGTATTTTCGGGCCTAAAACCCTAAATTTCAAGTGAAATTATGAAGTCGATTGCTTGTATTGTTGTTTTTTCTAAAATTGAATGTATAGAAATAGTTGAAATGGTATTAATTGCTTTCTAATACCTTTAATTTGAATTAATTAAATGGAATTACTTGAGTTTATGTCGTGGGCTTTAAAACCCTAATTTTGAAAATTGATCATCTGGAATTGATTTATCATAAGATCGTTTTGTTGAAATTGATTGTTTAGATATATCTAAAATTATTTTAATTGTGTTTTAAAACTATCAATTTGAGGTAATCAAAGTGATTTGGCCGATTTGTGGTTTAGGCATTAAAAACCCTAATTTTCGGGGATGATTTTATAAAATTGATTTGGCTATGTGTATTTTATCTAAACGAATTCTATCCTTGGGTTTTAAACCATTTAAATTCTGTTTTAACCTAATCGGTTTGGATTTGGTTCTATGTAAATGGTTGGGTTACCTATTTAGTTGTAAAACCTAATAAATAAGTTATCTTCGATAAATTAACTTATGATCGATTATTCTTTATCGGGCTTTCCAGATTAAGTTGAAATGTCCCGAGTGATATTTATATTAATCCGTTTTGATTTAGTTTTAACTTTAAATCTTAATAAAGCTATGCTATTAAATTCTAAGTTTTGGACACGTTTTCTAAGAAAGATTATTTGTGTTGTTTGTGTTTATTTAATTAGAATATGTGAATTATTGATTGATAGAATATCTTCTAATTTAGTTTTCGATTTCTATCGGATCTAGGAAAGCTTTCTCGTGGATCCACAAACTAGAGATCCCTCTCCCTCTTATTTCTCTTAGCTAGCTTCGGATCCAGGTAAGTCTCTATTTACCTCTACTTGTGGGTGTTTAGTAAGGACGAAGCTAATGGCCTTGTGCTATGTGGGACATGGATGTGTTGAATGTTGTGTATGCCATGCTATGCCATGTATTATATGATTTGTGTATAAATTGCCTTATGTGTAGCGCAGCTTGGAGATTGAGGTATGTTGTATGTGCTCCCATGATATGAGCATGACATGTATATGTATGATGTTTATGATGTATTATGTTATGGCCCTCTAGGACATGCATATTAGGATAAATGGTAATATGAGTTGGGAACCATCATGGGAGTCTTGAAGTTTGTATGATGGTATTAATGTTCTAGGGCGGTACTAGTGATTCGCATGGTGGTATTCGGGTTGTATGGTGGTATTTATGATTTTATGGAGGTATTAATGTTGTATGGTGATATTAGGGTTTTTATGGTGGTATTAATGTTCGTATGGTGGTATTAATGATTGCATAGTGGTATTAATGGCTTATGATGGTATTAGGGTTTGTATGGTGGTATTAATGTTCGTATGGTAGTATTAATGATTGCACAATGGTATTAATGGCTGCATGATGATATTAGGGTTTACATGGTGGTATTAGGGTTTTAATGGTGGTATTAGGGTTCACATGGTGGTATTAGGGTTTGTATGGTGGTATTTGTGATTTCATGGTGGTATTAATGGCTTATGGTGGTATTAGGGTTTGCATGGTGGTGTTATGGTTGTATGGTGGTATTAATGTTTGTATGATGGTATTAGGGTCTGCATGGTGGAATTAGGGTTTTGCATGGGAGTTAATGATTGTATGGGATTTAGGGTTGTATGAAAAGTTCGAGAGGTTGTGTGGGATGTGTAACGTTTGCGTGGGAGCAAAATTTACGTATGATAGGTTGATTTGGGATGTAAGGAAGGTAATGCAAGTATGATTTGGGTGTTTAACAGTTTTGGACGGAGAGTAGTACGTGGAGTATCATAAGGGTATGGAGGAGACAGAATTAGGGTTTGGAGTGATTAACTCTGGGTCGTTGTGATTAAGTAGGGTTGGAGTAGCTAATTGTGATTTGTCGGGGATAATTAAGGTTTGGGATGGCTAAGTATGGTTGTTATGGTAAAATAGGGTTAAGAGTGGTTAACCACGGTTTGGTGTGGACAATTAGGGTTGGTTATGGTTGCTTAGAGTTGTTTGGTGTTATCATGTGTATTTATTGACTAAAGTGTAGTTATGAATGTGGGATTTTATTTGTTGTGATGTGTACAGTATAAAGAGAATGATTTATGCATGTCAAGGGTGATGTGTGATTTAATAAGACACTGATAAGACATTAATCACGTAAAGTGAAAGATGTCGAGCCGAGCCTGTGATCCGGTCCACCGGCTATAATAGTGGATCAGAGGCGTTTTGCCCTGTGCGATTATTTTCCGGTCCACCGGCTATAATAGTGGATCAGAGGCGTTTTGCCCTGTGCGATTATTTTCCTGTCCACCGGCTATAATAGTGGATCAGAGGCGTTCTGCCCTGTGCGATATCTTCCGGTCCACCGGCTATAATAGTGGGGGATCTCGTTGTAATACCCCAAATTGAGCGGAGCGTTATAAGGATTGATTTGGCTACTTATATCAACATGGTATACCATTCTTTTGGTGATTCCGTCCTAAGAACTCCACAGTTAAGCGTGCTGGCCGTGGAGCAATTTTAGGATGGGTGACCTCCTGGGAAGTTTCGGAAATTTTCTGAAAGTTTCTCGGGAAGCACGTGAGTGAGGACAAAAGCGTGCTAAAAGGACTCGTGTTGATCTGTGGGGCCAACCGATCAATCCAAAAGCACTCCAAGGTAGCCCCCGCGTGGTCGTGTCGACTCGGGGTGTTACAAATGGTATCAGAGCAAAACCGCGACCGTGAGCTGAACTTAGATGAGTCAGTCAGCCACCTAGCGGGACGATTCTTGGGATGAACTGTATTGAGACAGTCATTGGTTGAGGCACAACGAGGACGTTGTGTTCTTTGAGTGGGGGTGAATGTAATACCCCAAATTGAGCGGAGTGTTATAAGGATTGATTTGGCTACTTATATCAACATGGTATACCATTCTTTTGGTGATTCCGTCCTAAGAACTCCACAGTTAAGCGTGCTGGCCGTGGAGCAATTTTAGGATGGGTGACCTCCTGGGAAGTTTCGGAAATTTTCTGAAAGTTTCTCGGGAAGCACGTGAGTGAGGACAAAAGCGTGCTAAAAGGACTCGTGTTGATCTGTGGGGCCAACCGATCAATCCGAAAGCACTCCAAGGTAGCCCCCGCGTGGTCGTGTCGACTCGGGGTGTTACACTCGTGCTCGACAAACCAAACATATAAGTTAATCCATGGGAAAGATACTAAGTACTTAAAGCGAAACACCATGTGAGTCGGGGCTGTGATCCGGTCCACCGGCTATAATAGTGGATCAGAGGCGTTTTGCCCTGTGCGATTATTTTCCGGTCCATCGGCTATAATAGTGGATCAGAGGCGTTCTGCCCTGTGCGATATCTTCTGGTCCACCGGCTATAATAGTGGGGGATCTCGTGCTCGACAAACCAAACATATAAGTTAATCCATGGGAAAGATACTAAGTACTTAAAGCGAAACACCATGTGAGTCAGGGCTGTGATCCGGTCCACCGGCTATAATAGTGGATCAGAGGCGTTTTGCCCTGTGCGATTATTTTCCGGTCCATCGGCTATAATAGTGGATCAGAGGCGTTCTGCCCTGTGCGTATATCTTCCGGTCCACCAGCTATAATAGTGGGGCTCCCGCGCTCACATGGATTATTAAAGAATATGTGTGAAATGAACATATTATTATTGAGAATAAAGAATAAGTCTAATTGGACCATGGCCAGCTTTTATTATATGTATTACCACATGTTGTTTACGTGCATAATGAGTCACTTATTATTTCGGTTATACTATGCTTATATGTTAAATGGGATGTTGCATATGTTTTATATGTTACTCTAGTTGTATGGTAAGATTCATGCTGTGGGTTGTGAATATACATGATATTGTATCAACGTGTTATACCCGGATTTAATAGGCACTTGATGATATCCCTCCTATAAGGTAGGGTAGCGAGACTTACTCAGTATTGGACCCGTACTGATACTACATTGGTTGAATGGGTCCTGTGATGATCCACCGATGGTGGGGAGCAGACCTCTTGTGCAGGTTGATACTGTGTTGGGGTGGAAGGCTTGACTTGAGTGAGTAGGCGATCCGGATATTTACCCTTCGGGATTTGTTTTGTTTAATTGTATTCACCTTTGGAAGTTGCAAGTATTGTATTTAGATTTCTAAGGGTTTGTAATTGACTTTTAATTTCTCATAACGCTGTTATGCTTTAAAACTCGGATTTAATTGTTTGACAGGTTTTAGCCTTGCATCTAATATGAGATAGATGGTTGGCATTTATCTTGTGTTAGATGTGGCGGTAACATTTCCCAAATTCGCTCCTAGCTTCCGCTTTAATCTTTCAAAAAAAAAATTTTCAAGAGTGAAATTTGGGGGTGTTACAGTCAAAAAAATCTTCATCTTTATCATATAATTCCTTTAAATTTTCAAAACCTAATAATTTAACATCCAACATGACCAATATCATGGATCTTCCTGACAAAGCATATGCCACAACATTTTTTTACCATGAAAATGTTTGATAGAAAACATGAAGGATTGTAAGAAACAAACCCATTAGGCATGCCTAGGACTAATCTTATTTTTCCCATGCAAATATTTTAAATTGTCACAATCTGAATACAAAACAAATGGATTAGGTCTTAAGTAATGTAATGGCTTCATGTTTCTAGACTTGCTTATGATGGCATAAAATTATTTATCATATGTTGAATAGTTCAATTTTCCCCACTTAATTTCTCACTAAAAAAATGCAATATCCCATTTTTCTTGTGAGAGTACATCTCTTATCCCTACCCTACTTGCATCACACGTAACCTCAAATAATTTATCAAAGTCGGGTAAAGCTAGTACTATTACATTACATAGCTTATTTTTTAAGGTCTAGAAGACTTTAGTTGTATCCTCACTCTAATTAAACTCAACCTTCTTCATGATTTGTGTTATTGGTGTAGCAATTGTAGAAAAATCCTTAATAAATCTCCTATAAAAACTTGTCAAATAATGAAAACTCCTCACCTTATGAATATCCTTAGGTATAGATCAATGTTTAATAGCCTTAATCTTTGTGGGATCAACTTTAATACCTTCACTACTCACATTATATCCAATGAAAATAATATTAGAAAGCATAAAATCACATTTCTTTATTTTTTATATAGAGTTTAGTTTCCCTCAACTTATCAAACAACTTCATTAAATGAATAAGATGATCACATTCATCTCTTAACAAGTATATCGTTTAAGTATACTACAATGAAAATTTTAATAAAAGGTCAAAAAACTTCATCCATTAGTCTCATAAATGAACTAGGCACATTACATAGATCAAAAGGCATTACAACCCATTCATAAAGACCATATTTTGTTTTGAATATAGTTTTCCATTCATCCCTTTCTCTTATTCTCATTTGATGATATCCACTTCTTAGATCAATTTTAGATGCTCTATATAACTCATCTAACATGTTATCCAATCATGGCATAGGAAATATATATTTGATAGTTATATTGTTCATAGATTTTGAGTCAATACACTTGCACTAGGTACCATCCTTTTTAGGGATAAGTAATGTATACACATAGTATAGACTCATGCTTTCCCTCACATATCCTTTTCCTATGTGTTATTGTATTTGTTTTTCTTACTACTTATCCTCATATGGATTACATCAATATGTAGCTATATTAGGTAAAGACACATCGGGCATTAAATCTATGGCTTGTTCTATTCCTCTCTTAGGTGGAAATCTAGGTGGTAAATCATTAGGAAAAATATCATGATACTAGTCAATAAGTTTGTCTAATTGAGGATTGTTGTTATTTTTCTCCCTTTGTAGGGATTCCTTCATAATCATAGAATAGAAACTTTCTTCTTCTTGAATACATTTGACCATAGTCTTTTAATGTAAGAATAAACTCCTTTTATTTTAGACTATGTTCTCATTATTACATTTATAAGGTTTAAGTTTATGATTTTTATTATCATTCTCAACTAGATATTCATTATTAATACCAATATAAATATAATTTCTATCATACTACCATGGTCTACCTAATAAGATTCTACATTCATCTATAGGTAAAATATCACATAGCACATCATCATGGTAATTACCAATTTTAAAAGAGATTAGGGATTGCTTAGTTACCTTGACTCCCTTGTTCTTGCTTAACCATTGAAGAGAATAAGGCTTTGGATGTGGTGTAGTCTTCAACCCCAAATCCTTAACCATCCTCCCATTGGCTACATTTGTATAAGATCCACTATCGATGATAACTCAACAAACTACATCCCCCACTCTTCCTTTAATTTTAAATATATTTTCTCGTTGAGTAAGTTTCTCACTAGCTTGGAATTGAAGCACTCTTTCCAATAAATAACAAGTTTTTTCTTCCTTATCTTATTCACTAGAAATTTCCTCCAGAGGCTCGAATTTAGGATCTTCTTCACATGGCCCCATGGATTCAATTTCTTGTATGGATAATACCCTTTGATTGGGACATTAGCAATCAAAATGTCAAAATCCTCGACATTTGAAACATTGCCTAGTAGATACTTCATTTACTTTATTCTTGCCTTTATCCTCTCTAGTCATCCCTTTCTTTTTATCAAGATTTGTAGAAGTTGAAGTACTCGCTGTAAACTTTGTAGCTTGAGTACTTGAGTAGTACTTTGTAGATATAGTACTTTGCTTGGCACGAGGCTTGGTGGATTTAATTTATTTTTCAAATCATAAGGAAAATTTAATCATTTCATCTAAATAATTATATAGACAAGTCTCAACTTTTTATCGAATCATCATGTTAAGGCAGCCTAAAAATCTAGCACATGTTTGTTCCTTCCTTTTATGGATATCATATACAAGCGCTAACCTTTCAAACCCCCTAACATATTACTCAAAACTTAGAATTCCTTGTTTAAGAGTATTCAATATAATATAATTATCTTGCTCATACTATTTAGGGATAAATATATTTCGTAGATGCTTTTTAAGTTGTTTCCAATATTTGATTTTTAATTTACCTTCTCGTTCCTTATTCCTCTTTAGATTATCATACCATGTCTTAGAAAACTTCTTTAACTTAATAGTATTTAGTTTAGATTTTTTCTCATCATGATAATATTTAAATTCAAATATATCCTCCACTTCATGTAACCACTCAAGAAATAAGTCTACATCAAGTTTACCATCAAAATTGGGAAGATTAAGATTAATGCCTTTATATTCTTTTTTATGATACTTTGGTTGATGGTCATGGAACTTTCAGTTACTTCCACTCCCTATAGACTCTTCATCATGGTCTATTCTTGAATTTATATACCTTCCCCTATCCTGATTGGTTGATTTTATCACACTTCCTATTCGATCTCCATAGGACTCCCTTTGTTCTTGGATGTTTTAGACCAATTATTGTTTAACAAACCTAGATTCTAACTTTTGTAGTTGGGTTTGTATTGCAGGAATTTGCCTAAGTTAAGCATTAGTGGCATATAAATTGTTTGATATTTTTTGAATAGCTTTAAAAATCGCTTGGAAATTTTGTTTTCCCTCCATGGTTTGACTACTACAACCCTAAAACACTTGGATTCTACTAGGTTTTTGGTTTAGTTGATTACAACTAAGTTAACCCAACACCACAATATTATTCTTGTTCGAATATTGCACAAATATGTGAGTCCAATGAATCAAATACACAATAAGCAAGTAATTATAATAATCACACAACAAGAATACACTTAAAGACTTATCTTGCTATATTCTTGATATAGAATTCAACAAGTTTTAAAAACTCATTTCGAAAAACCCTAAAACTTCATGCATGTATTTGAGCCCTTTAAGAACAAGTTCATGTAGGAAAAAATAACCTTTCAGTTTCACTGAATCTACTTGATCATAAAACACAATATTCGAATGCAAAAATATCAAAACACACGATCAAAACAAAACAAAACAAAAAAATCATGTACACACTAGTCGGCTAAACTCTTTAACCAAGTAAAGTTTTTTCCCCCAAAATATGCACTTTAATCGATTCCAATACTAATTTATGATCACCACACATGATCAATTGGAATCAAAGAAAACTTAATCATGCATGCTTTCATGAAAAAACTAAAAATTCAAAACGTTTAAAAGTCACACATAGCACACACAGTTTTTCACATACTACTACACAATTTTATTTTTTTCTAAAGTTATGTCGAGATTCTCATGGAAGATCATTCAAGATACTTGCTAGAATCATGCAAGATTATGCTATCACATGAAAAGAAGACATAAAACATGTAGGTTTTCTTATGGTCCTCAAGTATGATGTGGAAGATCATCTACTAATAATCTTAAACATTCTAGGAAATTTTCTTATGGTCCTCAAGTCTTGCAAAACTCCAAAAGTTTCCTTGAACTCAAATTATTGATGGAAATTTTTAAGTTTTGGTGGGATGGTGGCTAAGATATAACCTAAGATCTTTAAGCTTCTAAAGAGAAATCCTCTATTTATCAATATAAATCACCCTACTTGAAGAAGAAGAAGAAGAAGAAGAAGAAGAAGAAGAAGAAGAAGAAGAAGAACACACGACCTTGTGTAGATTCTCTCTTATTAAAAAAAATTATTTTCTTATTCCATCTATATGCTGAGATAAAGTGTGTACAAGGGTACACACACACACATGTACACATGCAAGCCCTTTCACTAATAATCCTAAAAATACTCGGCCTTATTAATAAAAGTAATCTATTTTCATGGCACAAGCATATACATATTAATTACAATGACATTTTAAAAGCATTGCAAAGTATATAATAAAATAACAAAGCTACACAAACTCCAAATATATAATAGAAAGATTTAGCATATAAAATCCAACTTTGTGTCCCATAGCCTTATCTTCCATGTAACTTTTTAATTCTTGTAATGACATTGTCTTGTACATCAAATATCTTCAATATCTTTAACTTTTTTGCAAACATATACAATACCTGCAAGAGTTACTTAGCAAAGCATTAGAATTATAAAAATTTTCAAGTACAATGGGTTTCATTTCCAAGTATGCTAAGTCTTATTGTTCTTCATTCCTTGATGAATAAGCTTAAGAGTAAGCTTGATATGGTCCTGCATTATTCTACATACTTTGGTGTTGCATTATAGAAACCAATGCCCGAGTAGTGAAGTGTCATTCTTTCAATTATCATGATATAATTAGTCCAACTATTGCTCTTTCACGAGTTGTAGATTTTTCAAATAGCATATACGTTCACTATTTCATGACTGTAATAGGGTTTACAAAAGACAAATTGAATACATCAAATTAGTTGACATCATTTCTTCAACAAATATTTCAACAACATAACAACCCCATGTACTCCATTTGTATTAGTTAACATGTGATTGTGGGGAACTAACTTTCATGTTTATACCAAAAATGGCCAGAAATCCTTTTAGATGGTTGTTCAAGTATCAAAGATATAATCAAGTTGGATTTTGTAATTTCTTCATATGGCTAGATGGTTAACTACTTGAAGAAGCTTTCAATGCTATAAAAAAAAGATCATCAAATACAAGGATATGAGTTACAACTGAGGAATTTGGATGAAGTTAGAAGAGAATTGAGTAATATGTGCTCTTTTGAATGGTATCAATGAAATATTTTGGAAGAAAAATTGGAATAGAATTTGGAAAATGAAAATCATTGACCTACTGGCCATATTGATTGGAAGGTGGCCACAACATCACTGTTGGTTTACCTTGTTTTTTTTATTGGGACTAGAATGACTAGATTGAATGTAATGTTGATGTTTTATCATGATATAATATTACATTATGAGGAAATTATGTCATATAGGCTTTCAATCCCAAGTGAGATATGTTACTGATGTTTTCTTTCATGTGAACGGAATGACATGGTTGAGTATGGTGTGTATGTTTTAATGATATTAGGATGACTTCATTATGTTCTATTGTATGTGAAGTATAGCGAGAAAAGGTCATTATCTTTTCAATCACAATATTTTACTCCAACCTTTGGCTCAATTGACTCTAGAATAATGAATCATGGTGTGGAGTTATATTCTATTTAATTTTGTACATCTACCTTCTCAATTGAATATAAGATAATATGACAGCCTTCAATAATGTGCTAATATTAAATTTCATGCAAACTAACTATTCAAATAGATGTTGCCCTCATTTGTCTTTATGGCATTTGCTTGTAATTATCCTCATCTTTCTTCTATCAAACTTCTTCATTCACCTTATATAGTTTTTTCTTCTTCTTTGTTTGCCACCTTGGTTTATCTTCTTTCTCCCCTTCATGCATCAAATTAAATTTGGACACAAATTTTTTTTATCATTACAACAATACAATAAATTTTAGTATGCACCAGCTACATGAAAAATTATAAATATGGTATCATGTCCACGATGTCACTCGCATATGCTCATCGAATAACTTACATCTAAAAAAATATAAATTTAACTATTACAAAAGCACAAAAAATAAAGGATATATTCTGCTCCTCATCAACATCAGCTACATTGCCAAATTTACTTGGCAATGAAACACCAACAAATGTTTCATTTTAAACCTTTAGAAAAAAACATAAAATACATAATTTTAATTAATCACTAATTTATCCACTTACAAATATGCATGACTAAAATGCATACAACAAAATTTATGAATCCTTATAAAAAGTAAGCTCAATAGTACTTAAATTTTAGTCTTTAACATCAATAAACTATCACATATTTGCTATGGATAATTATTTTTAAGATACGGTTACGTGACATGGAATAGAAGCAGAAGGATCCAATCCTTGTAGAATACTTAGAAATTTAAAGGCAGAAACCCTTGTATGATTAAGGTTTTGCTGATTTTTAAAATGCTATCCATAATAAATAAAAATAATAATCACTGATTATGTCACAAAAGTTATTCTTAAATAACCAACCTAATATATTATTTCCATCAAAATGCTTGGAGAACATAAAGTCTAGAATATTGTTGGAAGGTAGACATTATGTGATAGATATATTTTTAAACCATTTCCATCACTTCCTATTTGTTTCAGTGGACATGTCTTGGAGGTACTTGGAACAGTCTCCTTCAAAGATGCATCAAAAGCAAAATACTTATCATTATCATAGCATTTTTCCAAATTTAGTCCACATATGTTATTAAGGAAGAAGTACAGGTAGCATACATCATGTATTTATTGAACATCATCCGCAACACAACAAATATATAATTTAGTTATAAAATACAATAAAGTGATTCATAAGAGTATTCATACAGTAAGTCAACCCCCCCCCCCAAATTTAACAAAAAAATGTATCACGCCACTTGCACATCACATCAAAAGCATGCAAACACATACTTTAACCCACAAAACTATTCCAACACTAGCAACCACTATGGTTTCAATGAAAATAACATTAACACACATCTATTGCATAAATTTACTTCACACATTGTAAATTCACATTAACTCATTTAGTAACTTCAATAAAACTATAATTAATACCAACTTTCGGTTTTCTCTTCCAATTTTTGGTCCTTTTTTTTCATAATGTCCTACCAACAGACCATTTATAACACCCTTTCATTTTTTAATAGGAGTATCATTCCTTGTTTTTTCATGATCACTAACATATACAATACCTTCCCCATTTCTATCATCAATTTTGTTGTCGTTTGACAACAACTTTTCCTTAGAGGCATCTTTTACAAGTTTCATAAACCCCTTCTTATAAATGTCACATGCCATTTTATTCCCATTACATGGAAACACAATATTGTACATAATTTGTAGTGTTAGATTTCAAAACAATAAGTTTGTTTGCTCATTGTTATCATTGCAAGTTGTCATATATATCCCATTTTGTTGACCTAAGGCTATGGTCTTTTCTTGCTTCATCCAATGAGGTATAATGTAATCATACAAAATCTTTTTAATATTTTTCAATAACAATATTTTTGCTACATGACTACACAACAAATCTGATGATTTAAACTTCTTAAAGCTAAAATAAACAATCAATTTTGATTTGTCAAATGGCACTATAAGAGTGTTCAAGTGTTCTCCATTACAGTGCAATGATCCTTTTCCATCTTCTTCCTCAAATTCTTCATCAATAGGGTTTTCAACATGCATACCATAAGTGAATAATATATCATCATGCACCAAATTTTGCTTTCATATTATTCCTAACACCTTAAGAAATTATTATTAAACCATTTGAATATGGCACATATATAAACTTTTGATGCGTGTTTCAATATACTGCTCGTCTTAACAACAAGATTTATATTGCCTCTCATGCTATCAAATTGATCATTCTTCTCACTCTCCCTCCATCTATTAACTAGATTCATATAAACACTAAGAAAATCAGAGTGACCTATAGTTGTAGTAGCAATCTCATTTAGAATATTATTCGTACTTTCACTTCATTGAGATGATTTAATATCACTTGATAATACACCATTATTATTTCCTCTACACCATTTATCCCGAATTTTATAGAAGTTTTGCAACAAAACATGTTCCTCACAATTAAAATTCTGGATCATGTCATCCCATGATGTTTCAAATTCATCCTCTAAGTGATAATTATAAATACATTTCTTAAATAATTCAATAAACTCATACTACCAAAATGCTAAAGATAATTTTTTTAAATGTGCCATAAGTAGAGTCGATGTACTGTATTGGGAACACAATTTCAATTTCTTATTTGACTTTATAATCTTGATCAGTAATTATAGTCAATGGAGCTTGATCACCCATGCAATCAAGAAAAGGCCTATAAAACCATACAAAAGGTTCCATCTTCTTATCCAAAATAAATGTACATTCAAACATAACATTTTCCCAATGATTGTTAACTACAAAAAATGGTGCACAAATTAGGTTATATATGTTGGTTTGATATGTAGTATCAAAATTAACAACATCACCAAAGGCTTCTATAATCAACCCTTGATTTTCCATAATCTACTATAGGTATATCTTGGAGGCATATCTATAGGATAAGACTGTTTGAGATGGTATTGGTTTTCTTTCACGAAGGTTTT
The DNA here is from genome assembly GCA_039764185.1 of Tamarix austromongolica. NCBI lineage: Eukaryota > Viridiplantae > Streptophyta > Magnoliopsida > Caryophyllales > Tamaricaceae > Tamarix > Tamarix austromongolica. Next base: position 25,803,160 of record CM077817.1, read on the forward strand.
ACTTTGACCTTTTCCACTTTGTATATTCACTTTATATTTTTTATGGTGCCATCCACAACCACATAAAAAGATATTTTTTTTAAATAGCACAAACACAAACATTTATTATTTATATAATAAAGATTGTACATTAATCAAAGATTGGTATGCCACCTTCTGTATGAGTATGACCCAAGAGGGAGTGTAAAGAGCTCAGAAGATTATGGGTCCCTTGTCAAATACACCTCCTTTGGCTGAATGTGTCTGTCACCGTCTGAGCCTAATTTTGAGCCCACCTCATAGCTCTCTTCAATTCAACTTAATATTAGAACTATCAATAGTTAAGTTATGCATTTTGATGTGATGCTAAGTTTCGCGTTTTAAATGTTTTCCACTCTTAAATCTATAGTCCAGCTTTATCTCATTAGTGCTCTTTTATTCCTTCTCATGTTAAATGTCATTATAATGGAATGATGACCATAAATGATTAATCATATCTTCTATCTTATAATTTTTGCTAATTTTATTGGTTTTTCTAATTAGATCCTAGTTGATCCTTCAGGACCTATTCAATTTATTTGGGTTTCCTTGGTGAAGCTACCACTGTTATTATAGATGTAATGATCCTGATGTGGCATATGGTACTCACCCTAATGATCTAGAAAGGGAAATTGACCATCTCAAGCACTTCATGGATGAGATGAGGGAATCATTTCACAACCAATTGTGTGAATCTGAGTAGGATAATTCATTGGTTCTTCAAACCATTTTCTCACATATTCAAACTCTAGTTTTTGGTCCATCCTCAAGGCACAATCTCCCTTCTACAAGCTCACCCACGCTGGAGACCAACAATTCAGATAATTCTTCCCTTATACCTGAACCCATTATGTCGCCACAAATCATACCACTTGCGCCATAACTTCAACCCCAAAATACTCATCAAATTCCTTATAGATTGGCTAGAGTTGAATTTCTCAAGTTTGACGGCGGTGATGTAGAAGGGTTGATTTATAAGGCTGAATATTTTTTCACCATTAATGAAAGATCAAAGAACAGCAAGGTGCACCTTGTTTCCATTCACCTTAAAGGGTTAGCTTTGCAATGGCACCAAGGATACTTAATAACTAGACCGTATCCTATGTATATCACCTGGCAAGAGTATGTTGAAGCTCTTATAGCTTTTTTCTGCTCTTTATCATTTGACGATCCTATGGCTGAGTTGACTAACCTCAAACAAGGATCGAGCTTTACTAGCTATCAAAATAGGTCTGATTCCTTGTTCACTCGCCTAAATTTATCTGAAGAATATACTGTGAGCTTCTTTTTAGGGGGGCTGCAACATAGTGTGAGAATGTTCAAACACTCTATGTTTAACGTGGAATGTGAGTTACCTAATCTACAAATGGTCATAATACAAATCTAGATAAACTACCACAAACCACCTTTATTACCTACTCCACGACCTTATCCCAAACCTCCTAGTACCAATCACCCCAAAGATTGACCCCTACTATTCTAGTTCCAGTAAGACTCCAATTGGAAGGCAGATGAGACCCCTTACTCAAGAGGAGATGGATGTCAAGAGGGCTAAGGAAGAGGGTTTCTAGTGTACCAAGAATTTCACCATTGGACATCATTACAATAAGAAGTAAATCTTCATGATTGAAGTGGGGGATGATGAAGAAGAAAGTCTAGGGGAGAATTTGATAGAATAAGAATTTGTGATAGAGACAACAAAAGATGAGTCCCCTCGAATCTTGGTGCATGCCTTGAGTGGGATGCCCACCTACCAAACCATATCTATTATTGGATATCTCAAAAGGAAACCCATTAATGTGTTGATTGACATAGGAAGTACTCATAACTTCCTTAACTTTAAGACTACTAAATAGGCGGGATGCCATCTTATACCTACACAACCCTTGATTATAGTGGTAGCTAATGGCAGAGCCCAAAAAAGTTTTATGTGTGTGGAGGACTGGTATGGAGGTTCTTGAAACATGAATTTTAGGGTGATGTCATGATGATACCTTTAGGTGGGTGTGACATGGTCTTGGGAGTATAATGTGATATGAATCTTAAGAACTTATATTTAATTAATTTTGAAAATTGCTGTGAATTATTTACTTATAATTGTTTGTCTTATTTGGTGAATAAATAGGAGTGTAATGCAGCATATGGACTCTGTGGATCTTTGGATACAGTTGCTGGAATGTGCAGATTATGTAATTTTTTGTTAATTAATTGCAATCCCATATGATGCATTCGCCGGTCGAAATTGGCTAATGGAAATTAGGTCGGTTGTATAATCCACCACCCGGTCCTTAATTTTGGATTAGATGGATTGTGGATTAATCAATCCTTAATAGCCATGATTAGCTAAAGTTTTATTTTAGCTTATGGGAATTAAGTCTTAAACTTAATTGTATTTGGGCATTTTTATTTTGTGGATAAATTGGGTTGGTCGACTATTTATGTGGCCCAAAGCAATAAGCTGTTCGGCCTTTCCGCTGTAAATCTGGTTGTGTATTCGTTAGTCTGTATTGTGTATTTGTACGTCATTATACGGTCTGTAATACACATATAAACAGCCTTGCAAGCGTGTAATACAGGACGATTCTTTTTGACAAAATATTTTAGCTGAGTTCTCGATTCTTCTCGCGACTTTTCTCTCTCTCTCTCGGCGATTCTCTCGCTCGCTCTTATTCTCTAAATCTGCTCTCTTACCTTGATTGATCTCGATCATTCTTCTTCAAATTTCAGTTGTTGTTGTACAAACTGTGCCTCTGAATCTTTGGTCTTCCTTTGGAGTTGTTCCTTAGGCTGAACCGGCGAATCGAACGTTGCGCTCGATTAATCTTTCGATCCTTTGGAGAAACCCTAACAGGTTTTCATCATTTGGTATCAAAGCCTCGATTATTAGAGTGCTCATAGTTTCTTTTTTACTGATTAAGTTTTCCTCCATTTTTGAGTCAATCTCTGTATTTTGCTAACCCTATCTTAAGGTGTGAAATTTTAGGGTTTGCAGCGACGAGGACTGTTTCGATTTTCGTCGTTCTAAAATCGGCGATTAAAGTATTTTGGTCCGCTATTTCGAAAGTCCGAAGAGAAACCCTAATCGACCTAGGGTTTGGTCAAGAACTTGAATCTTGACTGACTGTGCGACAAATTGTTGTTGGTAACCTCGATTCGTAAATTTTCTTGTTTAATATTACTATCTGCTATACTTAATTTCCAATTTCTTCGCAAATTACTTGTTTGTTAATAAGTACACAGGTGACATAATCGGCGAACCATTTGGTTTCGAGAAAAGGGTTAGACTGAAATGCCCCGAAAAATTCTAATCTTAAATATTATATTTAAATGAGATTTTATCATAAAGATTAATTAAATAAATTATTTTGATTAAAATAAAAGGAAATTAATTGGGGAAAATCAAGAATAAATTTATAAGTATTTTAATTAGGAGGAATTTGAGTATTTTGACTAATTAAAGATTTTAAATTGGAAATTAATTAAATAAATTTATTTATTTAAAATAAGAATGAGAAAATAGTTTTAATTTAATAATAATTTTATAAATAATTTAATTGGAGGAATTTAGGGTGTTTTGCTAATTAAAATGGAATTTATGGAAAATATTTTAAATATCCTATTTTAGCCTAAAAAGGGATTTAAATATTATTTTATTTAAATATTATTATTTTTAAATATTCTAAATATTCAGATTAATTTAATTGGCCCCAATCTAATTATTTTTCTCCTTTCTTTTTTTTCCCTTTTTCTTTTTCTTCTTCTTTTTTTCTTTCTTTTTCTTTTTCTTTTTCTCTTCTCTCCGAACTGGGCCTGTTTCGGCGGCCCAGTTTCCTTCTCATTTCCCTTTCCTCCGCGGCCCAGCGTCGCTGGCGCCTCATGCTTCCTTCCGGACGTGGCGTTTTGGGAGCGTTTTATGTCGAGACGCCGCGTCTCGTTTAATGAAGGTATAAACCGCGCCGACCGGCCCGGTCTCCCCTTTTTCTTTTCTTTCCCGACTGACCGGTCTGCCTCCCTTCCTTCTTCCTTCTTCCTCCTTCCTCCTTCGTCGCTGCGACGCAAGCTTCGACCCCATCAATGGCTTCTCCTGCTACGGTGAATAATACCGGCCGTTTCTTGTCTCATTGCCTTCCTCTTAACTCGAGGAATAAATTGGCATAATTTTCGTGCGTTAACTCTCGCCCGTTTCTCCTCCCCAACCTCTCGAAATTTCGAAGCAAACCAAACGTCGACCGATCAATTACCGCCACCGGCCACCCAAATTATTACATTTAAAACATCCATGTCGACCTCCAGCTCCTCATTATCCATTCCAACATCTATAAATAGCCTTGTTATAGGGGTTTTTAGAGATTTTTCTTCCCCGAAACCCTCGGCCCGAGCTGCCGCCACCCCAGCTTCAGACGCCTGTTCCGCCGCCTTCAGCCAACCTCAGCGCCACCAAAACCTTCCATTTTCTTCCCTGCAACGTCCTCTAATTAACTAAACCATTCTAACCTCTCGATTCTTCTTGCACGAACCTCCATATCCGTGCCAAGTTGGATGCTCGTTCTTGCCGGAATTTTGACCCCGAAGCCTTAAACCGCCTTCCGCCGCCGTGCGCCGCCACCTTTGGCTGCACCACCACCATCTTTTTGTCCCTCTCCTCCTGGGCAACAATAAACACCTTTTATCTCACCTCAATTCTCCCTATCTTTTTCCCAACATCCATCTTTCTCTTTGTTCTTCTATTTTTCCGGCCACCACCGCCGCCGCCGTGAACCACCGCCGGTGCCACCTATCCCCACCAGCTTAAGGTTTAACCCTAGACCCTCTCAACCATTTTCCATATTATTATAAGCCTTGATTTAATTTATTTCAATTATTTGCATATAAATTACCATTATTATTATTCTTAATATTTATATTCTTAATATGTTTTATTATTATTTGATGATAAATTTATGCTGAATTGTACTTGCAGGGTGGAGAGTGGTAATAAAACAATTTTATTGTTAGTTTCGAAGTTTAAGTTATTAATTGAATTATTATAGGATTATTATCATTCTTCTTCTTATTATTATTATTAATATTATAATTATTAGAATAATTATTATTAAAGTTTTATTATTTATTCTGGAAAATCTTAGGCCCTAATTTTGTATTAACATTTGCACTTATTTATTTGAGTATTATTATTTCTACTGTTCTTATAACCATTAATAATAATAGTATCATTATCTTTATTATTTTAATATTATTATATATGTTATTAATTCTATTATTAATACTAAATAAATGGTAAGTCATTATCTATTTGAAAACTTATATTTTATTGTTATTGTTATTATTATTATTATTATTATTATTATTATTATTATTATTATTATTATTATTATTACTACTACTACTATTGTTATTATTATTTATATTCTCATTGATAGTAGTTTTATTAATTTTGATATTATTATATTAGTATCATTATTATTATTAGGGTAAAGTCTTTAACCCTATATTACCAAGGTTTCTAATATCTCTATTATTTTTATGTCTTTAGCAAAGTTAGAATTTTGTTAAGGTTATTTTATTAGTATGTTATTATTTAGTTAAAGCCCTAAGGAGGCGTAGGAACGTGCTCCAAGACCGGTGTCGTTTCAGGTAAGGGGTACTAAGGCCTTTTATGTGCTAATGTGCATTGTGTGATTCATATGCTATGCATTCTATGTTTATGATTATTAATTATGCCATATATGCTATGACATGGAGTTGAAGTATGTTTTCGTATGACATGTGTATTATTTGTGTATGACCCTGTAAGACATGCATGTGAGGATGTTGATATGATTTTATGTGGGAGAAAGGATGAAAAAGGAGGATGGGGAAGGAAGTTGACTAAGGGAAGTGAGTTGACCTAATTTTATGAATTTATGAGGAATAATCTATTGCATGGTTTTATTTGGAAGAATGAAATCTAAGATTCTAATTTATGGGAGAATCAAATTGGGAGAATCAAATTATTATTCGTGAGGAAGAATCTAATTTATGATTTAATTGGGAGAATCTCATTTATAATATTATTTGGGAGAATCTAATTTGTGATTTGTCTGGTAGAATCCGATTTATGGTTTTACTTGTGAGATTCTAATTTATGATTTTATGTGAGAGAATCTAACTTATGATTTGATTGGGAGAATCTAGTTTATGATTTGTTTGGTGGAATCTAATTTATGGTTTTGCTTGGGAGATTCTGATTTATGATTTTATGTGGGAGAATCTAACTTATGGTCTTGTATGGAAAAATCTAATTTGTGATTATGAATGGGAGAATATAATCAATTGTAAGGTATGGACAAATCTTTGGGTTTTCTATGGTTTTAATCTAGGGTTTGGTATGGATGGATCTTTGGTTTTATGTGGGTTGAATTTAGGGTTCTGTATAACGAAGGTATTAAGGTTTACATGGTGGTTTTAATAGTTGCATGGTGGTATTAGGGTTTGTATGGTGGTATTAATGATTTCATGGTGGTATTAGGGTTGCATGGTGGTATTAATGGTTACATCATGGTATTAAGGATTGGCATGGGACGTATAATGGATGCATGGGAGTGAAATTTGCGTATGAACGTTGATTTGGGATTGTGAGGAAAGTAATATAAGCGTTGTTGAGGGGTTTAATACTTTGGATGGAAATAGTACATGGAGCATTATATGGGTACGTAGGAAACCGAGTTAGGGTTTTTTGTGGTTGTTGGGAGCCTTGGTGGTATCATATACACTTGGGAATTAAAGTGTAATTATGAGGATGTTATTTATGAGTTGTGGTGTGTGGAGTGTTAAAATGATTTGGGTTGTGTGAGGTGGAGTGAGATGGGCCACTGAGGCCTGAATTAGGGTTTCGGGATAACCCTAGATTGAGATATGGAGTGGACTTGGGGGATATGTGTTGAAGGGAATGATTCGTGCATGTCTATGGTGAAATCTTGGAATAAAATACTTAAGACACTAATTACTTAAAGTGGAAGATCGTTGAGATGGGACCAACCGATCCACCGGTTCGGAATAGTGGCTAGGGTGTTTACCCTATGTGTGACCGATCCACCAGCTATAATAGTGGTTAGGACATGATGTCCTATGCGTAACCGATCCACCGGTTATAATAGTGGGGGTTCCCGAGCTCAACAACCGCAAACTAGAGTTTTGCTAAAATGCCTAAAAGATACTAATTACTTACAGTGGAACACCATGCGTGCCGGAGCCAACCGATCCACCGGTTAGGAATAGTGGTTAGGACGCGTAGTCCTATGTGTATCCGATCCACCGGCTATAATAGTGGTTAGGGTATGATACCCTATGCGCCTCCGATCCACCGGCTATAATAGTGGGGGCTTCCGTTTTCGCATGGATTTGATAAAAAGATATGATGTGTATCGAATTCCGATAAAAGATTAATTAAGTAATTAATCTGGACTATGATTGGGCCTTTATGTATGTACCTGAATGATTGGTCGATATTATGACATGATGATGGTTATGTCCTTTTATTATTATGCATGATTTTATGTGCTTATGTGTTGGCCTTAGTACTCGGTTACCTTACTCAGTACGTAGCGTACTGATCACCCTTTTTATGGGTGCTGCTCATTCCCACGAGTAGTATGCCCTTCTGATTTGTGCAGGTGGGCGAGACATCAGTTGGGGCTGAATGTTGAGCATGTTTGGCTCGAGATTCAAGAGAGTTGTGGCCATATTATAGTCTTTATATGACTCTAATTCTTTTTGTTAATATTTTATCGGTTGTAAGTTTAATTCTCTTTTGGAAATGAATTACATTTCTTGATGCGTACTCTGATTTTGTTTTACAACCGTTTAATGCTTATTTGGAAATTGAATTGTATTGATTATTTCTTTTCTTAGCCTTAGCACTTGGTACTGGAACGGTCGGAGAGAACCGGTCTGGTACTAAGTGTGGCGGTAACATTTCCAGAATTCACAGGTTTTCAGTTCTTCTAATTTAATTGCTTCCGCTTTTAAGAAAAAAAAATTTTAGTGAATTTTGGGGTGTTACATAGACCTCCAAGAAGAGGGGTACCCTAAATAAGTGGATTAATTGCTTAAGCAGACACGGTAATATCGTTCCCTTTTACTTAGTCATTATTGTCAAATTATTATAGACATTGAATAAGTCTGAGTAAGCTTTACTATTGTTATTTCTGTTAATCTTTGATACTGTGATACTTCTTGTGACTGGACTGTGTGTTATGTTTGTCCGAAATTCTTAAATAAATTGATTCTGTTAATTAATTGCTGTTGTGTTAGTTGTTTAAATCTAAAAATCTCATTATGTCTAACAATGGTCAGTCTGTCAATCAATCTATTTCTAGTAATGATCTTTTAGAAACCCTTAGAACTTTTCAAGAACAAATGACTACTCAATTTGTTGTTTTATCTGCTAACCTAGAACAAAGACTAGGAGAATAGGAAATAAGAATCAATGAATTGCAACATAACAGAGTTGAAACTAATCAAGCAGGAGTTTTAGGAAGGGCTCCAATGGATCCTAGGATTATAAGTCCACCCATAGCTAATCTAGAGGAGTTGGAAGATCAAGTATCTCACAATAGTGATAGGATGCCTAGACAAAACAATAGGCAAGACAGGGAATTAGAGTTCGTTGATAGGAATTTGAATAATCTTAAGCTTAGTATACCAGGGTTTAATGGCAGGAATGACCCTGATTATTATTTTAAATGGGAAAGGAAAATATAACTAGTATTTGAGTATCATAATTACTCTGAAGAAAAGAAAATTAAGGTGGCTGTAGTAGAATTTACTGAGTATGCGTCCTCTTGGTATCATAATTTGGTGTTAACTAGACGAAGGTGTGGGGAACCACCTATACAAACTTAGGCAGAATTTAAAACTTTAATGAGAAAGAGGTTTGTGCCAAGTTACTATTATAGGGAATTGCATAAGAGGCTGCAAACTATTAGTTAAGGAGTGAGGACAGTGGATGATTATTATAAGGAACTAGAAGTTTTGATTATTAAGACAGGAGTTATTGAGGATGATGATGCTACCATGGCTAGGTTTCTGAGTGGATTAAATTCAGAGATAGCTGATAAAGTAGAATTATATCCTTGTGGAACCTTGAATGAGATGGTAAATATAGCTACTAAGATAGAGATTCAATTAAGGAAATCTAGGCAATATAAACCCCCTGGGATTGGGTTTAAGACTACAGTAAGGAGAAATTTTGGAGGAAATACTTCTGCAAAACTAGAAGAATAATAGTAAGGTTGAATTTAAAGGTAGAAACAATTTAAGGTAGGATAGAAGTTTGAAAAGGGTAAGAATGTGATGAAAAACCCTGTAACTGGATCAAACAGGACTAGGGATATTAACTATTTTAGATGTGGAGGATTAGGACATATAGCTTCTGAATGTCCAAACAAGAGGAACATTTTAATTAGAGAGTCTGGAGATATAGAATCTGAATCTGAAGAAGAAGAGGAAGAGGTCAATATAATTAGAGAAGATGATAGTGATCTAGAGGAGGAAGTAGAATTGCTAGTGAGTAGGGATCTTTTTGTGGTTCGTAGGGCTTTAAAAAGTAATAAATTACCTGATTCTAATGCTATACAGAGAGAAAATATATTCCATACCAGATGTTTAATTGATGATAAGTGCTTTAACATGGCCATAGATAGTGGTAGTTGTATTAATGCTGCTAGTAACCTGTTAGTGTCTAAATTAGGATTAACAACTACTAAACATCCAAAACCATATAGATTGCAATGGCTTAATGAATTGGGGGACGTCAAAGTTAGTCAACAAGTTTTAATAAATTTAAAACTAGGAAAATATGAGGATTCTATTTTATGTGATATAGTTCCTATGCATGCTGCTCACCTGTTGTTAGGTAGACCCTGGCAATATGATAGGAAGGTAATACATGATGGTTATAAAAATAGGTATACAGTACAGAAGGATGATAGGAAGATTGTCTTAGCACCTATGACTCCAAAAGAAATATTTGAGGATCAAACTAAAATTAAATCTGATTATAAGGAGTTATCTACACCTAGTTTGGAGAATGATCTTAGTTCAAAGGACATGAAAGGATCTTCTGGATTTTATGCTAAAGGTAAGGATATAGGAAAGGCAATGAAAAGAAATGCTAATGTGTACTTGATGATCTATAAGGACTGTTATGAGTGTCAGAGAGGAATAAGTGAAGAAATACCTAGTACAATGAAACAGTTATTGGAAGAATATAGTGAATTGTTTCCTAAGGATATTCCTAGTGGATTACCTCCATTAAGGGGAATAGAACATCAAATAGATTTTATTCCAGGATCTGTTATACCAAAAAGACCTGCTTATAGAGCTAATCCTAAAGAGGTTAAGGAATTAAAAAGACAGGTCTCTAAACTGTTAAGTAAAGGATACATTAAGGAGTTTATGAGTCCTTGTGCAATACCAGTGTTATTAGTGCCTAAAAAGGATGGAAGTTGGAGGATGTGTGTGGATAGCAGGGCAGTAAATAAAATAACTATCAAGTATATATATCTTATCCCTAGGATTGATGAAATGTTGGACCAATTGCATGGTGCTGTTATATTTTCAAAAATAGATTTAAAAAGTGGGTATCATCAAATTAGAATGAAACCAGGAGATGAGTGGAAGACAGATTTTAAGGCTAATTTTGGATTATATGAATGGTTAGTGATGCCTTTTGGGTTGTCAAATGCTCCTAGTACTTTTATGAGACTTATGAACTATTTTTTGAGGAAATTTATTGGAAAATTTGTGGTTGTTTATTTTGATGATATACTTATATATAGTAAATCTTTAGAGGAACACCTGAAACACTTAAGGATTATTTTAAATGTGTTTAAAACAGAACAGCTTTATGTTAATTTAACTAAGTCTAGATTTTGTTTGGAGAGTGTGGTTTTCTTAGGATTTGTGGTAGGAAAAGAGGGTGTATCTGTTGATGAAGAAAAGGTTAGAGCTATTCAGAAATGGCCTGTGCCAAAGAATGTGACTGAAGTAAGAAGTTTTCATGGATTGTGTTCTTTTTACAGGAGATTTGTGAGAAACTTTAGTACTATAGCTGCTCCCTTGACTACCATAACAAATAAGGATAATGGGTTCACTTGGGGATTAGAACAACAGAAATCTTTTGAGACACTTAAGACTAAATTAACCCAAGCACCTGTGTTGAGTCTTCCTGACTTTGAAAAGATGTTTAAATTAGATTGTGATGCTTCAGGGTTAGGAATAGGGGTTGTACTTTCTCAGGAGGGAAAGCCAATAGCTTATTTTAGTGAGAAATTAAATGTTATTCCTAAGACTATAGTTTCAGACAGAGATGTTAAGTTTTTAAGTCATTTCTGGAAGGTTTTGTGGGGAAAATTAGGGACTAAGTTATTGTTTTCTACAACTTGTCACCCTCAAACTGATGGACAAATTGAGGTAGTAAATAGAACATTAGGAAACATGTTAAGAGTTTTCCTTGGAAAGAATCTTAAACAATGGGAATATGTTTTACCTCAAGTGGAATTTGCTTACAATAGGACTTTACATTCTACAACTAATAAAACTCCATTTGAGATTGTGTATGGTTTTAATCCTTTAACTCCTTTAGATTTGAGTCCTTTTCCTCATGCTGAATTACAAAATTTTGATGCTGAATCTAGAGCTAATAATATGAAAAGGTTACATGAGACTGTAAGCCAACAGATTAACAAAAAGGTGCAACAGATGGCCGAACATGCTAATAAAAGAAGGAGAAAAATGATTTTTAAATCTGGAGACTTAGTCTGGGTTTACCTTAGGAAAGAGAGGTTTCCAAATTTTAGAAAGTCAAAGTTGGACTCTAGAGGAGATGGACCGTTTACTATGTTAGAGAAAATTAATGATAATGCTTATAAGATTGATTTGCCTGTTAAATTTGGGAATGTGAGTAATACTTTTAATGTGGCTGATCTTAGTCCATTTCTGAGACTTATTCAGGTTTCAGAGGCGAAACTTTTCCAAGAAGAGGGGAATGATATGAATCTTAAGAACTTATATTTAATTAATTTTGAAAATTGCTGTGAATTATTTACTTATAATTGTTTGTCTTGTTTGGTGAATAAATAGGAGTGTAATGCAGCATATGGACTCTGTGGATCTTTGGATGCAGTTGCTGGAATGTGCAGATTATGTAATTTTTTGTTAATTAATTGTAATCCCATATGATGCATTCGCCGGTCGAAATTGGTTAATGGAAATTAGGTCGGTTGTATAATCCGCCACCTGGTCCTTATTTTTAGATTAGATGGATTGTGGATTAATCAATCTTTAATACCCATGATTAGCTAAAGTGTTATTTTAGCTGATGGGAATTAAGTCTTAAACTTAATTGTATATGGGCATTTTTATTTTGTGGATAAATTGGGCTGGTCGACTATTTATGTGGCCCAAAGCAATAAGGCGTTCAGCCTTTCCGTTGTAAATCTGGACGTGTATTCGTTGGTCTGTATTGTGTATTTGTACGTCGTTATACGGTCTGTAATACGCATATAAATAGCCTTGTAAATGTGTAATACAGGATGATTCTTTTTGACAGAATATTTTGGCTGAGTTCTTGATTCTTCTCGCGACTTTTCTCTCTCTCTCTCGGCGATTCTCTCGCTCGCTCTTCTTCTCTGAATCTGCTCTCTTACCTTGATCGATCTTGATCATTCTTCTTCAAATTTCAGTTGTCGTTGTACAAACTGTGCCTCTGAATCTTTGGTCTTCCTTTGGAGTTGTTCCTTAGGCTGAACCGGCGAATCAAACGTTGCGCTCGATTAATCTTTCGATCCTTTCGAGAAACCCTAACAGGTTTCCATCATAATGGCTTATCACATCAAGAAGAATAAGGCTATATTAATGATAGAAAGGTAGTATTGAGGGGTGCGCTGGGGGTTAAATATAAAGGGATCGAGGTTGAAGAGATAGATATAGCCTTATCCAAGGCCTCCGGATATAATGGAGCTTAGTTATATGCCCTACAATTTTATAATGGTGGAATTAAATAGGGGATAAACCTAAAACTCTCGATGGTAAATGGCATAGAAACAAATAAGAAGGAGCCACAAGCTTTAATCCAGAGATATTCAGTGGTATTTGAGGTTCTACAATGGTTACCTTTGAGGAGGTTGCATGACCATAAAATTCCACTTAAACTAGAGGCAAGACCTATCAATATAAGACCCTATAGGTACTATTCTACCTAAAAGGATGTCATTGAGGCTTTGGTTTAAGAAATGTTGAATTTTGGCATCATCCAGCAAAACACTAGCCCATATTCATCCCCTGTAGTCCTAGTTAAGAAGAAATATGGAAGTTTGAGATTATGCATTAATTATAGAGAGCTCAACAAGTAGACCATCAAAAGGAAATTTCCCATTTCAGTTATAGAGGAGCTACTAGAGGAGCTTCATGGGGCCACGTACTTCTCCAAAATTGATTCCCAATCAATTTTTGGACTAAATACACATTAACCCTGATGTTATTCCTAATACTACCTTCAAGATGCATGAAGGGAATTATGAGTATTTGGTTATGCCCTTTAGCTTAACTAATGCCCCTCCACTTTCCAATCATTGGTGAATAAGGTCTTTTGACCATATTTGAGGAAATTCATATTTGGTTTTTTTGATGACATACTAGTTTATTGTTTTGATTGGTCATCTCACTTGTTCCATCTTGAGCCAACTCTAGTGTTGTTATGAAAGAACTGGTTGTACACTAAGGAAAGAAAGTGCATGTTTGGGGCCACCCAATTTGAGTATCTAAGACACAATATCTCATTTTAGGGGATATTCATAGACCTTGAAAAGATCAAGGCAGCCCAAACATGGCCATTACCCACCAATCTTACTCAACCTAGGGGGGTTTGGGGCTTAGCGGGCTATTATAAAAGATTTTTTAGGCACTATGGTGGACTAGGCAAGCCTTTAACTAACATGTTGAAGAAGGATTCCTTTAGATGGTTAACGAAGGCTCGAGATGCATTTGAGAAACTCAAAATTTCCCTCACTACAGCTCCTCTCCTTGCGCTACCATATTTTAACAAGGAGTTTATCATTGAGAATGATGCTTCCATGGTTGCAATGGGTGTTGTCCTCATGCAAGATGGGCATACCATAGCCTATGTTAGCAAGGCTTTTTCACCCTAGATCATCAATTTGTCTATCTATGACAAGGAACTACTTTCCATTCTTTTTGCAGTAGATAAATGGAAGCACTACCTATGAGGGAGATACTTCAAAATTAAGACATACCACCAACCACTCAAGCATCTCATTGACTAGAAGGTAGTCAGTGACCTTCAACAAATGTGGCTTGCTAAGTTGATTCCCGATGACTATGAGATAGTGTACAAGGGATAGAGTTATTTGCTATCTCGCTTTCAACCATACACACCAAACTTATTGATAAGGTCAAGTACAGCTAGAGTTTGATTCTTAGCTCGATGAATTGATATACCACCTACAGCAAAATTCCATGTACAGCCCCAAGTATAGTTACTTTCATCAATTACTCAAGCGGAAAGGTAAGTTAATGGTAGGAAATGATGTAGATTTGCAACAATAACTACTTGAGATATATCATACATTACCCGTAGGGGGCATTCTAGACTACATGCCACCTATAAGAGGTTAGCTGGGTTATTTTACAGAAATGGATTAAAGAGGATAATCAAAGACTATATCGGAAGGTGTGATATTTTCCAGAGGTACAAGTATGATACAACTGCTTATTCGGGTAAGTTGCAACCTTTACCCATCCCTCAAACGGTTTGGATAAACATTAACATGGACTTCATTAATAGGTTACCTAAATCCCAGGGTAAAGACATTATTATGGTAGTGATTAATAGACTGAGTAAGTATGCCCACTTCGTAGCATTTAGTCACCCATGCACCACATCTATTGTTGCTAAGGAGTTTATTGATCAGGTGTATAAGTTCCACATCCTACCTCAAACTATTACCAGTGATCGAGATCCCATATTCATGAGTAGGTTTTGGCAAGAGTTGTTCAAACAACAAGGAGTCAAGTTACAAGTATCCACAACCTATCACCTGTAAACAAACGGCCAATAAGAAGTTCTCAATAGATGCCTTGAACATTATTTGCAGTGCATGACTGGAGATGTACCTACGGATTAGTGTAAATGGATTCCCTTAGCCGAGTACTAGTACAACACTACTTATCATTTGCCCACACATACTGTCCCCTTTGAAGCTTTATATGGCCAACCTCCCCCTATACACCTACCTTATTTCCTAGGTGATTCACTAGTAGAAGTTGTGGATCAAACTCTTAATGCTAGAGAGAATGCTCTTGTACTCTTCAAATCTAACCTTAATCGGGTATATGCTAGAATGAAGAAGCAAGCTGACGGGCATCGGAGTGAGAGGAACTTTGATATTGGTGACCAGGTCTATGTCAAGTTGCAACCTTACATGCATGTTTCGTTGGCCAATAAATTAGTGCACAAATTAGCTCCCAAGTACTATGGTTCGCATCAGGCCCTAGATAAGGTGGGTCCCGTTGCTTACAAACTAGACCTTCTCCCTTCGACTTCAGTACACCCTGTTTTCATGTATCCCTATTAAATAGGAGTTATGCGGGACATATGTTGAGTCATTTTCCTTCCTCATACAATACCACCCCTGAATTCAACTATGTGCTCATGGCTATTCTTGATAGATTGACTATAAAGAGAGACTACACCAGACTACAACAAAGGTGGTCATACAGTGATCTAATGGCAGTAAGGAGGATGCCACCTGGAAATATTATTATGATCTTCTTCACAGATTCCCTAACTTTGACCCTTATGGACAAGGATTGTATGAGGGAGGGAGTATTGATACACCTCCTTCTAGATGAATGTATCTATCATCGTCTGAGATGAATTTTGAGGTCACCTCATAGCTTCCTTCAATTCAACCCAAGCCTAGAAGGTTAGAACTATCAATAGTATAGTTGTTACGCATTTTGATGTGATGTTATGCGTTGTAGTGATTTCTACTCTTGGCATCGTAGTCGAGCTTTAGCTCCTTACTGCTCTTAGATTCTTTCTCTAAGTTTTTAGACTGTTGGCGTTAAATGTTGTTTTCTTGGACTTTTCATCATCTCTGAAGAAAGTTACATAGCTAATTGCTAGTTTTGTTAAAGTAGAACCCCTTCTGTTTCAGAATATGTGCATGCGTGGAATCATATACATTGAGAATGTAGTAAAATAAAAAAGTATTAGTCACAATCTCTTATATTAGTGAAGATGGAAAAACTAGACTCCTTTCATCTCAATAATATTTTTAGAGTTCATTCTTAAACGAACCAAACATAATATCATAATTAGTTTGTACTTTCCAAAGCCCAACCCCGGGGGGGGGGGGGGTAAAAACTTCAAGAATGTAGATACAAATAAACAAATTTGGCAAAAAGAAAGCATCAAAACATATGGAGGCCAATAAACTATCATTCATTCATGAAGGATAAGATTAATTTTTAGTCCTATGAACAGATCAAACATCTTTATTCATCGTCGGAACATCTCTTACTTGCGTGGTTTTACCTATTCTCACCCCTTTCAAACAAAAGTAACAACTAAAAATGGTCATCCTCATCCCGCCTTGATCCCTCTTTGTTGAAGAATGATGTAGGGGAACTGATATGTGATGAAGTGACAGCCGCCGGGGATCCAGGTGCGGAAGCTGACAACGGAAGCTGATGGGATCCTGCTGAAAACGTGCTCATTTCCTCGTATATACCTGTCGGCGAAGTTTCATCTCTAATCATGGTCCGAAAAGATATGGACCCACGCTTGGTTGAGGCATCCGAAATTCCCCCAATGCTCGTCGTTGTGCTACCCTCGGGTAGGCCTTGGTTGTCAGAAGCAATGAGAGAAATCGAATCATTATAATCTGATCTCTGTGCCCCAGCTTCTCCCCTCAGACCCTTTCCAAGGGCTAATGAGTCACTAACAGGCAAGTAAACAAGAATGACAACACCCGCAACAACACACGTTAAAAGGACAAGAAAACCTCCGAAGGCAAGAGCTTCAAACAGGAAATGAGCCTTAGCCATCACTGTAAAACCAAGTAAAATAACTCTCGAGGGCAGGAAACTTGAAACCAGACATATCAATATGTAAACCCTCCTCTGCAACCCTTTATTGATGACTGAAGATACCATACTCCTTCCAAGTAACAATAGATAAACTGTAAGAACAGCTGCAAACAGCCCATGAAGTATAGTACACAGCAAGGGGTAACTGCAGATGACTACGTCAGGCTGCCCAACATCTACAATCAATAATTGATTTGTTTTGGTAAATGAGTCTGGCAACTTCAGCACACTGTTACTATCCTTCCGAAATTTAGGCCCAAGAATAACAAAAATGGCATCCAGTAGAAAGATAGGGAGGCAATAAAGCACTACATAAGCAGCCGTCTTGAAGTTCCACTGCTGGTTCAATATCCCAGTTCTCTTCCACTGAAGAGAAGCACGAAGGAGAAAGCTCATGATGAGGAACAAACACGGTTCGGCAAACCCCAGATTTGACAATATGTAACATTTGCAAAGATTCTCCTGCCATTTTATGCCTAGAGAACTAAAAAGTCTTCCCTTCTGTCTCAACAAACTTAATCGAACTATTTCACCAACACCCCACCATATTCCAAACAGAATATAAGTGATCCGGACAATCCAGGGTCTGTTAAAGTAACTGAGTTGAACAAAGTGAGGCCTCTGGACGCAAGCTCGGAGGTACAATGTGTACACAAGGCAAAACAAGCCAAGAAGTGCCAAGAGAAATACTAGACAAATTGTCACTACACCGAGTGCATCGACGGCAAGTTTGGTCAGGGGCATTACCCGAAACACAGATTCCACGCATGCTCTCTGCCAGCATGGATACAGAAACTTGGCCTACAATATAGACAAAGAACTTTCCTTACTATGCAATTGCAAACTCCAGCCAGCATCTGGTGACAAGTTTTTCCAGACTAAGATCCCTTCGTGGTGAGTTTTGTCTCGGACATCTCCAATACAGGTTCACTCCAAGTTCCTTTCAGCACCTCAAATCAGACTGTATGCTTGCTTCAGAGCTAAAGAAAATAGAGAGAGACTGATATATACTGAATAACCAGGGCAAGAATAGAGCTTAGTCTCTAAACAGGATACCTGAAAAATAAAGTGTAAAAGAAATATATTAGCCAGCAACAAAATTGGAAAGAAGAAAACAAGTACAAAGAAGCATTTACCTAATCTTATATTAATTCATTTTTTACTAAGCTAGAGAAAAAGAGGACAAGGATGCAAAAGTGAAGGCAAGAGAATGGGAAATAACAAAATGAATCTAGACAGCATATGTATACAGTAATCAAGAACTACTTACCTTACACAGCATTGAGAATTTATTATCTACCACAGAATGCCCAACTCTCAAGACATCTACGCAGAGTACTACCCAGCTACTTACGCAATGAAATCACACACAGAAATTTCAACTATCCATCCCTATGCTGTTTCATTCATCATCATATTATCTCACTGAGGTGAAATCCACAATACATCAGTTCGAATACCACAAACAAAGCAATGTATATGCAGTGCCTGAAAATCCCTGCAATGTAGATGGCATTGAGACTACTTGACAAAATTTAGACTTAATTTAGGATTTTAAATCCTATGGTTAACATCCCAATATGCAATCCAAAGACTTCAGCTAGCTAAGAATGTGCACCAGAGAGAGTGTGAGAGAGGGAGGGAGAATAATGTGCCCACTAGAGAAAGCAATCCTCATAGATTAGATGCCTAGGGTCTGTTTAGTAACTAAATTATTTACACATTAACTTCATTTAGACTTTTATATGTTTAGAGCTTACTACAGTTACATTCAAATAAAATTTCCCATGGACTATTCTCCAACAAATGAAAAAAAATGTTAAAGGCTTAAAGCACATATATGAAAATGTCACTATATATCATTAAATTTCATCATATTATCCCCAACAAAACCCTAGTCATATTCAAAGAGCATGATAAAACAACCCTGCCAGATGAAAATCTGACAATATATATAATGACATTGTGTAAAATTCCCAACATAATAAATTTTTAAATATTAAGCAAAAACCTAGATCTCATAGCTTAAACACACACAGTTATAGATGAAATAATTTTTACCACGGTTATCTCATGTGCTGAGCAACATGAAAACAGTTAAGCCTCAAATGATTACTTGATCACAGGGTTCATTGCGCAGAAGAAAAAGTAAAAGAAAACACTTGAAAAGGAAATTATTCTCTTGACAAAAACTTAGATTGTCCAGGATACATTTCGAAGGATCTCTATTTTAGATCCACTGCTTTCATCTTAGTTGTATAAATATGAAACATGTGTATAGTATATTTCCAGCGCATATTTGATAGGCAAATAAGTATGGAAAATTAGAAATGAATAGATGCTCTAAACACGTGTCATCAGCCCATAGCTATGACGCACATCATCACCCCATAGCTATCACATGCATACTCATGTTATGTCCTCCACATATTGTCATATCTGGACAAGAATTGTCCAGCTCAATCTAAGTCGGCCACGCTGATGATCTGATCCAACAAAGAAACCCAGCAATTTTATCCTTATACTGAATGGAAAATTCTCTAAATTGTCATCATTGTCGGGTCTAATGGCTCTTGTTAAAACAAATGCACTTGACCTAAAAGCCTGGGGAAGTAGATATTGAGTCAACTCATACTAATAATCTTACATTAATTTTATTATTAAAGAGAAAATGACAAACATACTCAGCTAGTTCCAATCAAATATGAAAACACTCTTAGTTATGACTCTTAAATGAAATGTTCCCTAAATTAAGCTACAGCCTACAGATAAAATGTGTGTTTGGCAAGAATAAAAATTTTAAGCTAGTTTTGAATTTATTGAAGCTAGATGCTTATGGAATCGCTCTATTGGTAAATAGCCTTTTACTAGCGTGTAGACTAGTTAGCTACTTCAACTACTTCATAGCTTTTAAGCATTCAACTAACATTTATGGTTGCACCTACCTTTTAAGCTAGTTTTGAGTCGTTTTGTGGGCTCATACCTAGGCAATAAAATCGCAGTCCTAGTGTCGCAATATCGGAATGTCCCAAATAATAAATTATGTGTCGCAATCATCGCGGCTTGAATTTTTATTTTTATTTCACCATATACTCAAATTATTATTTGTTGATCATTTAAATACAAATATTCAATAAACTAGTGTTTTATATTATATTAGAAGTATTCGAGTGAGTCATTATATGCTAAATTGTCCTAATAAACCTAAATTTGCCTTAGAATGAAAAAAATAAATGCAATTTAGTAGTACATATAAAGGAAATAAATAGCAATACTTTATTATAATCCAATAGTAACTGGGTCCAATATATATCGTAAATGAATAAGAAAAAAACACCATGCATGCTTTTTTTAGTAGATTTAAAAACTGTCAATAAATGCCAATTTATCGGTAATATTTTCTGATTTATCCGCAATACCGATTTATCTGCAATTTACCGCTTGATAAATGTGAAATTTTAAAATTATAGCGTATCAGTAATTTCGTGTCATAACTAACCCAAAAACTGCTAAATAACGACCAGCAGCACTGCTATTTAATTGTATGCTCATACCTGATAATCTTATCATAGTTGTATCCTTAAAGACAAAATGGCTAACATACGCACCAAATTCCATTCAATACAAAACCTTGTAACTGATAAATCTTACTTTAAGCACATTTAAGCTAGGTTTGCACAAAAGCTTCAACATTAATCGTATCTCATTCTAGAGACATTTCCAAAACAGAAACTCCAAAGCTATTTCCAAAACAATTTTAAGGAAAAATTAACCAAAATAATTGTATTTTGGTCAAATTTTCAACCTCTCAAATCCTTCAACACTTGTGCACCTCTCAAAAGTCTCAACCCTTTCACATTAACTTATCTTTGTAACAATTTTATTTAAGTATAAATGACAATTATAAGGGTTTACATAGCAGTTAGTAGAATTCTAATAAAAAAAATCATTTATAGTAATTATGTGTTTGTACAGCTGAATAAATTCTTTGAAACAAATAAAAAATTATTATTTCCCAATGGTTTTGAGAATTGTCATTTCTCGTTGACTAACACTTAAGTTGATAATTACTTTTAAAACCTCAAAAATCTCAAGCATCATAACTTTCATGATCAAATTCCACACTATCCTTGCAACATAAGCAATGAGTCGAAAGAACTACCCCAAAATGTAAATATCTTAACTTATTGTAACTTTATTCTCACAATGCAAACAACAAACATATACAACAAGCTCCAATCAAATATGAAAGTCATAAATCCTAAAACAAATGTTCTCTAAATTAACCTTTGGATGCAAATCCTCAAGATTGTTGCACATCAATATATGGAACTGACCTAAAGTCAAATAGAGTAGATATTGTCTGAACTCATGAACGATCATCTTATTGTAATTTTATCACTAAAGATAAGATAACAAACATACTCATTAGATCTTATCAAATACAAAACCAGTGCAAATCACAAATCTTGCTTTAAGCACACTTACATTCATATTTAACATTAAAACCTCTAAATTCCTAATCAAATTAAACTTTCATGCATCATAAATTTCGTGATTAATGTTATGTTCTTCTCATATTAGTTCACCAAAATTATGTCAATAGCAAAAATAATATCAAATCAAATTAATTATAATAATAATAGTGATGATAACGATAGTAATAGTAGCAATAAAAGAAATATTTAATATGGCACTAAGTGTTTGAGAAATTGGTGCCACTAAAAAAAAAAGCCTTTGATCAAGAGTTTGAGACTTCAATGGATAATGGGTTGAGGCTTATTATTGGATTGATCGAAAGAAGACATGCAGCCCAAGCATTAGGCAATCATTATCGGGCACTACAAGCGGGTCGAATCAAGTACTGAATTGGTCTATCAGGTCAAACATACCCTAACCCTACCATTTTAGATTCATCCCCTCACATGACGACCTTCGACTCACTTGCAGGCAAGCTAAATAATCTGCAAGTTGTGATTCTCATCTCCCTCTTGGATGAGCCTATGGCACATCGACAAACAATGGCACACAAACATCCCTTCAACTCAGGTCCATTACAAAGTTGAGCAAAACTATGAATTCCCTTGCTGAACGATGTGTGACAGATTTGTGGAAATGAAGACTAAAGGGCAAAGATGCTCGAACAAGAGATGGGAGGAGGTGAACACCAAGTAATCTTGACACGCCATAGGCATGGAGGGTTGCATTTTAATCTACGGGTAGAAACTTCTAGCCACCCAAAAAAAAACAGTTTGAAGGTAATTGATTCTAGATTGACTGCGTTTTTTAAGCTTAGTCGGCAATTTAAGGAGATAGTGGGTACACTTCGCTACATAGTTCTTGTGGCTCCAAAACGTAATTATGGTTCAATGGTTGATGTTTCGAGTGTTGGGGTTTTATACACCTTGGTGGTGTTCCTCCTTTTAGAGTAGAAACCAAGCAAAAAATTGTCCAAAACACACTAAAAATTAGAAAGGAAGAATGTGTTGAATGTACATGTTGTTGGATATCCTTTAGTCAATGCATATGACCTGCTTGATGAAAAGTACAAGGGAGATGGGGAGCATATAAATGTTGTCTTGTGCTTGTTTGTGCTTTAATAGCTGAATATTTCATCAAAGTGGTTATTCTCCTCATACTAAGAAAGGCAGTCTTATGGATGAATTTTATCCGAGCACACAAGGGTGTGTAATAGTAGTTGATTGGACTGGGATAACAATACTTGTGGAGATTTTAGTTCTACTTGTGGGTGTTGATGATCATATTTATTCCAATTGTGCACACATAATGCGGTGGTTAGTGGACATCAATTCACTAGGGATGTCTATTGATAAATTGAGCCACTCTTGGCATTTTCTAGGGATGCACCGCGCCACGCCTCAAGTTTGGGAAGCTTCTATTAAGAATTGGCTGCAAAATTGCAGGACTTCATCTTGGGAAGAACTCAAGCATCAACCAACAGATTTCAGCTTTTCACCTTGAGGACAAGGTGAATGTTCGGCAGCAAGTATTGTTAGACTTGGGGTAACTACATTAGCTCATACACAACGAATATCAAGGCTTAGGCACTGGTCTACTAGGTCAGAAGTTGTTATAGGATTAATTGAGTCATAAACCTTTCAGTTAGAATTAATGCCAAGTCATGATTAGGGAATAAATTCTGTTAGATGTTCAATCATTTTGTTAGATCGTGAGTCAATAAAAGGGGGAAGAGGGCCGCGGAACTGGGGGATTTGGGAATTTGGATTGTGAGAGCAGATTGCTCAGTGACAGACCAGACTCTAAAACTCTTGGATTATCCTTGCTATTCCAACATCTCAGCATCATTTTTCTCTTAGTTTTCATCTTTGTTAATCATTGTAACTAATATCGGGTAGTTTTTTGCTGATTTTTTTTGGCAGTGTTTAATCAAATATGATGAGTGTAATTCTTGTTCTATCTTTAAGGATGAATCTAGAATAAGACCATCCAACATGAGTTCACACAATAGCGACTTCATTTGGTTTTTAGTCAATTCCACGTGTTGTATGAAACAATCTTGGAGATTTGTATGCATAGCCTATTTTTAAGAGCATTTAATTACTGATTGGATTTTCATATATGGTTAGAACTTGAACAGTTTCCCCTTTGAGATAAGATTACAATCAGGTAGACTATTTATGTTTTGGGGCAATTCTTTATAGAGATTGATTGGGCTGAATGTTAATCATGGAATGCACATGAGTTTCCTTAGGTTGAGATTTCAGATGTTTTAGTTTCCAGTGTGGTTAAGCAAGATTTATCATAGCAGCCCTCACAATCTCCAAAAAGAACTGCCTCAAAATATAATTATCCTACCTTTGTGATCACTTGCCATCACCACGCATGATGCTCCTACAAATTCAAATAAACAAGCAAACAAGTTTCAATGAAACCATGCCTCGACTCATCTCAGGACTAAGTCACTCAATGAGACTCAAACCATTCTCCAGAGCTCTTAAAACACAGCAGCATTGGCATATCTTACTTCTGATTCTTGATGTAGTTTTCATCTACTGTAAAGAAGCATCACCCGTTGACAAAAAAAAGCCGCACTATTGATGCAACGCAAGCACATACAGATTCTAACAGAAGAAACCAACCCTAGAGGCTTGAGAACACGTAAAAAAAACTTGGTTTTGGGGTTTCTTCATTTATAAGGCCTCAACTGTATAAAAATTAATTGACATATAAACAACAGAAATTATAGAACTAATTCCAAGATTAATCAAGGAGAAAATATCAACGAAATATATTCGAAGAGTTTCATCAAACCAAATAAAAATAAATGCAGAGAAAATAATTAAAATAAAAAGGGGCACATAAGAACATAGATCAACAAAGGCCTTTATAGTCGGAATCCCCAACGCCTAAGTTCTAAAAAGTAGAAATTAAACCCTAGAATCAGACATTGGTCACAAAAATTACATATTAAGAGATTAGATCGGTTCCAAAACCAACACCATACCGTTATCCGTCAGTAATCCATCGGCAAGTAAGAAGCCTTCACCTTCTTGGTCTTTGCTTTCTTCTTCTCCACCTCTGCAACTACACAAAGAGATGAGAGAGAAAGAGAGGGAGAAATGGTTTGCTCTGCGAGAGAGGAGAGAGTGAAAAACAGAAGTAGAAACTGGAGGACGATAAAAGGGCTAGAGACAGGGAAGGTTGGGGAACTTGGTGCTGACAGGCTGTTTCCAGCTGTTTTCTTCCGGTACCGAACCTAGATTGGCTTGGTGTCTCGCTACGAGACGTCTCTCCTGCTCCGGTTAAAGGTATTATTCCATGGATTTAATTTTAAAAATTGAATGGTACGAATCCATCGTTAAACCAATATTATAATTATTAGCTTATTAATTTATCAAATCAGTGATACTTATTAGCTTAAAAACATAAAATATAAAACAAGTAAATTATATATAAATCTAATCAATCCAACCATCAAAATATTTTTAATCGAATCTTCATTTTTTTTATTAATCTAGTCAATTATTGATTGATTTTGTTAAGTCTAAGCTTCAGATGACTAGGGTTATAAATAAATAAAGTTGTTTCATAAGTTTTTTAAAATCAACTTATTTAATTAGTTAAAAAGTCAAGTTTGAACTTTGTTATTGGACTCGTTTATTAAACGAGTTAAATTTAAGTATGAAGAATTTATACTTGCAAGTTCGAACTTGTTTATAATGTCAAACGTTTGTAAATCGGCTCATCTCAGATCATTTATAGCCCTACTGATGACTGATATATAAAATTTGATCAGTAACTTAATTGATTTTTATCATTCACTACTCGAACTTAATCGACATTTCGATTCAATTTTTACAACAATAATGTTTACTTGTTTTAAATAATTTCAAACCGAAACTGATACTAAATATTTTTAAAGGAGATCAAAGATTAGAATGAGACGCAATATAAATTTATAAATTATATATGTCTTTTAATTAAAATTTTGTATTTTTTTGGTTAAATATTAATAAAATTGTGGATAAGGTTCAAAGAATAAATTGATTTGAACCAGATCGGATACGATTGAAACTTAGCATGTGCTAAAAAAAATTCGATTAGACCGGATTCTAAATCAGAGACTAACATAATTAATTTGGAATCAAACCGCAACCCAAAATAAGTGGTTGATGCGAGACGAATGCTGAGTTCGGGCTGTAGCCTGTAGCCAATGATTTTATCATTTTGAAGTGTGCTACCTCCTGCCATGCGTTGTCCTTTAGCCGAATTGATCGATCCGACATAAGCTTCGCGGCCTTTCTCGGCCGGACGGATTGCTTGGCTTCAAACAGCTGTAGGGGCCTCTCAAGGTATTATATGTGTGAATGTAACACCTTCAATTCCTACGGCTGCATCATGCTACCATTAGCATGGTGCAATGTGCCTATCATATTGGACATGGCTTATAAGTAAGTTGAAGATAAATATATTAACAATATTTAATAACCTAACCGACAGAGTAATATATTATGCAAGAGGTCTGATGTTCAATTTCGATCGGGCATGTGTTGCAACTTGCATGTTTAAAAATAGATTTATAAAAATATGTATTTTTAAATATCTATTCTTTTTATAAAAGATGTGTATTGTAATATTGAAAGGTTTGTATTTGTTTGAAAACATACATACATTCTTATATTTAGATATGTATATTTATATCAGGTAAGTTGTATATTTTTATTTTAGAAATGATGTATTCTTATCCTAAAATAATGTATCCGTATAGAAAATATATTTTTACCTTAAAAATTGTTTACTTTTAACTTAAAAACCATTCGTTCTTATCTTAGAAAATTTGTATTATAGTATTGAAATATGTATATTTATTTTAAAATACGTGCATATCTTTTTTGTATTATAAGATGTGTATGTCTTTAAATAAATACATATTTTTTCCATACGATATATATTAATATGAGTGTGTTTTTATTAAGGAAAAAATAATTATATTTTTAATGACCTAAATTAAATATAATATAAAATTTTGACAGAAATAAAATTTATAAGATATATAATTACCATAATCACCAACTTCTTTTAAGATAATCTTGAATTAAATTACAAAATTGTCATGTAGGATGATGCGGTTTGAAGAGCTAGAGAGCAAAATACTATGAAGCGCGTGTTCTATATGTTATTATACTTTAATTTATCCTCCGAATAACTATTATTTTCTTCTGTTTTGACGTGCTAACTAGGATCGATATGGAGCGCCTAGGCCTAGCTAATTTAATATTGACTAAACTTCATTGTCGTCGCTCCTTTTTCTTATCAAATCCAAAGCTTACGCACCCAACCCTCCTGTTCCAATATCTCACATTCTTCTACCTCCTAATAACTGATTTTTATATTTATTCCCACGACCTTGCTAATCCTCATCTTCAACTTTGTACCCTGAGAATTTAAAGAATTAATCAAAAGGTTACGTGGCTTCTGACCGTCTTATTTGACCTCGTGGAATTTAACTATGAAGACCATCATCTGCCTCTCTCCCTCCATAGTTCATATATATAGTTTTTAGCCATCTTTTTAATTAACTTTATACCCTGTAAAATTTTCATTTGTAGCAACATGACTCAACACTGTGCCTTTCTTTCCGAAACAGCGGTTTCCACCCACAGGGCGCTGCAACTTGCAATCAATTTCCAAACTACGTCTCTGTCAATAAGATTTTTGTTTATGTTTCGGAGTTAGCAAGATTTAGTATTGGAGTATGTTTAAAGCTAAGAAAAAATTTACTGTCGGTACCCACAAGGCGATTGGATAAAACAAGTAATAACACAGGAAAGGATGATGAGGTCAACTAACAAGTATATTGACCTTTTTGTGCCATATTTTTATTTTATTTTTTATTGCTTTAATTTTTATTATTAATTATATTAAAAAATTAGAACTATAAAGATTTTAAATCAAAAGAATAAGAGGGAGCGGTTGTTTTAATTGATATTTATATGTATATTGTACGGCATCAACTCTCCCATATATAACTCCTAGATCGTACTATTATATATCAATTATCAACCTATCTATATATATAATTTTGTGATAGATGAAGAGGTGAGAAATTGAGAGTTGAGAAAAGGGGGAATGTAGATATATGATGGAGATGTATATAATAATATTAGTTATAATTATTGTGAAATGAACATCTATAAAAGGGAGAGAACTGAGACTTCTAAATGGTGTCACAAAACACCATAGGGTCCAACCAAAGGATTATTAATTATATTTGTATTTTAGGTGGCAGATATATGTTATATGTGAATGACACCAACACAACAGCTCAAGATGACGCATTAGTTAGGTATCTAGGGTTCCTAGTTTCCTCATCCTCAAGGTCCATGATTCAATGCCTTGTCTCAACTACCCATATTTTTTTGGAGCTTAGCCAATTTTAAATCTTTGTGGTTTTCACTTAGTTGTTGGAATTTATCATTTTTCCATTCTTCTCCCTTATTCTCTTCCTCACGGTGTCAACCTAAGTCCCAAAAAGTGTCTCTTCTTTGTTCGCCCTATACACAACCACATCTCAAATGTTCTCTTTAACTACTCCAATGGGACCTACATTACAAGTATTACTAAGGTTATTAACAAGCCAAATGCCCCCCAACTCAATCTCAAATTATTTAGTTTTTTTTAGGCTCAAGGTCAGCTTGAGTTGGAAACAAGCCAAAAGAGCTCGACTTGAGTTCGGCTAAAAAAGGTTCACAAACAGACTCACTTCGAGCTCGACTTGTGAATTTTTCATTTTTTTTAAAAAATCAGCTTATTTATTATGATTTAATTTGTGGCTCGACTTATTTGAAAATTAAACAAACTAAATTAACTTGTTTAACTATTTAAATTAATTAAAACTCGTTTAACTATTTGACTCATTTATTGAGTAATTTCTCTATAAGTCTAGCCTATAAATGACCAAGTCAAGCTTATAAACAAGATGAACCAACATCAAGTCAAACTTCTCTTGGCTCGAGTTTTTCTCATTTAATAAACAAACCTAAAAATAAAGCTCGGATTTAATTTATTTACTTAAACAAATAGGTCGAACCAAGTCTTTAATGAGTTAAGTTGAGCCAGTACATGAGTTGAATCGGTTTGTCAACATCCCTAAGTATCGGTGCTCCTCTAATTTATTGTTGTGTGGCTCTTGCACACAATGCTAATTGTTACCTCCTTGCCTACCTATCACTACTTTGTTACCTCTTGTGATTGCAAAGCCAATTTGAGTTCCTCAAGTAAGATTCCCCCTATGCTTTAGTTAATTAATTTAGTAGTGATAAATTTTGAGTAATTAATTAATCCATTCCTAATTATTTTGTTAGATGATTGAATTTCCTAGTTTATAGAAACCATAATTCACCAATTAATTGTGCAATGCATATTTAAGTGCAATGTATTACTATTGTTGATATTGTTTAAAAGTAATATTTTATATGAGAACACTATGAAATTTCAATAGTGTCTCCACCATTGACATTCACCTAAATAATATATATATATATATATATATATATATATATATATGTGTGTGTGTGTGTGTGTGTGTGTGTGTGTGTGTGTGTGTGTGTGTGTGTGTGTGTGTGTGTGTGTGTGTGTGTGTGTGTGTGTGTGTGTGTGTGTGTGTGTGTGTGTGTGTGTGTGTGTGTGTGTGTGTGTGTGTGTGTGTGTGTGTGTGTGTGTGTGTGTGTGTGAGTGTGTAAGTACGGAAATTATTGCATGATATTACAATGAGAAAGACCATATTTGTGCGACATCAACCAAAACCAACCCATAAAAGTTATTTATTTTTACTAATATACTCTTATACTAAATTTAACATTTGCACTCGTTTAATTGAAAAGAGAGTAACATAAAGCCAAAATTAAAAACAAAGATTGTTCATATTTTTTTATAACGTATTAAAAAACAAAAACAAAAAAAACCTAATCCATCTTATATTATGAAACAAATGGACTAAAACAAGTATCTCTTTATTATCTCCCCCAACTTTTTGTTTGGTAAGTAATTAGTATGGTGTAATATTGATCAAAAAGGAGTTTAATACAAGACTTAAAGAAACTTTTAGCAACCAACAAGACATAAATAGACCTCCAACATGAGAAGTTATAGCTTTAAAAGAGCATTATAAATTAAACAAATTAGACTTCAAACAAGAATATCTACAAACTTAAAAAGAAAAAAAACATATGAAAAGATTTACAACTAACCAGAGACTCAACTTTTGTTGCCAAATCCATGACAATGGTTAGAATAAGTTGGTGATCCCCCCCCCCTTGCATTGTCTCTCCTATTAACTTCCATCAAAGTAGTAGCCATTTTTTTGTAGTTTTTAAAACAACTTTCCAGTTGTTCAAAGTCATTCTATGAAGATGATAAAGAATTTAATGTTATAATACCAAATTTATCCTCTCTTTTTTTTTATCTCCTCCACATTAATGTATTTGAGAATAATAAAGGCATTTAAGATTCAATACTAATAATTTGGTCAATTTTGATATCATTTATTTTAGAATTTAAAGTTTCTTAATGTGTTTTGAAAAATTATAAGTCTTCCATTGTAAAATAGAAAGACTATTGAACATTCTCACCTAATATAAATTATGTACAACTCATTTGCATCTTAAGTATGAGTAATATCCAATTAATATATTTTAAGTTATGTAAAACTTATTTTTTACTCGTCCTCAATTCATCACATCTGACTATACAAAATATTCTATCTATATAAAATAAAAAAAGTTATTTTAGGTGTTTTTTTTAGATGAGGTGTGTGTGTATATATAATTAAAGGAATTTTAGAAAAGTTTTAACATACTTTCTATTTTATCTTCACTTATTTTTCATTCATTATTTATGCATTAAATGTTAATAAAATGTTATGTTCTAATGGAGATTGGATTTCAGTCATTTATAATGGGCTCTTGTGTTGATACCAATTTTGTTATAAAAGGTGTGGTAATAAGCATGTCTTATTTTTAGTAATTTATTTGTAATAATTGATGGTTCTCTTAAAAACCTTAAAACTCTCCCTCCACATTAGTCATAGTTGTCTTGTCACCTCACATTAAAGATATAAAATAGGGTGGGTACCTTCATACCCACATCCATATTTAATAAGAAAATACATACCTAAATATGAACCTATATATGTACCCAAGCGGGTATTCACCAACGTAGTCATATCTATATCCTTTAGATAACCCATTTTACCATTTAATGAATATTATCTAAATAGTAAATTTATTACCCAAAGGATAAATCTGTTTAGAATTAAGACAAATGACAATTTTATCCTTAATAGTATACTATGCTTATTTTAAAATCAAAAGTAAAAGAATAATTATATATCGGATAAATGAGTATGAGTATATATATAGCTATGAGTACAAATACAGATATAGATATTTCTTTACCCGCATACGTATCTAAGTCTAGCAGATATTTTTTTTTCTAACATTCATTTATGTATCTATATTTATTTATTTATATTCACCCTTTTCACATCCTTAGCTCACATCTTGCCATCTCGTGCGGCCATTGCACTCAAATGAAGCATCTTTCGTCGGTCCTACAGTTCTCATTGCTTTCCAAAATTTCTTGACTTGAAGTCTTAATATACATAAAATGTTCGAAACTAATCTATTGTAAAAAAAAATAGAGAAAATTCTTAAGAAACCTTATAAATTGATCGACCCCATATGTTCGCTAGAAAAAATCTGAGATCTAAACCCACATGTATAATTGATTCTTAAAACCAATGCAAAAAAAAAAAATTATAATTGAATCTCCATATTAAAATTTACAAGAACAAAGAAGTAGCGATCAAATTTAATGTCCTCTCAGCCCCTTCAACCTTGAAATATAGCATTTCCAATGGTTATGCGGGTTGCGCGAATTATCGATGGAAGTTAAATCTTTACAAGCATTACGTCAATGAATGTATCTTATTATTTTATTTATTTATTTTTCACTTGATGACAAATGATCTAATGTATTTCACATTTTGATAGAATGCATATACTAAAATTAGATCTCATGAGAGGAGCGTCTAATTTCTATTCAAATCAAATCTAGAATATGTACACAAGAATTAAAGTTAGATCTAAAGCATTTTAATATGTTTCAAATTGGACTAATTCTAAACTCTCAGACACGCTATAATGAATGACTAATTTTGTAATTAAGTAATAATAAAGTAATTTTTTTTTAATTATATAGATTAATTGTGACTAACAATTCAATTTTTCTGTTATGATTCTAAATAGACCTATTCATAAGCCAAATACTTGTACATCACCATGTAAGAAACCCCTTGTATAAGAACATTTCGATGACCAAGGTTTTAGTTGATGCAATCGTATGGAGTACGTCTCATTTTGGTTGATTTCAAAATCAAATCTCTTGTTAACACAATATGTCGTCAAGCACACCATATTTGTCACATTTTGGTGTCTCTTTGATAAGGCACTAAGGCCCTCGTTATCTACTCTCTCCATTTCGAAAATGAAGATTTCTAGGTAAATTTCTTTTGCTTAAAAAATTATTGTTTAGAAAAAATATTGTCTACTTTCTATTTACACCCCTAATTTTTTTAATCCTTCTTTATATTGACTGTAATGTTATTTTTTTTTTAATGAATGGTGCACTTATCATATCAAGAGTATATTTATTATCTCCAAACATAATGAGTAAATTGCTAAATTTATTTTAAAAACATATTAAATATATTATTGACTTCATAATTTATTTTAGTAATGGATGAAATATATTATTGACTTTATACAGGTTTAAAGATTGTTTGTTTTGTAATTTGTATCTTATTTTCATAATTTTATTATCTATATTATATATTACATATTATTACTTCCCACCATTTTTAACTAAACACTTAAATTATCTTTTATTATTATTATTATTATTGTTATTATTATTGATTACACACCCACTTACCTACCACTTTAAAATATCATATGTTCAAAATTATCAATATACATAAATTCATTTCATATTAAATAAGTTATCAATCACTAATATAATATATTATTTTAACAAGTTTCATATTTAAATCTCATGTGTTTACAAAATATCATTATTACTTTGGTCATTTTATTATTTCATGCCAAATTTTAGATAAGATATGGAGTTAACACAGAAATGTTCATAAGCTAAACATAATAATATACCTCTTTTTACCTAATAGACGCATGGAACTCTTAAATGAAACGTTGAATGGTACTTTTATAGTGAAAATGTATGGCTTCAAGATTCCAAAATTATATATATGTATATATATATATATATATATATATATATATATATATATATATATTGTCGACGTACTATTTCAACGGTTTCCTTGGAGCATTACAAATAAAGATTTGGAAGTAAACCTGAAAACTTCCCGAGAAATCGAATACTATTTAGTAAAGATGAAATCTTTCACTACCTTGAGACTCGAGTCTAATGGAACTTACGTGGGTTTTATTAACTAAACTACAAAGTACCAGCAACTAGAATGCCACGTCCTCAGTTGTCTTTCTCAAATGTCCATACATTCAGCAAAATTCACCCAAAAAATTTTCCTAGAATCCTATGACAAACTTTCCACTACAAAGGTGATATATAATGTCTTAAAGGCTGTTACGGTAGCCCCAAATATGCCACAGATGATCCTACCTACTGCTGTTGGGACTAGGAGTCTTCTCCTTCAGATTGGCAAGTTCTTCAATGAGCTTCCTCTCATCATCACTCAACCGTTTCGGAATCTCCACCTGCATTCTCACCAATTGGTCACCCCTCGTTCTGGGCCTGTTCAGCATAGGGACGCCTTTCTTTGCCATCACAAGGGTTGCCCCCGGCTGAACTCCAGGTGGTATCTTCAGATCAACAGTGCCATCAACAGTGGGAACCTTCATTGTTGTCCCTAAGATTGCATCAATATAAGATATCTTACATGTGTACAAGATATTCGTATCGTCCCGTTTCAATACAGGATCCGGACGCACTTCAATGACCACAAAGAGGTCTCCTGGAGGCCCGCCTCTCCTTCCAGCATTGCCTTCAGAACGGACCCGCAACCGGCTACCAGAATCCACTCCTGGAGGGACCTTCAAGCTGATCCGTTTCGACTTCCTCACTCTACCATCGCCATTACATGTATTGCAAGGAGTTGAGGTTTCTCCTGCTCCACCGCATGTTGAACAGGTGCTAACTTGCTGGAAGACTCCTAAAGGAGTCCTTGCTGAGGAAACTACCTGTCCTTGGCCACCACATGTGGTACATTTTGATGCCTTGGTCCCAGGTTTTGCCCCTGATCCACCACAAGTGCTACACGCCTCCAGCCTGCTTACTTCAATATCCTTCTCCACTCCAAAAACAGCGTCCTTGAAATTCAACACAAGATTGTAAACCTGGTCTTCCCCCTCAGTAGCCCTGTTTCTCGAGCTTCTTCCCCCCATGCCCATACCACCCATTCCGCCCATACCACCCATCCCTTCAAACAATGATTCAAAAAGATCAAATGGGTTGCTAAAATCCTGTAACCAAGGAAAATTCAGAGTCAAACATGCACGTGAGTAAGGAGGAAGAAACACCGGCAGCAAAAATATTTAACATGAAATTCGTATTATTGCCCATACTATAATAAACATAAGAAGAACTATATTGAAAGGCATAGAAAGGTTCTCTGACAACTCACCCCCGTGCCTGCCCCAGCTCCTCTGAGTCCAGCTTCTCCATATCTGTCATATATAGAGCGCTTCTCATCATCAGACAGTACCTGTAACAAGCCTCATTAGATTCTAAAAACTCCTGGACCACACTGATTGAATAAATAAAGTGTAAGACTACAGAAAACTACTTGTAACTAAGCTAAATTACAAAAGCTCACTACTACTCTAAAAACTATTTAAAAACACCATTAGGGCTTGTTTGGTATGGGAGTAATAGGGGTGGAAAAAAATTCTCCTCTATTTTGTATCTTCTATATTAAGTATTTAATAATAATAAATATGTTTTTAATAAAATACCCATTTTAGATCAAATTAAGATCTAAAATGGGTATTTATTAGAATAAAAATATTTAATTTTAATTAGGTTATACAAGATATATAAAATTGGGGGGGGGGGGTAATTTTTCCACCCTTATTACCCCCAACCAAACAAACACTTAATGTAATTTTCTAGCAGTACCCCCCTTTTTGTTATTGAAAATTATGAATCGACTATTTTGTCCACCAAAAGAGGAGGCAAAAAAGAGAGGAAAATGAAATTGAGAAGAAAGATATGAGAAGGGAAGGTAATATAATCGGAGGGTAAAAAGGGAAAGAAATCATGGAATATGAATGCTGTCTTTGAGGGTAAAAATTAGAATATTAAGGGGCAAAATAGTCAAGTCATCAATTCCCAAAAGAGAGAGTACGGATAGGCATCTGCTAAAAAAGCAAAGATAAGAAAGGTTTTCAATAATTAGCATAGTTAGGGATGCCTTATGTAATTGAGCAAGTCATCCAGATGATTTACAACACTTTCTTCCCAATAAATAACTTAGAAAGGTAACTAAGCAGGCATCTGCCACATATGGCATATTTTTACACAAAAGCATTACTGACCTCCTTAAATTAAATTAAATGTGTCGTCATAGTTAGGGGCGAGGATACAACCCCTGTCTATTTGAAATTAGTCATGCTAAACGTGTGTGAGAATGTACTAGTTTTCCCTGACCCAAAATCCTAAGATTTAATCACCCAAAACCAGTTGATATGGGTGCCGAAGGCATACTAGCCTAGGTGCCCATGCATACTTGCAAAAGCTGGTTCAAAAAGTAGATAGGGACTTTCCCCCATATAAAATTTCCAATGATCCCAAAAAAGCCAACATGGGCAGTATTATTCCATTCCCTTTAGTCTGCACTTCCTCGTGCCTTGGTTGGCAATTCGGACGAGCCTCGCAAAGGAGCCTTAAGCACCCACCTAACAAACTGAGGTTTGGCTTTAATATCAGATGATACAGACCCATTTAGTGATTCAAAACTTGTTGTGCCAAACAAATATGCAAAAGTAGACTTGTTTGCCTTGACCTGGAAGCTCAAAACCAACTAATATAAGCCCCAAAGGCGTACTTGCCCAAGGTTACCAGGTGTACTAGCTCAAGGGCCCTAACTCCACTTAAATACTATCTCAGTAACACATCATTCCCACCCCCTATAGACACATCCTCGTATTGCCTCAGTCAGCAATTTGCACAAAAGGAGGCTTGTACATGCATCCACTCAACCAACTGAGGTTTGGTTGATATAGTATATCAATTTGAAACTCGTCATGCCAAATTGACTTGCAAATGTACTCTTTCTCAACAACCTAGAACCCCAAAGCGTAATTGCTTGAGATATGGACCCCAAAGGCATACTTGTCTAGGGGTCCAATCTACTAGTCCGATAAGAGTCATAACTTCACCCAAAACCTAGCTCAATAGTGGAGACTGGAGAGTAGACCTCAATGTAAAACTATACAAAGACCCCACTTAGAATCTAATGTAGGTACATTAGGTAGGCTTTATAATTTGGCTATGTTACCTAAGGCTTACAACACTTTTTCTAATAAATAAATTAGAAAGGAAAATAAGCATTGATCAAGCAAGAATAACCTACCTCATAAGCATTGCTGATCTCCTTAAATTTTTGCTCTGCTCCAGGTTCTCTACAGAAAACAAAAAGAGAGGGAGAGGGAGAGGGAGAGAGAGATTAAAAATAAATAGCCCCAAACCACTATCCAAAATGAGAATAAAATAACCATTCATGTACGAATTACAAGAAAAAATAATGGTAAATATAAGAGTGGTATGATTCTTGTTTTTAGTGTGAGTTTTTACAGTTCTAGGTTGAGTACAAGACCTACAAATCGAAGGAGCACACATTGCGTTAGGTCAGTCATCCAAAGAAACAATTGGTTCCATTATTAATAAGAGTTTGTTGCTTCTAACCATGAAAATGTCCATCCCGTTTGGATTGTTGATGCTACTTGGATTCACAAGGAAGATCTTTGCAACATTGCTCCTAAGTTGCTTCAAATTTTCTTTGAATTAACTTGCCTCGGTCGAGATCTTTATTGGTGGGAGAGAATTATTGAGTTATAGAAGACAAAGACTTCTTTACGGATCAACATTTTTGGAAGGACTAGATATTAACTAATTTTTAGCTTGCTCTGTAACATGGCTTTGGATTACAATGCAAGGCTCAACTTTCAACTTCTCTAGTATGATTCAAACTTTGGCTAGTCTCATCCCATTCAACTCTTGCTTACTTTGTAATATTTGAGTTTGGCTTGTTCAACTATTTACCTTTGGACTAGGCATATATATACAAATATATGACCCCATATTTTTGTACTATTTCAACTTTGAATGAAATTAGAATTGTATTCAATCCTCCCTATACATTCTCTCTCTCCACACACACACATGCTCTCTGTCTCTCGCTCTAAACTCCCCTTCTAAATCTGATAGGCCAATCATTAAATTCACCTATGTTAGGAAGGGGAGGAAAGGGAGTAAGAGTGGAGGGGCTAAGCAAGGAGTGTCGGAGCTGGATAAGTAGGGGGGCTGTTCCTATTTTTTTTCCTTTTCAGTCATTTTATTCCTTTTTGGTTATAATCTGGCTATGTGAGTCTATTATGTTGTTATGCCTTTAGCTGAGTCATTTTGTCTGTTTTAGTGAGCTAGGGAATCTATTATGGGGGATATAAAAAGAGGATCGACAAAGGAGGGAAGGGAAAAGAAGGGGAGAATATTGTAAGGGAGGGGTCAGGACCTCGAATACCTGATATTTGCTCTGGTTAATCAAATCATTCTATCAATTCCCTCATCTGATTACATTCTCACTATGTTAATCCAAGCACCATGTTGCTCGAGTGTTATTTCTTTGAAGTACTACAGGTATTCCCTATCAAAATCATACCCTACATCAAACATAGTCGACCTTTCTAATTGTATACATTCTAGTTAAAGAATAAATGATTGGTAACTAAAAGGTAACTACCTAGAGACCAAGTAAGAAGCAGATAGTATCAAAATTAGCATATTATGAAGATGACTTGGCAGCAACAATAATGATAATATAAGTATCACTACACCACTACCACAAACATTGAAATGCCTGAGATTAATGTCACTTCAGGGGGATATGTAATACTCACTTGTTGACATCAGGATGGTAACTTCTTGCAAGTTTTCTATAAGCTGAACACAAAATATCACAAAGTCAATACATCCATAAGCTGAGAAAATAGAAAGACCATAAAATTAAACAAATTTGGTAAGAAAATAAAACACATTGAAAAAAAAAAAAAAGAATGCTACAATTGTCTCCCCCCCCCCCCGGTGTAATCAATACAGGACCGAAGTGAGAACCAGTGGTATGTCCACTTTTATACAATCCGAAACCTTGTTAGCAAACTACCTCGAAAATCAAGTAAAAAACTGTGAACCATTTTTTACCCCATTTGACCTTTTTCTGCTGTAAATTTGTCATAAAACTATAGCTTATGGGTGCCAAACCTAAGACCTTTGGTTAAATATACTAATCCTCTAGCACATCGATTACAACTTTTTTGCTATTGAACCAACATTATATCCGTTAAACTAGTTGATTCATGACCTGTTGCACTCCCCATTACCATATGGTTTACATAACTCCATTCCCCCTCAAAATTAGGCACTTTCCATGAGTCAAAGGGAGTTATCACTTGTCATGCCCATGCCATAAATCATGTATGGTATAATCACGAACATATGGTCATATGGCTAGCAAAGGGCCATGTTTTTTTTTTCGATAAGTAAGAAATTTATTACTTTCGAAAATGAGGAATTGCAACGAAAGACATCATCAAACGATACAATCTAACAACCCAGCCCACTTTTGAAATTTAGCCTTAGAATGTGGGTGCACTAACCGTCTAGCTACAGCCATGATAATAGCCCGACTAAGAGCAAAGGGCCATGTTATTTCTCTTCCTGTCATGCCTAACCTCCTTCATTATCACAATGGGGCCAGGTTCCAATTTCCAGTTACTCATTTCATCCAGTTATCTTAAAGGTGGACAAATATTACTGTAAAACACTGTTTAGGTGATGGATTTTTTTTTTCAAAAAAGGATAAGGAGAAGAAAGTTTTTCTTGAGCTACTTCAACTCTATGTCCATAACTCAAGATGAATTATGACCCCACAGAAATAACTATTGACCAATATTTGAACATGCAAGACCGCAAATCCACACACACAGGGAAAACTTCACGCCTGCTCTCCAATCTTCACATGATTACATCACACTACCATCTTAGTAGGTTAAGCTAGTAAAAATTAATCATCATTCACATCCAGCCTCCATTGAGAGTCAATGTTGATTTAGAATCCTCTAAAAAATATCCAACTTTAACCAACAAATCCTTTGCAAAAGTAAAACATTAGTCATCCATTTTTCTCTTCACTGCTATTATAAATCGGACCACTGGTGTGCATAACACAAAAGTAGTACAAGTCAGTGAAATCTGTGAAGTTACAATACCACTTTTGATTTCTGATTTGCTAGCATTCTTTGAAACCCCAAGGACAGAATAGTAGTCCTGCATAATAGCACACAAGTTGATCAATATAAAATTCAAATACAAAAAGTAAAAGAACTGTCAACAATTCCACATGAAGAAGTTGGCATTAATAGAATCACTGTACCACATTCATCCTGGATATGAGTTCTTCTGCAATAAAGGACATGCCCAGACATTGCCCTTATGTATTGTATTGGAAGTTAAGAATCAAGCAAGCATAAAAATAGCCAAGAATTCAGACATGGGCAGTTTTGAGTTTCAACAAAAAAAATGTCTTACACATTTTTCAAACACATAGATGTACAAAGCACAAATCACAAGGACCTCTACAATCTCTCCCCAAAAAGATTTTCTCTTCTTTCCTCCATCACCAACACAACAGCAACAATTTACACATCAGTTTCAAAAAAATATAGAGTTGCTATACAGCACTCCAGCCCAATTAGTTGAACCGTTTCAATAAACAAAATGAACCCTCAATTAATAGCCCTCTTCTGGAACTATTTCCTCTCATTTGAAGAGTCTTTATTAAATCATCTAAATGCCCAAACAAGTCATAAACAGAAACTGACAAGGGTCAGCCCATGCTAAACATGGGGCTAGCGCTTAGCACCTGAATTTACACCTAATACTAGCAGGAATGTCTCAACCCCTTCGTTTCAATTTGCTTCTCTATATCCCTCTGTCTCCACTTGACACCCCATTTTTCACATTAATTCTTTGACTTGTACCAGAAATCACAAAGCTCCTACACATAAATGTTTATTTCAAGCATTCATTTGTTACCCCATTGTCCGCCTTCCACTTAAATAAATATCAAGCAGATTCAGGGAAGTTTTTTATGCAGCTGTTATATATGCAGGGCCAGAGAGGTGATGGCTTTAATTTCAAAGCAACAACATCATCTTTCAACATCTACTGGCAGTGAATTTTCATCACACAAATAGCTTCAAAACTAAATCAGACTCAATCAAATTTAGGTTAGTGGATCTAAAAAGCTTAAATTAATCACTTAGGCTCCATATTGCCACTTTATTTTCACCAAACCAAGTACTTTGAATACAAGAATCCTCCAAACAGATTGCCTTGAATGCAAATACAAACTATAATCATTATTGACACAAGAATCATATTTAAAGAAAGTTAAATCAAGGTACTCACAGAATTAGCCCTAACAATGAAACGGGATCCCCTCCTGCTGCATGGACTACGAGAGGATGTTGTACTAAACAAGACATGCAGTGGATCTGATGAAAACAAATCAGAGCTGAGTGATTGCCTAGCTCTTATTTTGCTTGAACTGCTGCAAACACAGAGAATACTGCATCATTATTTTTGAGTTTGTGTGGGACAAAGAACCATATAAACATAGAAGTCATCATCTGAAAGAAGAAGGTAATAAGAACAAGCATTTCCCAAGGTTAGCTTCCCGAAATTGGTGAGTCAAATAAACGCATGCCCTATGAACCACAGAAAAATTAGGAGCTAAGCCATACTCTGAGGTAACATCAGCTCCCCAAAAATATATTAAAGAACATAAGAATGATGCGACAACACCTTTTCAAAAATGGAAACCATACTCGACATTATATCCTTTGGAAAGAAGATATTTCATAAAGTAACTTCAAAAAAGTAATTAGCCCATGGAATAGAAGCCATTAGCTACTTCTAAGACCTCATTTCAACAGTGCATTGATAGACCTCTTATCAAGTTCACATGTTAGAAGGGGTAAAGGGGGCTATCAGGGGAATACCTAAGTTAGGTGTGAGGACAGAAGCAAGGGATTATTATAGCATTCGGTGGGTAACAGAATTTTGGGGAGGTCTTGCCAGGTTGTATTGAGTCATAGGCTGAGTCATGAGTTAGTTATTCTCGTTGCTATTTTCAGCTAATAAAAGGAGAGAGAGGAAGGGGGTGATCGATTAGTGAGAAATTTGTGAGAGGAGGCTCCCATGTCCTCGAATTCCAAGCACTATCATTTTCAGTTTCTAAGCAATACACTCTCTCTTCATCCTCTCATATTTTTCTAAATCATCTAATTTTTCTTCTTGATAGCTCTTCTGATCTATTGAGCAATCAATTGGTATCGAAGCAGCAATCACCTAGGGGCTAGTTATGGCACAAAAGAAGGTCAAGGTTCCAGACGAAAAGCTAGGGATGATCTAACAAGAGTGGTAGAAGGAAATAGATGGTATGAGGGAAGAGTCAAGAAGGTCACTTGTTGTGGAAGAGAGGTTGAGTGCAATGGAGAGAAATGTAGACTATTCTAAAGAAATTGGAATCCACAGCATGTAAGGGTGGAACTAACTTAGAAATGCAAGCCATAGGGAAGGAGGTACTTGTTGGGCAACCAAGGTAGGATTATTGTCTAGTGCGCCAACTGGAGATCTCGTTCTTCAATGGCAAAGATTCTAACGGGTGGTTATTTAGGGTAGAGCGGCATTTCTAAGTTAATCAAATGCAAGAGATAGAGAAACTAAAGGTGGTTGTTGTGGCTATAGAGGGGAAGACTTTCGCGAGGTTTCAATGTGCAAATGAAGGTAGGAAGCTCGCCAACTGGAGGGAGTTTAAGAAGGCATTTCTAAATCACTTCCATTGCTAACATGAAGGAACGGTCAGTGATAAATTTCAGGCCATTCAGCAAACGCCGACAATGGAGGAATTTGTGGAATTCTTTCAAGCTCCCAATGGCACCGCTACAAGGGAGATTGTCAAATGAGGTACTTGAGAGTATATTCCTGAATGGGCTCAAGCCAGCCATACGAGCAAAGGTCTGCATGATGAGGCCCCGTAGCCTATATAAAGTGATGGACTTAGCTTAGATGGTGGAGGATAAGAATCAGGCAGTACAGTAATGTCGGTTGGGATCTAGGGGAAGTGGATTCCGAGCAGTGAAAACTACCCCAATTGGACCTTGGAGTTTTATCCATTCTGGCCCAATTTTGAACTCGCCCAAAGGACAAGCCACTCACACTAGATCAGGCCTTAATGATGGTTCACCTAGGGGGCGTCATGTCATCGTCAAATTTTGGACTAGGAACTTTGCAAAAGGAGGGAGAAAGAATTGTGCTATCAATGCAAACAGAACTTTGCTCCAAAGCATGCGTGCAAGAACTAAGAGCTTTGCTTTTTATTGGTGGACGATTCACAGGTGGGCTCCGATGAAGAAGAAGAGCACTTTGAAGTTTAGGAGGCTGAGGCTGAACAGATTGAAGGCCAAGTTGAGCTATCCATGAACCAAATTGCTGTGTTCACTTCCCAAACAACCATAAAGTTACGAGGCACTATTGAGGGGGATTCCGTGGTATTCTTGCTTGATTGTGGAGCAACCCAAAACTTTATTTCAAAGAGTTTGGTTCAAAGATGGTAGCTTCTAATGACAATTACCCCATCATATGCAGTGTTGATGGACAGAAGTAATGTTGTACAGGCTGCAAGGATGTGCAAGGGAGTCAACATCTCACTACATGATTTAGACATTCTTGAAGATTTCCAACCACTGATATTGGGGAGCATTGATGTAATCCTTGAAATGTAGTGGCCAGAGAGGATCGAGCCAATGCAAGTTAACTGAAAACTTCAAATGAAGCTTCAAGTCAAACATATTCCAATAGTTCTTAAGAAATAGGCAAACCTCTGAAAATCCCAAGTGACACTCAAGTCCCTAGCTTGAACAGTAAGTAAGGAGGGACAAGGGATATTGCTGGAGTTTACAGCTCTTACAGTCAGTGGGGGGTGATTTGGGAGTGAGAATGATGCTGAAAAACAAAACAAAAGATTGGGCAATGCCTTGAGAAATTCAATTAGTTGTAAACCAGTATGGCGATGTGCAATGGATGCCTCAGGGGCTGCCTCCTCCCCATATGCTAGATCATAACATTATTTCGCAACTTGGTACAACCCCTATTAATGTCTTCCCTTATTGCTATCCTCAAGTGCA
The DNA here is from genome assembly GCA_039764185.1 of Tamarix austromongolica. Lineage (NCBI taxonomy): Eukaryota > Viridiplantae > Streptophyta > Magnoliopsida > Caryophyllales > Tamaricaceae > Tamarix > Tamarix austromongolica. The sequence goes on from CM077817.1 coordinate 25,846,395, forward strand.
GAAGGATGAGATTGAGAAATTGGCCGCAGAAATGATAGGTGTGGGTATCAAAAAACCTATTTGGAGCCCTTTTCCCAGCCCAATCTGATTAGTAAATAAAAATATAAAAAAGCATGGGAGCTAGAGGTTTTGTGTTGATTATTGCACCTTGAACAAGGTAATTGTTCCCAACAAATTTCCCATCCTAGTCATTGATGAATTATTGGATAAGTTGGTTGGTGCAACTTGGTTTTCAAAGTTGGATTTGAAATCGGGGTGCCATTAGCTTAGGGTGAACCCAAGGGACGTACACAAGGCCGCCTTCCAGACACATGAAGGGCATTACGAGATTTTGGTAATGCCATTTGGGTTGACCAATGCCCCGGCTACTTTTCAGCCCCTAATGAATGAAGTGTTTTAGCCGTACCTCCGGAAATTAGTTTTATTGTTCTTTGACGCATCGTCGCTCCTTGAAAGAGCATGTGATACATTTGGAGTCAGTTTTTTAAGTGTTGCGCAAGCACTCATTGTATATCAATAAGAAAAACTATTCCTTTGGGCAGCGAAATTTGGAATACCTCATGCATATTGTCTTCAGTGAAGGAGTAAAGCTGACCTTTAAAGCTTCAAGCAATGATAGAGTGGCTTGTACCCAAAATCTAAGAGAGTTGCAGGGTTTTTCAGGTTTGACAAGGTACTAACGCAAGTTCAAACAATGTTATGGCCACATGACAGCCCCATTGACTGCCCAATTAAAGAAAGATAGTTTTTAGGTGGAACCAAGAGGCCCAAGAGGCATTTGAAGCATTGAAGGCAGCCATGGTACAAGCCCTTGTATTAGGACTACCTAACTTTTCACAGCCATTTGTGGTGGAAACAGATGATTGGGGCTTTGGCATAGGCATTGTCCTGATTAAATCAACGACATATTGCTTTTTTTCAGGCAAGCATTAGGCCCTAGAGTGCGGTTTAAATCAGTCTATGAGAGAGAATTGATGGCAGTGGTTTTACCAATCAAAAATCCTAGGGAAACATTTCACCGTGCACACTGACCAGAAAAGTTTGAAATTCTTATTGGAGGAGTAGATCGTGCCAGAGGGGCACCAAAAGTGAGTAGCAAAGCTAGCAAGCTATCACTTCAACATTGAGTGCAAACCTAAGAATAAAGTTGTAGATGCATTGTCCAGGCGAGATGAATGGGCTCTTTCAACAACAATTTCCAGGTTTCAAATTGGGAGGACTTAAAGGGAGAAATTGACACAGACCTGGTATTGGGGGCTGTTAAGAGGGACCTAGAACAGGGTATAAAAGATGCGGAAGGTTTTAGCTTGAGGCATGGGCACCTCTTCTACAAGGGCAGGTTGGTATTCACTGAGAACTCCTAGTTTATTTCCCATTTGTTAAATAAATTCCATGGAGGTAGAATAGGTGGTCATTGTGGAGAACTTAAAACTTATCATCAATTGGCTAGGGAAGCGTATTGGAGGGGAATGAGGAAGAGAATCCAACAGTTTGTGTCCGACTATTCGATTTGTCACTGGAATAAAAGCCAAACAGCAGCACTAGCAGGGCTACTAAAGCCTTTACCCATTTTGGATCAAGCATGAGAGAACATTTAACTGGACTTCATCGAAGGGTTGCCAAAGGTGAGTGGGGTTGGTTGGATACTAGTGGTGGTGGACAAACTAAATACTCTACCACTGAGATGCATGTTGATAGTTGTTGACGTAGTTGGCATGTTAGTGCGAGAAGTAGTATGATTGCATGGCATGTCACAAACTATGGTCTCCGATCAGGATAAGGTGTTTACCGGCCTATTTTGGAGAGAGTTGTTCAAGCAGTAAGGGAACAACATTAAAGCACAATTCAGCTTATCACCCACAGACCGGTCAAACTAAGGTAGTCAAATAGGGGCATAGAGACTTATTTACACTGTTTTGTAGGGGGCAAACCGAAGTAGCGGGTTCAATGGTTACCATGGGCTGAGTATTGGTACAATACATCCTATCATATTGCTCCCTCCAAATGGCAGGGGTTGTCGGAGTTGAGGCCTCATGGGAAGAATTTGACCTCATTAATCTGCAATTTCCTTCATTCCACCTTAAGGACAAGGTGAAAGACCAGGTGGGGAGTATTGATAGACCTCTTATCAAGTTCGCATATGTTAGAAGGGGTAAAGAGGGCAATTAGGGGAGTACCTAAGTTAGGAGTGAGGGCAGCAGCAAGAGATTATTATTGTATTTGGTGGGTAACAAAATTCTGGGGAGGTCTTGGCAGGTTGTGCTGAGTTGTAGTTATTTTCATTGCTATTTTCAGCTAATAAAAGGAGAGATAGGAGAGAGAGGAAGGGGGTGATTGATTAGTGAGAAAATTGAGAGAGGAGGCTCTCAAGTCTCAAGTCCTCGAATTCCTGGCACTATCATTTTTAGTTTCTAAGCAATACACTCTCTCTTCGTACTCCAGTATTTTTCTGAATCATCTGATTTTTCTTTTTGATATCCCTTCTGATCTATTAAGCTATTATGCATCTACCATCTTCAGAATATCACTGCCATAACATATTTCCGCTCTTCATAGCACACCCAAAATTGAACAACAAGAATTTTGTCATCTGTCAAAAAAATGTTACTCATGCAGTCATGCATCATTAGACCAATCCCTCAAAAGTCAAAGCAATTCATATAACTAAAAATATTGAAACTCATTTGAATGTTACATTTGTAAAATGCATAAGATCTAGGGTTGTAAGACACACCTACTCGGTGATGCCGAAAATCTGTTCCGCAAGGGGTATCGTGGCATATATTGTGGTTGAAGACAGTGAGCTGCCCATGTAGTTCCTGAAGGTAAAATGGCCATCCAAGAATGTCTGCTGGATTCAAAAGAGCTCAATTCCAGAATATCCTGAAAGGCAAACAAGGGTCATCACAAACCCTCCTCCACAAAACATGCAGGTTGAACATTCTCCACAGGGCCACAAAGAAGAGAAAAAACTAAAAAGGGTATGAAAATGTGCCAAATTCAAATCTCAAGCAGCTCTTGACCTGCCCAACGAGGAGAAAACAAGAAATTATTTTATATTAACCTCATTGTTTATAAATCAACTCAGTTCAAGTACCAGGAAATCTGCAGCTTCTCAAATGTTTGAAATCTTCAAATAAAACTAGTATTGTAAAACAATCTCTGCAAACATTCTCAAAGAGCATAAACGAATATGGAACTCGTGCTTAATCTGGTTGAACTATGTAGTGGCCCACAACAAAATAATAATAATAATACTCAATGCTTTACAAATAAAATTTATTTTTTATTGTTTAACAATGATTAGTTATTTATGTTGGAATATAGACTTTATATGACCTAAATGATTGAGTTTGTCAATAAGTTATATTTGTAAGTTTGGAATGTGACTAGTTTCCTACAAGGGTGCCCATTGGCTATAAGTATCTTTGTAAAAGAAAAAATCTAGCCCTTGGACTTGAAGCGTGTTGGCATGAAGGGTGTCATGGTTAAGAACTGATTGCGTCTAGTGAGTGTTTGAAAAGGTGTAAAACACACTTAGGCTATAGGATCTCAACGCCTATGCACTAGGCATGAGGCAAAGGCATGCCTAAGCTAAGTGAGAAACAAAAATTGTCGAGTACAAATATTGACTTTGATCTTCCCAAAAAATATGTGATTTTTTTATCCTTCTCCCTATTAAATAGTTTTCTTTCATTTTCCATTCAATTTTTTTTCTACTGGTCTTCATAACCTCCCCCCTTCCTTTCTTACTGAATATGAGATTTAGTTAAGAATGATTATAAAAATAAACTCTTAAAAACTAATCAGAATTGTATTCATTGTTATATATATCTTTCTTTCTTTTTTCATTCAAAATTTTGTCTATTGGTCTCCATATGACCTTTTTTCTCGCCTCCCTTTTCTTCCCAACATGAGAGTCAATTACCATATAGATTGCAGAAATTTTTTAACATTAAAACCCAAAAATAACTAATTTGCAGTGGGTCGTGCACCTAAGAGCCTTGCATGCCTCAGCACCTTAGTGCCTAGTGCACTTTAGTAGTGCCTACTGCCTTGCTAATGTCGTCTCACCTAGGTTAAGAAAAGTCCCAAAGCCCCGTAAGCACGCCTTTTCAAACACTGGGTCTAGTACACTTAAAAGCATACAAATGATGATGATAAACATAATTATTTTGATAACAACAATAGGAATAATAATAATAATAATAATACGGTTAATCTAGCAGGAGCTCAATGATATTTGCTAAGAACACTAAAAATAGAAAGAAAAATACCATTTAATAACCAACGACAGAATCTTATGTGCAACTAATTCCTACTTTGGGGAATAAATCAATGTACTAATGGGCACTAGACAACCAATAATAATAATAACATTATAATTAATATCAAACATGATGATAATAATAACATTAGCTATATATTTATTATAATGCATGATAATAACAACAGCAATAATAAATATTTCTTTACAATTGTATTTGTAGAAATTTCATACTTTGAAAAAAATATATGATGATCTTAGACTTAGCGACTAATATAAATAATATTATGTAAACTATAATAATAATAATAAGGAAAATAATAAGGATAACAATAATACCTTCCTTTTCTTTCCTTAGACTGGATCCAACTCCATAGAACTTAGTTGATAGAACCGGTGGAGAGTTTTACTCATGATTTCTAGAATTTTTCAGTCATATTTTCAGTTTGAATAACCCGTCGAGAATCATTCGCACCAGTGTCTTCTCTGCTTTTGGGACCATTTTGATAATATTGCCACATTCTAATTTAAAAAATTAATTAATTAACAAGTTTAGGGTAAAAAAAAACTAAAAATAGAATGGTAAATCAAACAGCCAACCTGCTAAATGAATACAAACACTAACTTCTAATTCGCTAACTAATGGACCTACATATTCACAAATGAACAGTTCAAACATGAATTAAACCACATGCTATAACTTCACAAAAAAGAAAAGACCAAAAAGGCCGACCATAGACTAATTTCCAAAAAGCAACCCATCCGAGATGCAAAATAAAATCGAGAATTGCAGGCCATAATTAACTACAAATACATAGGACCAATAAAACAAGTTACAATACGATTGCAGCCTTAATTGATAAAGTAAAACAGAAAACCAGAAGGCGTAACCAAAAATCAAAATCGAATTTTTCACAACAGGTTTGCTCCTCTCCTCGCTTACCAATCCCCAGTGAGGTCACAACCAAACTCAAATAAGCAAATACGATTATTAATTTACAAGAGAGAAGTGGACAGTAATTGAGTTAAGTTTACAAGAGAAACTTCTTTGAACCTTAGGAGGTGAGAAAGAAGGAAATAGAATGATACCGAGAAAGAGGGCGTCGATTGATACCGGCGATGGAGATAAAATTGGAAAGCAGTCAAGCTGTTGCGGTCGGGGGATATATTTAGCAACGACGGGAGGGATGGACGGGGAGGCTGCAGCCAGTAAGGATTGGACAATTGATGCAAGCCTGCGTGGACAACAGTGCCGGCCACACCCACAAGTTCGGACTTCGGGGAGTATAAAGTATAAACTGAGTGGGAGCACCGAGAGGGAGGGAAAGATAAAAGTATGACGGGCCAGTGAATCAAGCCTTGCGTAGGGTTGAGGAGAGCATCGGAAAAAGGAAAATTACATGTGTGTTTCACGGGCATCATCGTATATAGATTATTATTTTTTACAAATTCTATATCGTTTATTTTATATATATTATTTATATTATCTACTACATATTATTATTTTATAATTAAATTTTGTTATGTTATTAGTAAATATTAAATTATATATATTATCTTTAATATACCCTTATTGATTATTCATCTATCACCAACTAATCTTAAGTATAATTAAATAATAAATATAAATAATATGAATGATAATTAATTAGTTAATAATAATATTAACGGTCAAGATAAATAATAATATTAAAAATTTATAATTAACTGACCAATGTAAAACATATTAATTATAACCTTAAATAGCACATTAATGAGGATAATATTTATCATAACTATAAATTCATCATTAATAAAAATATAATTAAAAAAATAAAATGTAAACAAAAATGAAAAAATGAAAAAGAATGAGTAGTGAATAAAATAACGAACATCCACACACTATCATCCCGGATTCGCACGGTGTTACTATGGCTCGTAAGAAAAATGTTAAATGATCCCAAACTTCTACCTCAAGTTTATCAGCAAAATATGTAATTAAGGAAGTAAGCATGGATGTTCATAAATTTGTTCAAGATGGTTTGAATAAGGAAGCTACTAACCCTAATTGTACAGTTTGAAAACAAACAACATCTCCAATTGTTTTTAATATGAGGGGATGTTGTCATCAAGCATGCCATTTCAAAATGTGCCAAAACAGCATTGCACAATATGAGGCATAGCAAGGATGCTATATTACTGGTGGATCTTAAAGATATGGATCTAATAGTGGTGGAAAACGAAGGGAGGCATTTAGAAGTTGGAAGGAATTACTCTAGCAAATCAACTTCCAAACCAAGAATTGACTCTCAATTATGTTGCTCTAATGGTAATCAAAGGCAAACAACTAGCATAGATTGATGAGGTTGATGTCTGGGTGGAAGTGGATCACGGGAAGTTTTCCCTAGTGGGTTATGTAGCATGTCCTACACCATCTCATTTGCAAATGGTGAAGTGTGTTCTTCAAATTAGACTAAAGTGAGTAAACTTCCTGAAATCTTAAAACATGATCAATGATATTTCATTTTTTTCAATTTAATAATGATAGTGATATGAACATTATCTTGAACATCCATAGTAGAGTTATGGAACTCGGCCATTGCTTATTTGGAAATGGCAGATTGAGTGTGTTTTCGACAACATGACTTGGAAGGATATGTCATTGCAGATCTTGTTTCCAAGCATGCCGTTACATTTTTAGTATGCAACTTCATTCAGTAAGATTGGTATTTTGGTAGGGTTTCCTATATGTGTTGATGTTGTGACTAGTGCAATATGTTATATATCTTATCCTAGATTATTAATTGAGGTAGGCGTGAGTTAGGAGCTCCAAGATAAAATTGAATGTCTTTTACCTAATGGAGCCACACTTCTACATAGGTTGTAATATGAGTATTGAGTAGTGACCAAAATATTGCTGGACGTGTGATATGCTTGGACACACTATGATTGAATGCAAAATGAAACCATATGTGAAACAAATTCAACATTGGGCCCCAAAGGGAGGTGAGAAACCTAAAACTAATGGTGTCCCTAGTCACTATGCCCTAAACCCACCAAATGCTAACATTATTGTAAACAAAGAAAAATGAAGTATGGATGAGGGGAAAACCCAATAAAGGGAGGGATGATCTTATGGAAAATATTATGCAATCTATGCTAAGAATAAATCCAAAAAGGGTTGTGTTATAGGGAGGCAGCCTTGATAAAAGGAGGAGGGTCATCTAGACTTGATATAGCATGAACATTAAAGCATGGAATGTTAAAAGATTTAATAAATTCCTTAAACGAAACGAGATTACTCATTTTTTGAAGTAAAATAAAGTAGGGATCATAGAATTGGTTGAGACTCAAGTGAAAGAAGTGAAGGTGACTAAAGTTTTTTAAGGTTTGAATTTGCCTTAGAAGTGAGCACATACCTATAAACATCATGATAATGGTTGAATTTGGGTCCTATCAAATCTAGATATGTTTGAGGCAATGGTATTAGGGACTTGAGCCCAAGGAATACATATGAGGGTCAAGTCTAAAGTAAATAATGAAGAATATTATATCACTTATGTGTATGTTATGAACACAAGACATCAAATATAGACCTTATGGCAATGGTTGGAGGAATTAGGAATTAAACACTTGCCTTGGTTGGTATTAGGTGATTTTAATGTGGTTCTCAATGTGCATGAGAAACTAGGGAGAAACATTGACTTACAAGACTTGGCTGACTTGGTCACATGCCTCCGAAATGGTGGTTTAGGGGTTATTGCTTATGTAGGTCATATATTTATATGGTAAAATTAACAAACTTTGTCTCATATAATAATCTACAAATTAGATAGGATGCCAAGCAATGGTTAATGCCTCATATGGTATCCTCATACCTTAGCCCATTTTTAGATGGGACATGTATTGAATCACTTGAACATTGTAATGTAGTTTACTCAAGGTATCAAAAAGGGGATAAACCCTTTATGTTCTTGAACTACTAGGCTAATAAACCAAAGCTTAAAGACTTAATCAATGAGGCTTAGAAGGTGGAATTTCAGGGGACATTTGGTTCCAAATCCTAACTAAATCAAAACAGGTCAAAAACATTTTTAAAACATGTAATTCCTTACATTAGGGGCACATTACTACTAAAAAGGAACATGCTTTGAGGGAATGGGAGACGATTAATCAAAAACTCCAAGTACAACTAATGGATGAATATTTGATACTTATGGAAAGACAAGCTTCATTGTATTGGTATAAAAGAGCTCAAGAATATGAACAATTATTATAGTAAAATCACATATAACTCAAGTGCAACTAGGTGATAGTAATACATGCTATTTCTTTATAAATGCCAAAAATAGACAAGCTAGAAACATAATGAACCTATTAATAAATTAATAGAATCATATATTCATAGGGGATATACAAATTATAAGGGAACTGTAACACTCCAAAAATTTACTACTGAAAAATTTTATTTTATTAAAATTTGAGCGGAAGCCAATATAGTAAATTTCGAAGATCTTACCACCACACTAAGTACCAGACCGGTTTTCCTCCACTTTTTCAATACCAAATGCTAAGGCTTAAAAGAAGATAAGCAACTTTACACAAATCTAAGATTACAAAACTAAATCAGAGTAGTGCGTTAATTAAATTAGAAGAATAAAATCCACTATTAGTGGTTACAGGATAAAATCATCGGACAGGGGAAGATAAAAGTTTAAAAGAAAACCCTGAAAGCGTTCTGAATAGTCCTACGCTCTTAACCCGATAATAAAGCCTGGATAACACCTACGGGCTAACATGTAAAGACATCGCCCATTGAATAGGTAGGAGCCCACAAAAGGAACCCTTTAGTATTATAGTACCGAGTAACCCTTTATACAGAACTAAAATGTAGGATCCACATGCAACACATCAATCAAACATAAGAACAATAAATTATACATATACATGGCACGAGATACAATAATCATTAGAATGAACACTTACCTCAAGATCAAATATCACAAGGTTTATTCACTTAGTATCAACAACACTTAGCAAGAGAATATCCAAGTGAAGCTCTTTGTAGTATAGTTAAGTATCCAACATCATGCTCAACCAATGCAAACCACCACTCAATTCAAAGGCAGGCACCAAGGCTGCTACTATATCATATCAACAGATCATAATGGTATAATCAATATTATCTAGACTTAAGCCATTAATTAGATATTATTCATAATCATCTCTCAAATTATATCCACGTAGGTTCAGGGACTCCACTATTATAACTAGTGGACCGGGAACAAGATATAAAACTCCAAGGCAAAACACACATGGCCACTATTATAACCAATAGACTGCTAAACATATACAAATCTAGAGCAAAACGCTCCTAACCACTATTATAACCAGTGGACTAGGCTGAAATAATATAATCCACATGGTCCTGACCTACGTGGTGTTCCACTATAAGTGATTAGTGTCTTTCCATTTAATTAGCACACTAATTCCATTTATTAACCCAAGGGGAAGATCACGAACCCAGAGACACAAAGGTACACTGGCCATATTGGTGTATATAAACAATACAATATCATACTAACTATCAATCTAGGGGTGCAAAGGTACCCTAGTCGCACTAGTGCACGAAGACACACAGTACCCTACCGACAAAGACAGTATAATCCATAAGTATGCATATTCAGTAAGTAGATCCATAGAGCTAAATAGAGTAAGATGTATGGCCTGACTGGGGCACTAAGGCACACCGGCAAAATCTAGAATAATCATGGGCTAAACCATGTCTTTAGGGTAGCAACCCCTGAAGAGACACCATTTCTGATCTCGAGGTCTTCCACTTTAAGTATTAGTGTGTTAATTAAGGTGACAATGAGAAACACATTTTAATCACATACTTGACCATTTTTATCTGCTTCCATTATTATGAAGTAATCAATATTAGTATTATTGTTAATGTTAACTTAAATAGTCCACTAAGGCCATCCTAAGTTCCATTACTCATACTTAGGCACTTTAGGTCAAAATGACCAAAATGCCCCTACGCTAAGGCTTCCTCTTATCATCCACTTCCATCACATAATTCATTTTTATTTATCAACATGCCATAATAAGTTGACATATTATGTTTATACTATTGATTACGAAGTTAAAGTACCCTATACACCTAATGATCATTTACACATGAACCCTAACACGCACTTCTAGAATAACCAACACAGATTTTCATGCATGATTAGTAATTAAGGTACCCCTTACATGTTTATGGAAATAACATTATGGCACAACCTAATTTACCAACTTACCCCTAGACCATGCATACTCATTATGATACACTCCAATTTATTGAAATACCCTTAGCCTTATAATATATATGATTATACTAAAACAAGTGATACTAAGGCCATAAACCCTTATTCTCTTATTTAACATCACTTATCACTTATAATGAAGGTTCATTAGACCAATTGCTATATTACATGCAAAGTTACCAAATTACCCCTTTTTTACTTACAAAATTACTAAAATGCCCTTCTGACTTACAAAATTAATATAATACCCTTTTTACTTGTAAATTTACTAAAATGCCCTTCTCACTTGTCAAATTACCAAAATACCCTTCTTACTTGTCAAATTACTAAAATGCCCTTCTCACCTGTCAAATTACCAAAATGCCCTTTTTACTTGTCAAATTACTAAAATGCCCTTCTTACTTGTCAAATTACCAAAATATCCTTCTTACTTATAAAATTACCAAAATACCCTTCTTACTTGTAAAATTACCAAAATACTCTTCTTGATTGTAAAATTTTCAAAATACATTTCTTACTTGTAAAATTACCAAAATACCCCTAGCACATAAAATATTAATATCCATGACCCACTTGCATCATTTAACACCACAAAACTCTTATTATTATTATTCTTAACACCATTGTCACTTACTATGCATATTTATTTAGGTCACTCCCTATGAGCATGTAAAATTACTAAAATGCCTCTAGAACATAAAATAATATTTTTCATGATGGAATAAGTATTTTTAATGCTACAAACTCCTATCATCATTTTCAACATCCCACAATACTTAGCATGCATTTTTATTATAATAACCAACACCATACATAAAAATTACCAAATTACCCCCAGGCCATAAATGTGGATATTTCTACTAACACTCATACTTATACTCCACCAAACTTTCATATTCCCTTTTAGCATCAAATATACACATTAAGCATCTCATTTAGGCTTAAACATTATGATATGTCCAAAGGACCAATAAAATACCCCAATATCTTAATTTAAGAAATTACAGCTAATTCCACTCTTCTCTTTCCTTTTCTTTCCTTCCTCTCAATTCTCTTTTTCTTTCTTCCCTCCCCTTCCCCGACCTAGCCAGCCCAGCCTGCGGCCTAATCCCTCTCCCCTCTCCCTTCCTCTTGTGCGGCCCAGGACTATGCTGCACTCCCTTCTCCCCCCAAGCAGCCTGATTCCCTCCCCCTTTCTTTCTTTTCTTTTTCTTCCGGACGGCCTAGTCCATTCTTATCTTCTTCCCAAGCATCCCCCTACGTGACCTGCAACTCTCCCCGACATACAACTTGATTTCCGCCGGCCACCGCTGACTAGACATCCTTTCCCCTCTCTTGCCCGCCGAATTCCTGTCCTATCGACCCTACCGACCTCCCCATCCTCACGCGAGCCTACCCTACTTCCTTTCTTCTCCCCTGACAGCCATAAGGCCCATAACCCTACAATGGCAGACTTGCGCTGGCCTACCACCGTCGGCCGGTGCGCCTACCCCACTGTGCCCTATTTTCCCTTTACCCTCCTATAGCTTCCCCCCTCCAATTAGCCTATATATATACCCCTTAAGTAGCTGAAATCATATCCTTTTTTGCAGCCTAGAAATTCCTGACTCTGGTGCCATCTCCCGATCAGATGACCTCACCATAGTCGCCACCCAGCGCTGTCGCTCAAGCCATCCACAAAACCGCTCCCTGCATCACCCTCTAACAAACTATGCCTCTCTCCGCCCTCGATTTGCCTTGCACAAGCCACCTCAGCCGTGCAAAGTATCCTTCCCGATCAACCACACCTCCACCCCAGCCACCCTTCCCACCATCGTTCACCACCACTCCCACCACAACTACCACCTCTTACACCTCCCAATATCCCCTACAGACCTTCCTCTACCTCCCCCTACTCTCCTTTTCTCCTTCCTCCCTCTCCTCCTCCCTTCTTCCCTTCCCACCACCCTCGGCCACCACAGCACTGCCACCTACATCGTCACCTTTGGTCGTGCCACCATCTCCATTCCAACCCTCCCAATTTGGGCAACCTCAAACACCCCAACTTCCACCCTCATTCCCCCTCTTCTATTCCTAACACTCAACTATTCCCCTTTTATACCTCTTTCCCCGCCGCCGCCGTATGTCGCCGGTCACCACCAACCCTAAGTGGTACCCTAACCCCTTTCAACCCTTAAACCCTAATTATACAAGCCTTATCCATTTTAATTGTATTTATATCATCATCATCATCATCATCATCATCATCATCATCATTATTATTATTATTATTATTATTATTATTATTATTATTATTATTATTCATATTTATTATTATTTATCATGTTTATTTTTATCCCTGAAATATTATTATTATTAAAGGGTTGAAACCCTATTTTACTATTATTTCAATTATTACCATTATTATTATTATTATTATTATTATTATTATTATTATTATTATTATTATTATTATTATTATTATTGATACTAGATTTAGCATGATATCATTTTTTTTGCTATAAAAGAAGGATACTCAAACCTTAATAATATTATTATTATTATCATTATTCGAATATTGTTAATATTATTCCTAATGCCCTTATTATTATTATTATTATTATTATTATTATTATTATTATTATTATTATTATTATTGTTACTATGGTATTATTATCATTACTATTACTATTATTATTATTATTATTATTATTATTATTATTATTATTATTATTACCATTATTATTAGGGTAAAAGTATTCGAACCCTTATATTATCATTATTTCAAATATTAATATTATTAATATTATCCTTAGTAATATTAGTATTTTGTTAGTATTAGTATTATTATATTATTATTTTATCCCTAACCCTATTATTAGCCTTAGCCTTAGCCTTAAAAATACTAGGGTTTCTATTACTAGGACTATTAGTATTACTATTATTATTAATATCGCTATTTTTACTATAACTAGTGTTAGCATTATTATTATAAGAAATAAATATATTAGATTTAATAATATAAATATGGCTATAAATGTTAACATAAACCTATTTTAACTAGTAATAATCTAGTAGGCTAACTTGAGGATAAAAACCGTATTTTTCACTTGTAAAGTTCCCTTTAATAATAGTAACCCTAATCTTAGAATAAAATAGGAAATAATAGTATTTTTGGTAGAAGGGAAACTAATCCTTAGTTTGTCCCTCTTATAGGTGAAATTGGTCAAAATCCTAAGGAGACGTAGGAGCATGCTCCAAGACCGGTGACGTACTAGATAAGGGTGTAGCTAAGGCCTTATGTGTGCGATGTGTCTTATATGCCTTAGATGCCATGTATAATGATATTTTGTGTATCTTGTGCTATTGTTATCACTATTTTATGTGTAGCGCATCTTGGAGTTGAGGTATGCTCATGTGCTTTTTTATGGCATGTGTATAATATGTATATGTCGTGAATTGTGATGTGATGTGATGTGAATCTTTAGGACATGCATACAAGGATATTTAATGTGGTAGTGTGGGATGGAAAGATGAAAAAGAAAAATGGGAAAGTAAGATGACCAAAGGAAAGTAAGTTGGCTAAGGGGAAGTAAGTTGGCCAACGTAGGTGGGATTGACTTAAATATTCCATGATCCATGAGTGGAAGAATAAAAGGGGACTTTAAATAAAATAAAAAGTGTGGGTGAACTTTATAGGGGAGAATCCAGGGTTTGCATGGGAGAATCTAATGTTTGGGAGAATCTAGGGTTTGCACGGGAATTTTAGGGTTTTGCATGAAAACTTCGAGGGTTTGTATAGGATGGATAGAGTCTACAAGGGGGTGAAATTTATGTATGGAAAGTTGTATTGGGGTGTGATGAAAGTAATGGAAAAGTTTCTTGGGTGATTGGAGGCTTTGGGTGAAAATAGTACGTAGGACAATATAAGTGTGTATAGGAGATTGAGCTAGGGTTTGGGAGAAAACTTTAATCTGAGAAGGTGGTAAAAAGGAAAAATTAAATAAGGATGAAGGTGGAGGATTATCATGTGTGGGGTGAGAATGGACATCATGGGAAAGTGAGAGTGGATGGTGAGAAATGGAAGGGTGACTTATAGAAAGGAGGATGCTAAGGTTTGGCATGGCTAGCTAGGGTTTGGTGTGGCCACCTAGGGTTTTGTGGTTATACTTGTATTTGGGGGAGTAAATTGAGATGATGAGGGTTGAATATAAGGGTTGTGATGTGTGGGGTGTTAAAATAGTTCGGGTTGTGTGAGGCAGAGAAGGATAGGCTATATAGGCCCCAAATTAGGATTTTTGGAGAAAACCCTATGGTAAGACTGTCCATAGACTTGGAGGTGTAAGGTAGTGGGCCTTGACCCATACACTTAGGAGTTGGGCCTCCAATGTGAGAAAGTGGAATAAGGAAAGGATGTCAGAGCGAGTTAGGATGTGCATAAGTCTCAAGATATGGGATGGGTCCTCTTGAGAGGATAAGCGTAGATGGAGTTAGTCATGCATGTCTAGGGTGAAAACTTGTTGAATAAGACATAGTAATACACTAATTATTTAAAGCGGAAGACTGTTAAGTTAGGCCCAAACTAGTCCACTAGCGAATAATAGTGGCCAAGAGCCGGGGTGCCTTGGAGACCGATCCACTGGCGAATAATAGTGGTTAGGCGCATTATGCCCTATATGTTTTCGGTCTACTGATTATAATAGTGGGGGATTCTGTGCTCAAAAAATTGAACATAATGATAATAAGACATGGGAAAGACATTAATTACTTATAGTGAAACACCATGAGAGTCGGGGCTAGACCGGTCCATTGGCAAATAATAGTGGCTAAGAGCATCTTGCCTTGGAGACTAATCCACAGACAATAATAGTGGTCAGTAGCTTTATGCCTTGTATGTTTTCGGTCCACCGGTTATAATAGTGGGGCTCCCGCACTCGTATGGAATGATAATAAGCATGGTGTGAAATGAGTATTGATCAAGGATTTTATGAATCGGTTTATCCAGACTGCAGCTTGGCCTTTTATTTATCTGAAATATTGTATGCTGTCATGCTATCGTGCTTATATTATGTACCCTTATGTGTTGGCCTTAGTGCATGGTTACCTTACTCAATACGTAGCGTACTGACCACCCGTTTCATGGGTACTACTCATTCCCACGAGTAGAAGGCCCCTCTAACTTTGTGTAGGTTGGTGATATTATTTTTGATGCTTTTGATGCATCGGGCGGGGCTGAGTGTTGAGCATGGACTTAGCACGGAGATTGAGAGTGGTGTGGCCAGACTTACTCTTTATGTTCTTCTATTTTGTATTGAATTTCTTAGACTTAACTTTTATCATTGTGTAGACCTTATTCTTTTTAAGGAACTTTAATTATGTATTTGAGAGTGTAACTCTTTTTCATGCACTCTGATTTCTATCTTATGATTACTTTAATGCTTTATTGAAGCCTCACTTTGAGTTTGAATTATAATGGTTGTTAAATTTCCTTTAGCCTTGTGCTTAGTACGGGAACGATCGAGGGTCGGGCTTGTACTGATCATAGCAGTAACATCCCCGAAATTCATAACTTTTGATTTAATTGCTTATGCTAAATCTTAAATAAAACAAATTTTTTTAGTAGTGAATTTTGGGATGTTACAACCAAAATGCCCCTAGGGATCATATTAGCATTATTTCTACTACAACTGTCCATATTTCTTTAGCTTAGTATGCATATGCATATAACATCATTATTAACATCAATCCTCTTTCTTAACCACCATCTCCACACATGTCACATTACATATAATATTGCATAATTTTCTTCTATCTTTCAATATAACATTAAAAATTATGAGATGATTAGCACCACATCATATACACACAAAACACATACCAAAACCCTAATGTGCTAACATATGTAAATCCATACATTTTAGTAGGGTATAACGGGTACCTTATTTTCGGCAACAACCAAACTTTACCGGTATCCCTATTTAAAAGCTTAAGCTTTAATTAGTAAAAATTATACCTAAAAATAATGTTACAAGCAACATATTAGTAGTAGATAATTAAAAGAATAATTTTTTGTATAAAAAAGGATTAATAAATACCATTATTAATTAACTATATTATACCTCAAAATTAGTTAAATAACCTTACAATTATGCCGCACCACTCACGCTACCCATGCAGCATAAGAATGCATGCATGTTCGTAGAGTGAGGGGGAAAATGGGGTGGAAGGAAAATTTTGATGAAGGAGGAAAAAGGGTCTCAGGTAAGTTGGGTTGAGGGAGTGATGGAGGGGAGTTGGGGTGGTTGTTGGGTGCAGGAGGGGTGGCAGGGTGTAGGTGGTGGTTGGCGGTCATGGTGTGGCAGCTCCTAGTAGTGGAGATGGCGGCGGCAGTTGCTGAAAATAAGGTGAAAATAGGGGAGAAGAAAAGGGAACATCGGGCAGGGAGGGAGAAGAGGAAGGAGGGAAAAGAAAGAGGAGAAAAGGAAGGTTGTAGGGGGAGTTCAATTGAGCTAAGGTAGGTGGGTGTAGGGGTAGTGTTAGGAGGCTAAGGGGTAGCTTCGATGGTGGCAGAAGAGGGGAGACGGTGGCGCAAGGTGGCTGTGCAGGGAGTTGGTCAAGAGGAGAAGAAAAGAGAAGGAAGGAGGGTTGGATGTAGGGGCGTTCATGGTTGCTAGGGGGTGTAGGAATGTAGTAGAAGGGAAAGGAAGTTGGTGTGGTGAACAGTTGGGTGGTGGAGACGACGGTTAGGGGCAGCACAACAAAAACAGGGGAGAAGAGGAATGAAAGAAGAAAAGGGAAGATCAGGTAGGGAGAGAAGGGCTCAAGGGAGAGAGATGAAGTAGAGGAGAAGAAGAGAATGAGAAGAAAAATAAGAGGGGAAGAGAGGGGTGCTTGACATAGGAGTTAGGTGGGTGCAGGGGGCAAGCGGCAAGCAGCATGTAAGGTGGTAGGGAGAGGAAGAAGAAAGGGGAAATAAAAGGGGGCATGTAGGGGAGTTGCAAGGGGGTGTGCGTGGTCGAAAATGGAAGGGAAATGGAAGGGGAGAGAGAGGGAGTTGTAAGCTGGGGTTGGAAGTGCAAGGGCTAGTGGTTGCAAGCATACAAGGTACACATATGGAGCTGTTTGGCTTTAACAATGCAGGGGAGAAGAAAGAAGATAGGGAAAAGGAAGGAGGATGAGAGAGTGAAGAAAAGGTATGGGCAAGCCGACCCGTGCGAGGGAGGAAAGAAAAAAAGAAAGAGGGAGTTGGGATGGCCCAATAGGGGAGAAGAGAAGGAAATAAAGAAAGGAAGGGAGAGAGAGCAGTGATCTGGGTTGATAAGGAGAGGAGAAGGAGAAAGGAGAGAAAAGGGGGCTTTGGCCTAGTAGAAGAAAAAAGAGAGAGGAAGGAGGCCGATTGACCCAAAGAAGAAAGAAAGGAAAGAAAGAAAAGGAAAAAGGAAGGAAATAGGAAAAAGAAAAAGGAAAAATGAAAAGAAAAAAGGGGAAAGAAAAATAAACTTATTTTTAGAGTTAGTATTAGAAATTAGGTTGATGGAAAAATTATTTATTAAATTAATTTAGTCAAAATTTAAAGTATTAATTAAAGAGGATAATTTTAGTATAATTATGGGTTTAGAAATTTATTTGAATAAAAAGTGTATGATAATATATATATATTAATTTATTAAATAACCCTATCCATTTTTATAAATCAAAGGTCCACAAAATAGTTAAATTAATAATTTAGAATTAAATTATTTCAATTAGGGATTAAATGTTAAATTTTAGATTTTAAAATTTTAGGGTGTTATAGGAACTTAAAAAGTTATATAAGAATTTATTAGGGATAGCTAAAGACAAATTAGTATGAATTAATCCTAGTATCTGTCGATAAAAAAATACTTACTTTAGATAGTAGATGACTGTTGTCAAGGTGCAGATAGGTAAGGAGGTTAGAAATGCCATCTTTTCCATGGGAGACTTAAAGAGCCTAAGTTTGGAAGGTTTCAATCCTTGTTTCTTTAAGAAAACATGGGGCATATTGGACATGTCATCATTGCAATTGTACAGGGTTTTTAGGATTTAAGGTTATTCTTGCCACAACTCAATAATATAGTAGTCACACTAATCACCAAAATTCCTATAGCTACTATCGTAAAATAATTCAAGCTAATTGGTTGTTGCAATATCCTATATAAAATCTTGCCAAAGACTCTTGCCAATAAACTAAGGTAGACCATGTCTAAGATTATTATTTCCTCCTAAATCCCAAGTAACTTTTATTCGGGGAGGATTGCTAAGTGACAAAGATTTCATGGCTCATGACCTAGCAAAACATTAGTAGAGAAAGAATGTGAGTTTGAGAATGATGGTTAAGGTAAACACTCAAAAAGCATACAATAGTATTGAATGAACTTTCCTTTAGAGATTGCTACTAACCTTAGGGTATTCGAGTAGATTTGTATCCCTACTCATAACTTGTATTACCAAGTTAGACTATCTTTAAACATTAATGGATCTCTTACAATGCCTTTTTCTGCCATAAGGGCCAAAGGTAGGCTAATCTAATTTCCCCATATCTACTTGTTATAGGATTGGAATTTTTGCATATATCATTTGAGTTTGTTGGTAGAATCAAACTTTCAAAGGACATCTTGGATGCTAAAAATTATATATCATCATTATGTGTTTTGCCTATGATTTTATGATACTCTATAAAGGTGACTTAGAATATACTCATATGATAGCTAAGAAATTGTGATTTTTGCACACTACTTAGGACTTAAGTGAATCCATCTAAGAGTTGTGTGTATCTAGGATGAGTGAAACCACATAATAAATAGAGAATTTTGGATGTCTTAGGGGATACTTTCCATTTATGACTTTGGTATTCCACTGGCTACTATAAGTCTAGTTACTCACCACTATCAACCTCTACTATATATACTTACACAATAGGTCAATTATTGGCTTGCAACGCATCTAAGTTATGTTGTACACCTACAACCTATCAAGTTTATTTTGAGGATGATTTAGTTTTTCTAGACATAGATTTTCCTCTCACCAAAAAAAGTGATCAACTATGTAAAGAGTGTTCGCCGGCATTTTTCATAGAATAGTAATTCCTTAGTGGTATGGAGAAAGGTATGCCTCCCTTAAGAAGAAGGAGGTTTGTGCATATGCAACTTGGTTAATTGGAATTATTATTCTATTGGTAAATATCTATGACAACTTGTAAATAACAAAGAGGGGCTATGGATTAATTAGTTTTACAAAATGTATATCAAAAACACTATTATTCGGTAATGTTAAGCCAAACTCTCTCAATCATGGGTGTATCGTAAGATTTTGAGCTAGAAAAATGTCATGTTGCACCATATAATAACTAGAGGCTATAAGATAAATGGAACATATAGTATCAAAAAATATGGGAACTTATGGTTTGGAAGCATGATGGCCTCCTAAGACAAAACCTACTAATGTGCTTGGCTTGCAAGGAAGTTCTACTCACCAGAGATAATCTTTAGAGATGGAAACTTTCTCACTACACAAGTATGTAAACTAGAGAAAGAAAGCATTGATCATTTGATGGTCAAATGCACTATAACAAACTAAAGCTAGGAGAAAAGCTTTAGATGGATGAAAGTTAATCAAAGGGTTTAATCATAACAAGAGTTGCTTTGATGGTTCGTAAACACCAAAAAAAGAAGAAGAGGTATGGCATAGGTGAATAGATAAGTTATCTGAGCTCAAGTGTACCACTTATGGCGGTATAGAAATGCAACAATTTTCATAAACAACATGTAATACCCCATTTTCCTTAAACCTTAATTAAGTACATAGCTACATCCTAAAACATTATGTGAATCTGATCATAGAAATTCTACGCAGATGATATGCTTTTACTATGTTTATATTGTGTATTTGGGTTTGGGGTAAGATTGGATTATGTTAACTAGGTTAAAAATGGAAGAATAAAGATTTTGGTGTTAGGTGATTGATATGAGTTTGTGGGTCAGATGACTGGGAATTAGGGCATAGACAGTTTGTAACACCCTTATTTTCACAACTAGAAAATTTTGCTATTTTTAAAAATAGTTTGCAAAATCTACCTTGAAAATGGGGATGTTCCCATTGTATTTAACATAAAAAGGTACAACTAATACCTAATCTATTTTGGATGAAATGCTATCAGTATCCTTATACCTCAAGGAATAAGGTGTCGTTGACACCTAGTTCTAGGATTGATATAAGACCCACTTGGAAATGAATTAGAGTAGGAAATGTTAAACATTATGCTTTACATTGGAAATCGTAACAATAAACAGAAGGAAACAATGGAGGAAACAAGAATGATAGCCTATGCGCGGTCTAAAAGGTGTTCCCATATATAAGACTTCACTAACATGGGTTCCCCTACAAAATAAGGTAATTGTTCCCTCTTATTTTCCAATTTCATTGCAACACTACAAAGGGCATTGGTATGGTTAAGTAATTAGTAAAACTTAGTTCCTATGAGCACATAAAACAAAACACAAGCAACATATAGGCATGAATGAGAGAAAACTTTAAATATGTTATACGCATCCAAAAAGATAATGTTTTATGAAAATTATATGTAAAAAAATTTACTTGCCCATTATGGGATATAGAAAAATCATTAAATCATTTGAGGTAATAATCAGAGCAAATCTTAGGGAAAAATGTTTAATTGCCATGTTAAATCACATTTTCCAAAATCATGGGTTATACCCATCTTCTGGCCAAAGTCTTTTGTAAAGGTTGTGTTTTAAATCACAATTTCCAAATCATGGGTTAAATCATAGTTTCCATATTATGTGTTATACCCCCACATGCTAACTAAGGTCTTTTTGTAAAGGTCATGTTTTAAATCATAGTTTCCATATTATGGGTTATATCCATCTGTCAAACAACGTCTTTTGCAAATGTCATGTTTTAACATATTGAGTAGGCTCTTAGGGGAATTCTCAATCTTGAGCAGTACTCAGGGGTATGATCAAACCCATTATTAGTTTGAAAGAAATAAATCCAAGTTATCCTAATCCTTAAGTGTATATAACCCATATAGAGTACTTTTGACAACTATAGAGTAGAGAAGGGACAAAACCACTACCACAACTAATGGCCCATTTAGTTTTAGCAATTACCAAAAATTTAGTATGTAGGCTCTTTGGTTTTAACAGTTATGGGAAACTGTATCCACAGACAGAGTTTAAGTATTTCATTAACCACCAATGTTTGTGAGTGTTGTGTAAGGTTACATACAATGATACAAAACATTAAAACCTTTTTATGTGCCTAAAACTTGCACAAAACCTTGATCATGTATCACATATCACATAAGATGTAACACTACCACAACTTTGTATATAAAATTCTCATTAAGATCACAAGTTCATCATTTTAAATTCTAAAAGATCACGTAGGACTTATTTGAGCCAAAAACAAAAACTATAACTGATTTTGAAATTGAGAAATAGAGTAGTATGGCATTTTTGGAAAAATCCATTATTTACTAAGAAAAATAAAAAAATTCATTGGAAAAAGCTAATGTAAAATGTCAAATTTTAAACGTCCAACCATCACCTCTATGGTTATTAAGTGAAGATTTGGGTCATTTGGGGTTAATGTTATTATTTTATGTGTAAAACCAAGATAAACTTTCACTAAACCTTTTTATATGTACAAGGGACGACTGGGAGATAAATAAGGTTGAATAGGATGAAGGCCTTAAGAACACCATGTATATCTTCAACCCCAAACTCAAGAACATGTTAAAGGTGTTCTTCATCTTCAACCTTTCTCTTCTAACTTTAATCCTTCAAATCTTAGGCTATAATAAGTTATACCCCATCCTAAATTCCTTCAAGTTGTCTTTAAAATTATGTTGATACAAAATAAATGAGTTTTAGTTTTGGGAAGGGTTTGAAATTCTAATAATGTTGTGAATTTCAAGTGCACCAATCAACTGGTTTTCCTAACCAATAGATCGGTATGCTCAAGAACTGGTAATTTAATTTTTTGATAAACCGAGTGAATAATTTACTCAAACTAATCGACTAATCATCCTACAGTTTCATATTCTTTTCTAATTTTATTTAAAATCTTTTTCTAATGTTTATAAAAAGTTGACTTTTTACGCCTCTTCCCTAACTTACCAACCCTCTCCCATACCTTTTTATGGTCATACTCTACCTCCCTTATCTCATTATGTGTTTCTCTTACACCTTGGTTACCCAAACTCAACCCAAGTTAGACATCTCTCTCTCCAAATTATATATGTTGACCAACACTCTCACCTATATACTCCATTCCTTATTCAATTCACTCCCTATCATTTACACTTGATCATTCCTTTCCTTTTCTCGTGTGAAAAATTTATAAGTGTTAGGCACTCTCCACTTTTCCTTTCTTTTATTCTAAAATAGAGGCTTGCCTCTTGTTTCCTCATCCTTTGGTTAACTTCTTATCTCTTCTTTCTTCTCCTACTCTTAGCTTTAACTCTCCATTGTTTCTCTCAAGCAAGCAAGGATTAAGGTTTTTAGAAAGGTTGAAGATCTTAACTTCACTCTCCTTAAAATTTTGTTTTGACAAAAGGTTGAGTTATGACATTTCTCTTCTTCTGATTATTATTTCAATTTATTAAGTTTTAGAAAAAGAGTTTTAATTATTTTTACTTCTTAATCTCTTATGAATTGAGGTCTTGGTAGATGACCATCAAGTTAGGAGTATTTTTTTGATAGAATATTTGATTGAAGATAAGGCAATATTATCTCTAACATGAATAAGGTATTTGTTGTCTATTTTAATTTCATGTTCTGGTGTATTTTCTTTGATGAGCATGAGATAATTGAGTTATTAGATTCGAACATGTGGTAAGTTTTCATCTTTTAAGTTTAAGTGTGTTTTGAGTTCTTATGGTTATGATAATTCAAATAATTTATTTAATTTGAGTTCAGGGACCCCACTATTCTCAATTGGTGGAATGGTAACATAAGTACAACATTAGGGCAGGACACTACTAGCTATTATTCTCATTTAGTGGAACATACAAGTACAACTGGTCCCCAACTCATATGATCTGTCACCATAAATAATTAGTATCTTATTCATGGTTGTTTATTTCAAAGTCATCATGCATTCATATACACATACTCATGCAAGCCACCATCCTAACACATATCCTAGAACATGTCATGTTTCCCTTAGAAACCATAATTTCCCAAACCTAGCATAATCCATTCTCTAGTACTCATTTTGTCCCCAAATTCCATTGCCAAACTTAGAAGATTGCTATTAACCACTTATTCAAAAATCATGGTCTAATTCTCATGTATTACACATGCAATAATAACCTACCCCTAGGGTTACTATTCGGGTCTTCTATAAAACCCTAATTTCATATTTTAGTTATAACTCCTTCCCTAGAACTTATATGCATCCCCAATTTTATATGCATACCCAAGACACCAACATTAACCTCATATTCAATTCTTAGTGCAAATATCAAACCTTTCACACATATGATCATGACTCCACCCCTAGGTTTTGCTATTCACACTTAAATCCCTTCCCCTCCTTTATTAGCTATAAACCAACTTTGAGCCAATTAACCCCAAAGATACTCAACATGCCAATTTTTAACCATGTTGACCCAAAATGCCCCTATACCACTAAAATACCTATTTATTCCACCTTAATCTTATGATTCCTAATATGGATGACTTTCAACCTCCAATGCCTTCTATCATCATAAGGACTCCTAGCCAACATTATATATAGGTACTTAACTATAGCATGTATCTTTACACATGGTTTATCATGTAAACCTTAACATGCTTTTCTAAAACTTCATAACTTTTACTTCTATACTTATCAATCATTAAGGCATACTTATATGAGTAAATATCATAATATGCATAAAATAACCAAATTGCTCCTAGGGTACACAATAATAATATTTACACTAAAATATACTTAGGCATGCTCAACCTATTAGAATGGAAATATATAAAAAAAATATAATTTTCTCTTAACATAAAACACATCCTAACATGTTTTCATAATTATAATAGTTACACAAGTTAACATGATTCATTTCACTAAATTTTATGCTAACACTTTTATGCAGATAATTATAACGTAACAAACATACTAAATAAAGTTTACACATCAAAAATCCTAAAGTGCTATCGTGTGATATCTCACATTTTAGTAGAGTATAAGAATTACCTGCTTCCTAGCAAAATCACAATTTTATCAATAACCTCCTAAAATGATTAGGCCCTACAAATCAAACTTTGTACCTAAAAATAATATTAGAATTATTATAATAATTATTCAAAATATTTATTAAGTAGGAAAATTGCCAAATTTCCCTTGAGTGAAATATGGGTAAAAAAACTATGATTATTATCATTATGGTATAACGTCACACTACTCATGCAACATGAGTTCTTAGATGATGGTAGGGTTAAAGGCTGGTGCATGTTTGGTTGGTTAGGTGGGGGTGTTGGGGCAATGATGACGATAAGGGAGGTAGTGGTGGTGGTGGAGGTGTTGTAGGAGAAAGAAACGAGACAGGGAAACTGGGATGGAAGGGATGAGGTAAGGTGGAGGAGGCCTAACAGGGATGTGGTAATATGGGGGAGTTGGGATGAGGGGTGTAGAGAGAATGGGAAGCAACAACGGTGGTGTTGGGTAGAGAAGTGTAATGTAGGGGATTGCATGAAGGGTGGCAAGGAAGTGAATGAGAGGTTATGGTTTGGTCATTTAGGGAGGTTGTAGGGTGGAGGAAATGGTGGTATTAAGTAGAGGAGGTGGCAATGGCAAAACCTACCATTGCCCAAGGTATGGTTGTGGAGGGTGATGCTGGTGTTAGGGGGAGGGATCGACACAAGTTATTGTAGGGAAAGGAAGAATACAAACATATCAACAAGGGAGGAGGAAGGAGGAGGGAAGAAGAGAAGAGGAAGGTGGCTTATAGTGGAGGTTGGGATGGTGGTGGCGGTGTAGTGATGCGTTGGCTTTGACAGTGGGGATAAAAAAGAAGGGAGCTAGAGTTAGGAGAAGAAAGAAAGAAGGGAAGAAGTTCAGGGGTAAAGAGAAGAAGAATAAGAAGAAGAAGAAGAGGGATGTGAGGCTTAGGCATGGGATGGGGTAGGTGGGAGTTGTAGGGAAAGGGTGTAGGCAGGGTAGAGTGGTGTAGGATCAACGAGGATGATAGGCGATAGAGTGTAGGGAGATCGGTGCAGGTTATGGGAGGTGATGTAGGGTCCAAAAATGGAAGGACAGGGACGTGAGGAGGGTTACTTAGCCAGGAAAGGAAGGGCAGGAAGGTCGGGGCATAAGCTTATATGGCAGAGGCACGCTGCGTAGAAGAAGGGTATGTTTAGGGAAGGTAGCCAGACAATAGTGCAAATTAGTAAGGGAGAATAAGAAAATAAGGTTGGGTTGGGATGCTGTTTATTGGGGTGTGAGAAAAGAAAAGGAAGGGAGAAGAGAGCTAGGCTGACACGGGAAGAGAAGGAGAAGAGAAAAAGGAAAAAATGGTGAGTGTGTTAGGCTGGTAGGGGTAGAAGAGAAAAAAAGAGAGGGAGGTTGGGTCGGGCATAGGAAGAAAGAAAAGAAGGGGGAGAAGCGGGCTAGCTTAGGGGAGAAGAGAAAAATAAAGGAGAAGGAAAAAAAAGAGAGAAAAGGAAGAAAAGGGAAAAAAGGAAAAGGAAAAAGGAAATAGATTTAGGGTTGGAATTAAAATTATATTAAATTTAGATTTTTAGGATAATATTAATTTATCTAAATTTAGGGCATTAAATTAAGAAAAATAAACTAGGTAAAATTATTGTTTGAGGATTGATTTAAACAAAAAGGGTAAGATAAAATAATTATAATAATATATTAAATAATTTATCTATATTTGCGGGTCAAAGGTTAATGAAAATAATTAAGTTAATACTTAAAGGTTAAATTTTTTCAAATAGAAGGCTAAACGTTCTAAGTTGAGGTTGCAAAAATTTAGGGTATTATATGTTATATGTTGATGATATACCGATTACTCTTAAGGATAAATCCTCGATCAACAAGATGGAGGCCACAAATTAATAAGGAGTTTGAGATAAAAATATATTGGTGCCACTATGAAGTTTATTGGCACACAGATTATTAGAGATCAAAAGGTTGGAAAGTGGTTTCTATCACAACAAAAGTGTATTGAGAAAGTATTAGATATGCTCAATATGGATGACTGAAAACCTTTTTCTATACCTCTAGCTACTCACTTGAAATTTTCATCCAAGCTTTTTATCAAGATGGAGGAAGATAAGGAGTGAATGTATAACACTCCTAATTTTAGTGTAGTGTGATGTATGTTATGATCTGTACAAGACCTAATCTCACTTATGCTACAAGCATGGTAAGTTGATTTATGCATTTTCCTGGAAATGGTCATTAGAACATGGTTAAGTGGATTCTACATTGTTTGAAAGGCTCCTTTCATATTAGTTTGGTGTTTAACAAAAGTAAGGCACGTATTGATATTTTTTGTTTTGTTGATTATGATTACGCTGCTGATTTATATAGACACATGTATATTATGGTTATATATGTACATTGTGTTTTGATTCTATTATTTGGAAACAATCTATGCAATCTATTACTACCTTTTTGAATACAAAATAAAAATATGTTGCAGCTACTGAAGGTGTGAAAGATGCCATTGGTTGTTAGGTCTATTTATTGAGCTTGGTGTTACACAAGATACTATCAGTGTGTTTCTAGATAGTTAGAGTGCTACTTATTTAAGTAATAATATGACTACCATTCAAAGTCTGAGCAAATTAATGTCGCATTTCATTTTATTAGAGATGTTGATACGGGATATATTGTAGTGAAAAAAGTTCACACTTTAGAGAATTCTATAGACTTTCTTATGAATTCTCTTCCTATAGCCAAGTTCAAGCATTTATTGGACTCACTTGGCACTTGAAACATTTGATTACCCTTTATGGTTTATGAAAATGTTGTTTTAGGTGATTCAAGTTAATGGTGTAGATTATTGAATTGTTACCTTGAATCAATTCTATAGTGGAAGCATTTATTGTGGAAAATGAAGCACTTGAAGAGACAACAATTAATGTCACAAATACATTATTTACTATCTATTAATGGAAAATTATATTATATACTACCCATCAATGAGCAGTTACATTATTTAATCTCCATCATGGAGAGTTATAGTTTTGGTTTTTTAGTGAATTCTTAACTTATTTCACACATTACATTTTTTGCAATTTAATAGGAGAGTTTGAATATATAATAGAGAGCTATTAGATTACACACATTATCCTCTACCATCATAAAATTACTATTTCTTTTGAGAGAGAAACATATTGAGAGATTTCTAGTCCTCCATTCGATTAAGGATTTTCTTACATTATTTCTTTGCATGGTAAATTTATTTTTCTTAAGGTCATCAATGGACGTAAGCCACATTAGATGATCCATGTAAATTTTTCCATCCTTATTTTTGCTTTTGGTTCTTGATTTTTTTGGATGTTAATTAACTATTCACGTATACTTCTCTATATTAATCAATTCTAAATCACTTCCACATCATTATATACCCCTACATTTGTAGATGTTTTCATGATTATCATATTTACCAAAACTACATGAGGGGTACAACCATAAAAGTTCAAAGAAAAAAAAGGTAAGGAAAACAAACCCTATATTATGTGATAAATAATGTATTATGTGATCATTAATATATTTTCTCCTAAAAAAAGGCAATGAAAATCAATCCTAGATAACATTTTGAAGAGATTTTAATACCTTGGAATCAAATATGAGCATTTAGTAAATAAATTTTTTAATTAAGTAGTTATTTAGAATGGAAAAAACTATTTTGAAAAAAAGTCTCTATATAGGGACACTTAAAATTAGCCTTTTAAGTCATTTTTATAAATTTAATTTGCTTACACCTATCACTATAAGATAATATTAGCAAACACTTCTTTACAAACTACTAATGTTATCATTGGCTAACAACTAATCTATAACTATATGAAAATGGAGTCCTAGAACCATGATTGCCTTGCCTAAACACATAAGAGGCAAATAGAGTGAAAAAGACATAAGCTTATTTCGTAAGGCACAACAACTATTAAAAAAAATATATTTTGGTTAAGCCCTATTTTTTGTGAGTTAACACCCCTTTATATTAAAAGTCCACATTTGCCCCTCATTTCGCCAACCCTTTCTTATCTCTTTCTCCCAATCGTAACCTCGATTCCTTTATCCATTTCTTCACCAAGTCACCAGCAATCAAACAAGAAATAAGGTATGTAATGCTTTCCAAGTCTAGATTTTGTTTAGTTTATGCTTATATGTAGTGAATTAGTGTTTAATTCATGGTAATAGCTAATTGGTATTATTTTCTTCACCTTGATCCTTTAATTTTTGTGACTTGAATGATTGTTAATAACTATCTATTGTTCTCAATGGTAGCTAGTATTCATTGGATTTGTGTTAGAAATTAGGGTAAAATGCTAGATTAGAGTTACAAGAGAAGGGGTTAGAAAACACCAAGATAGAGTGTTAGTGGAGTTTGGAAACACAAGATTTCTATAACTGGGGCATATTTGGAATACACTAGCTATACAATTGACTTCCTATAAAATGCACATACAATGCATTTTTCTCCCTCAGGTAGGCGCTTACTGTGCATTGCCCTTACCCATGGACCACATAGGTCATGTGTTTCTCATCTTCCTGTCACATAGTTGTCTTTGCTCTACTTTGTTGCTCCATTCATCCATTCCTCCCCTAGGCTAGACCCATATTAGAAAATAATAATTAATAAATAATAAAGGTTAATATTTAATAGCTAGTAGCTAGTTATTTGAAATAATAGTAATTATTTATATCAACCACGCTTAATTAATTAATTAATTAATATTAATAGTAGTAATAATAATAATAATAATAATAATTGAGAAATAGTGATAGTTAATAGTTAATAATAATTAACTAATATTTGATAAATTATGTTTAATAATGAAATACTAAAGGACTATAATTTTTTATTATCAAGGTTAGTGTTGGACCTTAACTAAAGTATTCGGTGAAGCTTTTATGTTAGTAGTATTAGATTGTGAGTATATAGTGATTTTTTAATATAAATGATAATTATTGAATAATTCATAGTTATTAATTAATTATCATGAGATAATAATTTATAAAAATTGGAACTTAGTACTAATTAATAATTTATAATAAGAGAGAATTATTAATAGTTAGTAGTTCATAATTAATATTAATAATAATAATATTGACTAATAACTTATCAAAATAATAATAATACCAAATAATAATTGATCATCAATAATTATTAGCTAATAGTTAATAAATAATGGTAGTAAATAATAAATAGTTAATAGTTTATTTTAACTAATAATATATATTTAACGGTTAATAACTATTTACTAACTACTATTAGTTAAAATAAATAAACTTCATAATAAAGTACTTTTTATTTGTTAATATTGTCTCCTTTCCATTAACTACTCTTCAAATATAACTTAGAATTGTAATTTAGCTGTCTATTTTCAAACAATGCCATCTTCAACTATTGACATCAATTATCCTAACATTAAATCAAAATATGTTATGATTTTAATTTTAATTTGTAAACTTTATTAAGATTTTTATTTATTTTATTATTTTAATTTATAGATGGCTAGAAAGGAAAATAGTTACATACAGGTTTCCTACCTCCTTATACTACTCCTTTAAGTAGGGTAACTAGGCATGTAATCACTACTAGTGAAATATATGATGCGATAACAACATTCTAGAAGGCTTCTCAATGGATAGACACTCAAATATTAGATAATGAGATGGAGGATGGTGCTTCTAATGTTTATGTTAATTAGAATGATGCTTACCATCAAGTTTGCTCTTCTGCCAGACACGTTGACAATGGTGATGGTGGTGAAGATGGATTTCTTCCCACACTATATAGTGCTGACTAGACCCACTCGCGGTGGTCCACAAATTCTTGATCTTTTGGAGAGATTTCAAGCCCATGTAGTGTATTCTATATGGGATCATAAAGTAAGTTCTAGTGTATATATGATTGTATGATTATCATTTACCATATTGTTCTTTATTTTCTCAAATATTCATCCAACTTTATGAACAACCAAAGTTGAGGATCCATTCACATATTCTTACACTTGAAAGAACACCTTGTCCTTCTGATGACATTAGAGTAATCATTGGTGATATAAAACTTCTCTTTCTTCACTATATCAATTATGATCATTATAATTGTCATTTTATCTATGCCGTTATTGAGAGGTGGCAGTGGGAGACTAACAACTTCCACTTGCCATTCGGAGAGATGGAAATTGTATTACCAATTGATTAGAGTGACATCTATTTTCATGGATATGACATAACTTCTAATTGTATTGAAGATAATAAGTTGTGCTTATGTTAAGGTAAAGAGTACCAATTCCACAATAAAGAATGAAAGAACAAGAAGAAATTAAAACGAAGGAAATCTCCTCATAACTAGTTAACACATAAAACAAAAAAAATAATAATAATAATAATGAATATACTCAACTCAAGAAAATCAAATTCATAAAACATTTAGGTATAATAATAATATTAATGCATATATATTTCCATAATAAATAATAAAATATTATTCATGTACTAAATGTTTTTCAAAATTAGATTTAAAAATCATCAATCTATAGGAGGAACAACTTCTTACCTCCTTTATAGACTTTATGGGTAAAATCTAATGCGATCACAACATGGTTGTTCTCTTTGAAAACACTTGAATCAAATCTATTATACCATATGTCAAAAATAGGTAATAATGAGGATTCATTCTCTAAGGTTACCTACATCATATAAAGTAGCATTAGGCGAATAATAATATATATGATCAAATTTATGCATAATACATTTGCAGATGTCAATTAGAAAGCAACTGATACATAGTAACTCAGACATTTGTTACTTACAATTGTAATAATATAATCATGTTGTTTTCCATTAAATGGAGACATGAGTGGAAGAGACAAAATGAGAGATGATGACTCTAGCAAACAAATACCACATTGTATAGTGTTGCAGAGAGATTTCAGTGATCAAGTTTTTTCCATCATTTTTGTTAGGGAGATGGTTCATCCCAATGAGCAAGATTTTGCCGATTATTATCAGCAAAATATTAGAATGCCCTCTGAGTCACCAAATTGCTAAAAATATCTCATCTAATGAATAACAATAATTCCTCATCCCCTTTGAGCATATATGTAGTGACTCTGAATCCATAATTTCCATCGGGTAACACATAAAACCATGATTCCATCCAAGAGTCGATACCATTAAAACAATAAAAAGTAGGAGTTTGAGGATCACATGGCCTTGTATAAGTCCTAGTAGAATAACATCCACACCTGCAAGTTGATTAACCACGTTTGTGAGTTGACCAACCTTATATGTGTGGTGATGATGGACCATGTCCGTGTGATGAAGCTAAAATAGGAGTATGAGAATGAGCTCGCTCAATGTACTCCCACTATGATAGATTCCTTTGTATAAGATTTTGAGGATGACCACTACCTTATTGCATTTATGGATCGTGTATATTTTATTAGAAGGATGGAAAATATCTTTTATATGCCTTGAATATTCTCAAATATGGGTAGTTAAGAAACACCAAGATCAATATATGGATTGGTTTATGGATCAAAGAAAATATCATATTCTATGGGGTTTGAGAAAATAAAATTCTTCCATAATAGATGAATTATTAATGTGGGAATTAGCCAATGATCTTGTTTTATAGGAATATATCATGTGCACCTAGTAAACCAAGTGAGATCTTTAAATAACACCAACACACTAATGACTCAAAAATAAGATATTTTAATCGCTTATGAATCTTTTCAGTCAAGTCCAACACATTGCAACATATAAAAGAAGTGAGCTCACTCAACAAAAACTGTAATACCCCATTTTAACTAGTGATAATTATCTGTAATTAATTGAATAAATCATTATAGAACATTTTAGAGTCTCAAGATTGTTTTGCGTGATTCGGTAGTAATTGCAATTTTACCGCTAGGTGTACTTTGTTTATAAAATACTATTTATATATGTGTACTTTTATGTTAAAATTTTTAAAATATTCTTATAAAATTTTATTCAGGTCCTAAATGTGCTTAAGTGTAAATATAGAAATTTTGGTTTAATTTTATTTGTGTTTGTTATCCCTTTTGAATTTTATATGCAAAATATATAATTACGGTATGCTAGCTAAATATCATATCATATGTGTGTCAAAAATTATGAAAATTTATATTTAGGTTTTAAATGATTAAATAGGATGATCTGGAAAGTATCATGATTTTAGGAATAATTTTGGTATTTATTTTATTAATTACCTTCTAAGCTCGTTAATTAACCGTAAGTTTAATATTTTATATATCAAATCTTGTTTTCAATTCATAAAATTTTACAGGTGAGTTGAAAATATTATTTCAAGGGGTTTTACAAAGTTTCGTAATTGTATGAGCTTATTTGCTATTTTTATTAATTTTATCCTCTTTATTGATCTTTCCACCACTAAAAATAATTTATAAATCCTAAAATTACTGTTTATGCACGAAATTACTTCCTTACACTTCCATTATTAGATTGTGTATCTAGTTGACCATTGTCTTATTCATTCAACCAAATTTTGAGTTAAAGTTACTTTCTTACACTTTTTACCTTTACTTGTTGTGTCACTTTAGCTTTTCTTACACTCAACCTTCTTCACTTACATTTCCCATGATTAAAGCTGACTTGGGACCTGCACACCATAACCTACACCATCCCTTGATTGATTGATTGGTTTTCATAACTTTATTTAAACCTAACTACACTCCACCACCTTACACACTCAACCATCATGTCCTTTGTCATTCAAGTGTTGAACAAGCTATCTCCCTCCCCTTCTCAACCTGCACCCCTAACCCATTATTCCAGCCACCTATCCCTCTTTTTCCTCTTTTCCCCATGCATGTAACCAACCCCTTTTCCCTCCTCAAAAGCTTTGAAACTCTCTCCCCCCAAAACCAACCTGCAGCACCCTTCCCCACTCACCCTTGTAGCAGTCCTTTTCTCCCCCTTTTATTTGTGTCCCAACCTGCAGATATCACCCCTTTTCCCCCTCCCTTTAAGACCTCTATGTTGCTCCTTGTAGCCCCTCTTCCCTCCCCTTAATTCTAGTAAGAAAACAAAGGTAAGTGCAGCCCCAAAACTCCCCTCTCCCCTCCACCGAATTTAGTTTAAAATTCTTCCAGCTTTTACCTTGTGTTCTACCTTCTCCAAGCAGCCATTTTCCTTCCCCAAGTAAGCACTCTATCCTTGGTAAGTTCGGTGCTTAAATTCATGCACCGGCTGCCTCGTTTATTCTTCCTAATAATTTTCAAGTATTAGTTTGCGTAGGTTGCATTTTGACTATTTTATTTTGCATAAATATTAATGCTTGTAGTTTGGATGGTATTTTCACTTCTAGGTAACCTCGACCTCGCTTAGAGTATTTGTGGAGGAAGCTCAAGGTAAATCCAACTAATCCGTAGACGGTAGAAATTTTATGTGAAAATGTTAGGCTAGTTTTCTAGGATTAAATCATGATAGGATGAAGGTATCAAATTATTGTATGTTTATGGGAAATGGGAGCATGATGTATTTCTTTTCTACATGAATATCATGATGTGTAAATTAACATGCATTATCATGCAATCTTTTCATGTGCCTAAGTGATATTCTAAATATTTGACGAAGTATATGTTAACGATGACGAACTTGAATTATGCTAGTAAAATGAGATGAATATGTGTAAAGTAAAATGTAGCTTATATGGGAGCATGTTGTAGTTTATTCATGCATGAATATAATGAAGTGTAAATTAATATGTGTTATCATGTAATCTTTTTATATGCCGAAGTGATATTCTTAAATGTAAAAAAAATGTATGCTAATGGTAACGAACTTGGATTTATACTAGTAAAATGAGACGGGCATGTTTAAGGTAAAATGTCATTTTATATACCATGATTGTGTTTGAGATTTATTTGTGAAAATTGTAAGAGCCCATGAAATATTAAAAATGCATGCTAATAGTGTTTACATGTACTATGTATGATCAATGTTAGGGATATTATAGTCCTTTGTAGTATCGAAGAGATTTTCGGATGTAAAGTAGTCAATAATTATTTTGTGCTAGCGTTTCATGACAATGGCTTGTGTAAGTAAACTTGGTAATGAAAGTGAAGGAAAATGTGGTAGTTATAGGTTGAGGGTTATTTTGGTCATTAAGGCAAAAAGGTGTTCCAAAGTGGATAAATGGATTAATTAAATTAAGTGTTGGCCTTAAAATATATGTTGGGAATAATTGGATAATTGGTTTTAACATTGAATCGAATAATTATTTGGGCTATGGTATAATGCCTAACCCTAGGCCGTGTTTGGCTTGGAATGGTTGCGACCTTATGGTCTTTGGATGTGATGTTGTTTGTTGATGGTTGACTAATTTGAACGTTGTGAATCTCGACATTCTAAAAGGAAATAATAAACCGGAATTTCATAAGACAATAATTACTTAAAGAGAAAGACTCAAGTTGGAAAGGAATCTCGTGCCTCGGACTTGGCCACCGAGTGCATAGTTTTGGGCCTTCGGGTCAACAGGCTCACTTCTGCTTTATAGGTATTCCATACACCCTATAGGGAGTACGCGTACTTAAGGTCTTGAGTTCTGAGGTTTAGTATGGGTGATTGTTATGTCGTGTGGCTTCCTTGGTGAGCTTTGCCCTGGAATCGAGTGATTTATTTTGGTACCACCCTCCTTGACGATCTTTTTCATGGATATGGGATTGTATTCCACTTGAGAAATGCTATGAATTTTATAACCGGATTAGACACCCACCATAATACTTCTATAATAATCGGAATAGGAATGACTTGACCTTGGTGAGATTGCTTGGATTATCACAAATTCTTCTTATTAGGCCATAATGTATGGTCGTTGGTTAGTTAAGCTGATTATGAAATTATAAGCATGCCTTAAATGCCTTTGATGGAGATTTGACCTAGCTCGTAATGTTTAATGTGATGTGGTTGTGTGTTTCAAATCGTGGTCTTGCATGTGAGCATATATTCTTTTGAATTCCGTACTTGCATGATGTTTGCTACGTGGGTATGCTGCCTCTCCGGAGGCGTTGTGGTTTACTCAGTACGAGGAAGTCGTACTGATGCTATCACTTTTCAGAGGAGTACGTCCAGGGCATGCGTTGGCTAAAAGACTACGAGGAGCGTCACCCCGGTGAATAGGTAGATTTAGGGAGCGAGTGGACCCAACCCCTTTTTCCCCTTTTCCTTGTAATTTGTTGGACCGTAAGAGTGTAAGGCGGACCATTATTGACTTTTATGTACTCCGTTGTTATTTTCTAAATGGTTAAGTTATCTAATTTCCTGAACAATCATTTATCTTGGTTAATATGTCTTTTGCAAAACTCTTGATTTCGTATTATACTTCTCTTAACTTTGGATGGTTTGATTTGTTTTAAGCCTTAGAACTTGATGTAAGGATGGTGAGGAGACCAGACTTATGTCAAGTGTGGCGGTAACACCCACCGTTCTTTAATTTTCGCTTCCGCAAAGCATAATTTAAACGAAAATTTTAAGTCGTGATTTTGGGGTGTTACAAAAACTGTTTAGCATAATATGGTATAATATTCTAGTACTTCTCCAAAGACATTTTTATCTCATTAATTTGATTATTTAAAAATCTATGTAGCTTCACCAATATGGTGTCAAAACTTCTAATGGAAAAATTTATAAGACCTTCTACTATAGAAGTCTCACTTCAACCCCACAATAAATAATTGATTTAATGAAATAGGAATTTGTATGCCCCACATTAAAGGATAAAATAGATGAAATTGCAAGTGCATGTTCATCATATGCATGGCAAAGTAAAGAAATTTATGTACCCATGCAAAAATAATTCTCTCTTTAAAAGTTAATAACTAGTTTTCTTTAACATATTCCATCAAATGAGAAATTATGTGCCAAATTTCTTCCAGTCTTGCTAATTTATCCTCATAAGAAACCACAATATCTTTTTTAATCCTCATAAGAAACCACAATATCTTTTTTAATAAGTGTAATATGCCTATCTAGGAGACTTTCAAGAAGCTTATTATTCCTCCATATTTTTAAAAGAGTTTGATAAAACATTCTTGTTGACATGAATCTACAAATAAGAGGACTCACATATGGAAATGCTATGGTCACTATTCTTGTCAAAGATCATTCTCTATCAGTCATGACAACACCTGGTCGTTGAGGATCCATCAACCTCTTCACCTTGGTAATGACCCATAGATAGTTATCTTCTTTCTCTATTGCTTGAAATGCTAATGTAAAAGTGAAAAATGTATCATTGCTAACCACGACCTCTGAAAAGGGAAACTCATACTTATTAGTCTTGTATGTGTAATCCAATCCAATAAAATGACATAGGAAAACACATGTCCTAATGTAACATAGTTTGGATGTGCAAAAAAAGAAAAAGAAAAATAAAAATAAAAAAGAAATATCACCAACAACATTTTTACCTAGATGCCTATGATGTCAATGACAATAGTTGTAGGTAGTAAGTAAATGCATTAGTTTTTTTCATAATCGCACACCCTCCCATCTTCTCTACTTTGCTCTTATACATCTCATCATATATTTTTTTCTAAAGGCAGAAGCATTATCTTCTTCATTCCATTGAAGATGATCAAAAATCTCTTTTCGTTTCACATGAGTATAAGTGAAATCTTTCATTGTCCTATGCTCTTCTAATGTAAATATCGTTTTATATGAATAACCTTGTAAATAATTTGTAAGAGGGTGATTGTGGTAATTATACTCAACAACATATTTTTGACCATTATCGAGTACTTCATTTCCCTTTAGCTAGAGGGAAATCCACTTCTTTGAACCTATTACTCTTACACTTTTAGAGCCACCAGAGCATGTCTTTTATAAGTACCCCTCTCTCATAACATAACCATACCTTTTCCCTTTTACCTCATTTAACTTTATTTGATCGATCAATCACGATAACCATACTTTTTTCTTTTACCATTAGTCTAACCCACTTAATTAATTCATCACCCGTTGAAAAAATAAAATTATCTTGAAATAATTTACTCCAATTAGTGTGAAATTAGATCCTAAATTTCAAAACTTAAAGGTAAATATGATAAAAATATAGATAGAATATGCTAAAATTTAATTATTATCAAGCTTCAAGAATTATGCTAATTTTAAATACAAATAATAATATTATTAATAATTAATTAGCATCATGCTTTGTACCATGCACTTGGAGAGAAAAATGAACACATATACAATGCACTTAAAAGGCCAAGCAACATATGTAGTGTGCACCCCAGGTTAAGGTCAATGCACAATTAGTGTAACTCTATCCAGCCCGGGACACATGGTTGGTGTGGTTACCTTTCCTTGGGTTGCATGGTCAAAGCATTTTGATTGGTTTGGGATATATATTTTAAGAGGCTTGGTGTCCTTGATTTATTCCAAAGTCCCATTTTTCATCCTTTTTAGTAAACTTTCTCATTAGATTTCTACCATAATCAAACAAAAAGAGTCAATACATACTAAATTGTACATTATATTTAGTAATTCATCCTCATCAATCAATTTATTATATGTATTGTTCATTATCTTAGGTCACCAAAGTTCTAAATATGGGTCACTTAATATACAATGAGATAAAAGTGAGGAAAGATCTAAACAAATAGCAAGGGTAAAATGGCTTGGAAATAATAATAATAATAATAAAGTGCTTTATAGGGTGTTATGTCAACACTTATTAGGTGTTTAACTTACAAACCCATAAAAAAAAAACTTCTCCTACAGGCTAATTAAAATATTTACATACATTAGTTTTATACTTTATCTTCGGTAAGCTCAAATTTTGTATAATTATTTATTGAAAATTGTACATTCATTAATACATATTTCTTCGTGCATATTCAAATGCATTGGTTTTGCCTTGGTAATGTATAATCTACATTCATTTTTAAAAAGAGGTAAATATTTACTTTAATATTAACAATCATAGGACTTTTAAAGGCTATTGTTTAGTACAACTTTTAACCATACATATAGTGGGAAGGTTCCATGGACCAACATGTATAGTACTACTATCTTTTATCTATTCTCAGTACCAATATGAATCAACTAAATGCATTTTTTTTAAATTCATCAACAAATAACATCGAGGAGGGTAATGGCCATGACACATTTCAATTCTAACCAACAAAAGAGAAGTAAACCACTGAGATAAATCAATAATATAAGGAGATAGAGACAAGCCATATTTGTATTGAGCAAAGATAGAAATCAAGACAATTAAATTGTGTCGATTTGTGAGCGCCACCACTTTTTACTATTATAAAATGAATGAGGTCGCCAATGAAAAAAAATATGAATGCTTTTTCTTATTTCTTATAGATTTTGTGTCTTTAAAAATTCCAATAACAAAAATTCAATATTAGGAATAATGCATTGGAATTCCAAGGATCATAATAGACAGGGAGAATAATTCCATTGTAATCAATGTAAGTTTAGTTATTTCTCCTATGTAACCATTTCTATTTTCAATCTTATACTAAATTCAAGTTTGTTGACCTCCTAGGTCAATTAATATTTTAATCCTGATTTTGATGATAACCAATATGTGTTAAGGGTTTAACTTGTTTGTTTAAGTGTGCATAAAATATAACCATCATATGTATGTCAAACTATGATTACTCAAACAATCCTTTATTTTAAGATTTAAAAGACCAATCAAGTTTCAAAGCATAAGAGAGACTAAATCAAGATTCCTAAAGACTCAAGATTTCAAGGTTTATTGTTTATGTCTTAGGCTTTCTTGTAAGGTTGTTTAAGCATTAACACTTTTTGTTTTTATCTTTTTGAATGTTTTAAAATCTTCATTATAATTTGTTTGATGTAAATTATTTAATGGTTTTAAATTCTAAACTTTTTTTTTAAAAAAATTATTTTATAAGTGTTTGATTCCACCCAAAATCAATTGATTGGTTTCAAAACTGACCAACGGGTCTATAACTTTAAAACCCTAACTTTAACCTTTCAAAAAAACCCAAAAACTATTCGAATAATTTGTGTACGACTTCTACCCCATACAAATTAATAATTAGTCTCTATTTGAACACTTCAAATATTTTCCTCAAATGGATCAATTAGTTATTGTAAATGATCCATTGGTTTGAATAACTAGGCTATTTGTTGAACTTTGGAGAATTTTTTTTTGCCTCTCTTTAAACACTTTAACTAGTTTCGTCAAACTAATTGATTAGGTCTTGAAACCGATTAGCTGGTTTGACTAACCAAATGATGAGTTAAAATAAAGTAAAAATGGCTTTGCCTAGGGTCTTTACCATTCTACTATTTTAAACATACACATTGAATGGTCACAATGACCCATCGACTAGTTTGCTACATCATTGAACTATTTTTATTTGTTTGAAAGACCAAAAATACACAATGTTAAATCAATCGACTATTTTCAATGATTTATTGAATAGTTTATACAAAGATAACCTTTTCCCACTTGTTCTAAACATATTCCTTTATATGGTTATAGCAACCAACCAATTGCTTAGGGTAACCCATCAACTGATTCCTTAAACAAATTAATTAGTCAGTATTAAATTCTAAAATTTCTGCTTGTTTCTCACATAATTACAATATGCTTTTTATCCCAATGCTGACATTTTTGGATCTTGGTATATATAAAATTTATTGGGAATATAGGAATTTTTTTTTGAGCTTTCATTAACTACACATTTATTTCTCTACTCACTGGCACAATTACTTTTCAACTACACAGTTTCAAAATCTGTTTTAGTTGTACTTTTGTCAAAAGTTCTATTATTCATTCAACTTAGCTATAATTAATTGTTCCATTATAATATATAATTATACTATTTAGAGTACACTAAGAAACTATTCATACACTCTCAAATCTATATTATTTGTGAGATTCTTTATAATCAACCACAACACTCTTACAAAGCTCGTTACTTGTGGTTGTGTTGCATGACATTCTTGTATATATTCTTTAAGTAAGAATTTATAGGGGATAACAAGGTTAATATTGAAAGTCCTATCTATATAGGTCATTGAGTTTTTTGACTTATAAATCTAGAGAGAGAGAGAGAGATCATCAATAAAAACACACAAAAGGTTAAAACTCTAAAAGGCTTAGACTTTTGGAAGCGGATGTAGAGGAATTATATTCTTTAACCATTCTAAATTTGGTGTATATGTATTTTTTTTATTTAAAATTTTGATACAAAATAGTTATACACCCCTTCTAGGATGTTTTCAGGGTTTAATTTGACTTTTTTATAGGGTTTAAAGGCACACATGATAATCACATACCTTTCTATGTCTAGAATGAATTCTATGAACTAATTAAAAAAATTAAAGTTAGATATATGCTCATTGTTTTCTAAAGCATTTGGTTTCAACTGTAAGGGAAATATCTTAATGGGAATGTTTTACAACTAATGCATGAATCAACGACTTCAAGGAGGTAACAATTGAAGGTAACTACATTTGTAATAAACCTTTCCTATTTTTGAATATTTAGGTTTGTACTCTAAATTTTCTTTCTTAAAGATAGGTTGTTGTTATCATTAAGTAAATCTCCATTGATCATCTCTATTGGTGATAATTTTTGCTATAGAATGTTTTGATTGATATTGCATTGTCTAGATTGTTCAAATGATGGATAATGTAATACCCCATCCTTCTAAACCCTAATTACCTTGTGATTAGGATCATATTAGATTTCTTAAAATTATACTTTTAAGTTCCATTCCATCCATATTAATCGTACACTTACATTAATTACGTCTTTCATTTGTGGAAAATACATTTTATGCGATTCTTTCAATTTTGTCATTTTTTTCTTAATTCAACAAGTTCAAAATTTGTAAATATATCCAAATATATTTTTAACTTCATTAATATATTACATGCACTCACAAACAAATTCTAGGACCGAATAGGTTTATTTATTTGGTATTCTAAAAATGTTACATATCCATCTATGGCCATTTGAACCCATCATTATGTGTTTCATGCACTTTTAGAAAAATTTATTTGTGCGACTTATTCGTTTTGTTGTTTTTACTGATTTTTTTATCTGTTAAGCTTTTAAAAAAATTTGATACCCAATATATTTTTTATTTTGTTTCTAAAATTATTTCACACCTTCTAATATTTTTATTTTTATTTTTGGGATTTATTTACTAGGTTCCCTTATAAATCCTTTTTTTTTATTACAACTTTTCTATCTATTTAATTATCCTCAAAATTTCAAAATTCTTCACTACCCTTCTATTAGTTGGTGTAGACTTCCTCTAGTTAGTTTAAATTAATTCTAAACATAATCTAAATTCTATCCAAAAGTTTCTAACACTCTTAGACACCTATTACGCTTTTGTTTTCTTTCATGGCTGACTAAGCAACAATCTACTCCCCAACTTGATGCACATATGTTTGTAAGAAAGGAGTGTAAATAAAATCATATATTATACCATTGAAATTTCTTTATGCATGCAATGTCTTTTCCCAAAAAAGGTTTTTGTTGGAAATTTTGGTCTCAACATACTCTCATCTCTACCGATATTTTTGTGCTTCACCTTTCTCCCACACCATGTCTCACCATTTTTTTCTTTTGTTTTTGTTGCTTGGTATAAGTTCTCCACACATCATGCTTTATTAATGAACCATTATCCATCCATTTTCTCTTCTTTCCTTCTATTTTATTGCCAAACATATAATGTTGTCACCATTCTTGTTGCTGCAGCTATTAACAAATAATGGCTACTGCAATTAATTTTCCATCTAGTTGTTCATGCCCATGCAACCTCTTTTAACCATTTTATTTCTAGGTTTACTTTCTCTTTTATTTTCCCTTAACCTCCTAAAAATTTGATCAATCATTGTTAGTTGTGGCTAGATGGTTTTCTTGGTGTTCTGTCCCCCTTTTCCTTATGCCTTCTGTTGTTGCTATTGCTCAACATGCCATTATCCTCTTTTCATTGTAGAAACTATTCCTATAAAAACCTTTCATTTATTCTCCTTTCCCCTTGGTAGTTTGGTGGGAGGTTTTGGTGTGTTTCCCCTATATTTTTTTTCCAGTTTTCATGTTTTTTTGTAGTCCATAAATTCTAGCACCTCTACCCCCATTGTTTAGCTAAACTTTCACACTCACTATCCCTTCTTGGTTGGTTAATTCTAATATCCTAAATCTCTCCATTTCATTTTATTTCTTTCTATTTCCATGCTTACAAATATATGATTCTCTATGTTAACCTCAATGGTTAATAAATATCATTATACTTGTTTTAATGATAATGAGATTTTGGTATCTAATGTGTTTGATTAAGTGTGATTATTCAACAAATCGACACATAAAAATGAAACCAAGACATGAATCCAAGCATTTGATATGTCATAGGTATATTGTAAAGAGTTAAGTTG
Organism: Tamarix austromongolica; assembly: GCA_039764185.1. Taxonomy (NCBI): domain Eukaryota; kingdom Viridiplantae; phylum Streptophyta; class Magnoliopsida; order Caryophyllales; family Tamaricaceae; genus Tamarix; species Tamarix austromongolica. The sequence continues at coordinate 25,889,598 of CM077817.1, forward strand.
AACAAAGGTCACATTTCAAAGACAAACTCTTTAAAACTCTTTGTTGAAAATACTTGACTTGATTTCATATTATAAATCTTTTAAAAGTATTTTTTCAAACAAATTGGTTGGTTCTAGTGAAAACCAGTCCACTAGTCCTTAGACCTATCGAATAGTTCAGTTTAAACATAGCCACTGGTTGTGTTAAAACTCAGATGGATCGACTAGTGCATAAAATTGATCAATTGGTTTCCTTGAATCGAATTTCCAGCTCAGAAACCGATCAACTGGTTTGACAACCATTCCATGGGTTTCAATGTTGTAGAATAATAGTTCATATCTACTTAAACACATCGACTAGTTTAGTTAAACTGATTGATTGGTTTGACTAACCAGTCCATGGGTTTCAATATAGTAGAAACCTAGTTTGCTTTGTTTAAACCAATCAACTGGTTTAGGCAAACCAATTGAATAGTTTAGCCAAAACGATCGATTGGTTTGACCAACCAGTCCATGGGTTTCAATTTTGTATAAACCTAGTTCATCTCTATTTAAACACATTAACTATTTCAGGTAAATTAATCAACTAGTTTAGCCTAATTGATTTACTGGTTTGACCAACCAGTCCATGGGTCTCAATCTTGTAGAAACCTAGTTGCTCTTTGTTTAAACACATCGACTGGTTATTTCCAAACTGATCAATTATTTGATAAATTGATCGACTAATTTGAAAAACCAGTCGACTAGTACATAGAACACATCAACTGTTCTCACCATACCAGGATGGTGTTTGCATGTGTTTTAGGACCAACCATGTATAGTTCCAAATCGATCGATTGATTCAAACAAACCAATTGATTGATTTACATAATGGTAACTTTCTATTTTGGTTGGAACATGAGTATTCGATTGATTGGAACAAATCGATTGACTGGATGTACAAACGATTAACTGGTTTCTACATACTGATAGATTAATCGGCATTAAATGCTAATATTTTTCCTGTTGGGCTTAATAGCTTTTTGGCAAATTGTGTATATCGGCTATACTTGAGGGAAACCCTTATAAACAAGGTCATTTGCATTTGTTACAAATAAATTTTTAGATCATTGATTGTTACTCTTACAGTAAAATCATTCAATCGCTCATTCAATATTCTAAACTTTTATATTTCTAATTTTTTACTAAAAAGTATTCCTTACCCACTTCTCTTAGCTAAAATTGTTCTCAAATTGTAATATCATATATCACATCTAGCTAGATTACATGTCGTTCAAAGATCACAAGACTATGACATGTGGTATATAGTCACCGAAGGGATAATCGATATCACAAAGGAGGTCAATGGTGTGACAATAAAAATGACAAGAGATAAGCCTACCAATGTAGAAAAGAGAAGGCTAAATCTTAATGATACTGCTATCATGATTATACAATGTGGGCTTGGTAAAAATATCATCATAGAATCCAATCATGCAAAATCACCCTAGGCATATGGGATAAGCTCATCCTCACACATGAAGGGATGACACATGTTAAGGATCAAATAATCACCCTTCACACTAGAGAGCACGAACTCTTTAGCATGAAGTAGGGTGAAAGTATCAAAAATTTGAGCAATTGCTTCACCTCAATCATCAACAATCTCAAGGCCTTAGGGAAGGAAATAACTAAATAAGAGCAAGTAAGAAAAATCTTACAAGGTCTTAAAAAAGAGTGGAGCCCTAAGGTAACCATAGTTTAAGAGGCCAGAGACTTGGGCAAAATGGTGATTGAGGAGCTTTTTTGAAACCTTATGGTTCACCAATAAAAGTTGGATGATAGAGCAGAAGAAAGAATAAAGAAGCCTCTAGCATTAAAAGTCTCAACATCTTCAAGGCAACAAGATACTACTGATAATCTAGGTGAAAAAGAAGGTGATAAAGGAGAAGAAGAATCTCCTACGAATGATAAAGAAGCGGCACTCATAACCACTCAATTCAAGAGGTTCCTCTGATCAATAGGAAAAAAGAATCAAAGATATTCTTTAAGTAACCAAAGGAAGCCCATAGAAGTCAACGTAGATGATAAAATCAAATGTCACAACTGTGAAAAAACTGGGCATTTGATCTGTGTTTTCTATGAGTACCGAAATGAAGTTGCTAAACAAATGGAAAAGAGCAAAGGAACATGAGAAACAACAAAGGACGACAAGGGCTTAGAAGATCCATGGCTACCTTTGGTGAAAGCAAAGGTGAAACCTCTGAAGAAGAGGAAGAAGTTGCCAACCTATGTTTCATGGGACTATACGGAGAATCATCAACCTCTACCTCACTCACAAGCTTTGATGATGAAGATTATGTCAATGAGGTACAATATGGTTTACTATACTCCTATGATGACCTGCTTTGTGTTCTTCATGGTTCAATAAGTGTTAATGCTAAATTGATTAAAGAGAAGGAAAATATGAAGAAATTGCTTGATCACCTAAATAACCAACATACTCTAGCGTTAAACGAAAATTCAAGACATTGATTTTGAGGAAACCTTTTCCCCCATAGCTAGACTCAAGGTTATATGTATGCTTCTCGCATTTGCATCATCCATGTTATTTACATTATATGAAATGGATGTCAAATGTACTTTTCTCAATGGTTTTATTGAAGACAAAGTGCATGTTAAGAAAACTCCTTGTTTTGAAAACAATTCAAAACCTAATCATGTTTTCCTATTGGATAAAGGTCTTGAAAGAGGAAAAATTGATAAATCCCCTTTTTTTAAAGAAAAACAAAAAGGAGTTATTGCTTGTAAAAATATATGTTGATGACATAATTTTTTGTGCTACTAATTATTCTATGTGCAAGGACTTCTTGACTCTTATGTGTAGTGAGTTTGAAATAAGCATGATGAGGGAGTTGACATATTTTCTTGGAATCCAAATCAAACAATCAAATGAAGGAATCTTTGTGAATTAAGAAAAATACACAAAAGAACTTATCAAGAAGTTCGGGATGCATGAAATCAAATCATGCAACACTTTTATGACTACTATAACAAAACTTGACATGGATAACAAAGGTAAGTTCGTCAATCAAAGGTGATATTGAGGTATGATTGGATCACTACTTTATTTAACAACTTCTAGACCTGATATCATATTTAGTGTATGCCTTTGTGCTAGATTTCTATGTGATCCTAATGAATCTCACATGAAAGCTATCAAAAGAATCCTTAGATATCTCATTGACACTCATAACTTAGGTTTGCTCTATCCTTGTGACACTATTTTAGATTTAATTGGATATTTTAATATTGATTTTATAGGTTAAAAAGTTGATAGAAAAAGTACCTTGGGTACTTTCTAATTTTTAGGAGAATCCCTAGTTAGTTGGCATAGCAAGAAACAATATAGTATTGCACTTTCTAAGGCTAAAGTAGAATATATTGCTGTCGGTACTTGCTGTGCTCAATTAATTTGGATAAAACATCAATTAGGTGACTAAAACCTTAAACTTGAAAGAATTTCAATTAATTGTGATAACACCAGTTCTATATGTCTCAAAAAAAAAATCTTCTTCAACATTCAAAATCAAAACACTGAAATAAGTCATCACTTCAGAAGAGATCATGTTGAAAAAGGTGATATATGTGTAGAATATGTGGATATGTTGCATTAATGAGGAGACATATTTAGTAAACCCTTAAGTGAAGAATGATTTAAAATAATTAAGAGAGAACTTGGGATGACAATTTTATGATAAAAATATAACTCTCTCAACATTGTGAAATTTTTTGTATTAAAGGTTAAGTTATGGTCTTTAATCTCCTCACTTGGATTCAAATCTTAAAATGGCTGTTACTTCTCTTAATCAGTATGATTTATATCATGAATGCATTTTCCATCTAATGATTTATGGCATATAATAAAATGTATTTTGAAAAACCACAAAAAATAATTAAAATAGTACCTAATTAGGCAACCGGTCAACTAGTCAATAAAACCAATCGATTGGTGGGTTGAAATTGGGGTAGCTGAGCTATTACTAACTTATATCCACACACATAACTAGTCGACTAGTTACTCCATACCAATTGATTGGTTGAATAATAATTGACCGGTTACTCTATACCAGTCAATCAGTGGAAGAATAGTTGACCGCTTTCCTCAAACCAGTTCTCGCTCTTCAAACCCTTCACCTCAGTTTCCCCAAACTATTCAACTTCTTTTCATCCTCTCACATCTCTTCTTTGAAAATCTTTAAATCAATGCCAATTTCCATCAAATTTCTCTCATATTACTCCAATTGACATCCAAAACATCAAGAAATTCTCTCCACGCCGTCGATTTTCCTCAAAATCACCTAATTTTAGGTATTTTTGTCCCTCAACCCTATCTTAAAATCTATCCATATTTTAAATCCTTGCTTCATCATAGGTTTCAATCAACCTAATTAATTTATAAATTTTTCATTTTCATACTCCTTGTGCTCTAGTGTAACCCTGTTGTTGCTATATAAATATGTGCTCTATCCTCCTTCCATTTTCTCTCCTGTTAGGCCCTCTCCTCAATCATTCCTTATCATTTAACAAAATGAAAGCAAAAATCAATTGCTTCAACCACTATTCGTGGGAGTACTGGAGCTCTTCCCTTAAAATGGGCTCATACTCCATTGAGCCGTCTGTCTCATACCACAATTTGATTTGAGGATCTAGTAGTTTCTCCACTACAAGCTTCCTCCTCCACATCCTCCTCCTCTTTGGATGACATTGGTCCTTTATCTCCACCTCATCCAAGCCACTCTATTGGGCTTTCCTCCTCCACCTCGAGAGCTTCCCTCCTTTTAGCCAATCAGCTTGCTCAGATCACCGAGGCATCTCCTCACTCCACCCATTTATTTCACGCTATGGATGATAAAAAATGGTGGCTCAAATCCTTCTATAAAAAGAAGTTATTACCTAACAAATGTATTGATGCTGAATCTTACACCAATCAATTCAAGCTTCCTTTTTATGCAAGCTATTTTTGATCTTCACCTTCTCCCTCTCTTTACTCTCAAAGAACTGGTCTATCCTAACATGGTTCAATTATTCTACGTCAATATTAATGTTCATGTGTTGGGGGTACACCATCACCACATATGTCTTAGGCATTCCAATCATCCTTGATGAAACCCAACTAGCATGCATCCTCAGAATTCCTCACAATATCGAAACCTGCATGACTTATGTCTAATGGATGCGTACTCGAATCCCATATATGATCTTGATGGACATGCACTACTTCCACTTTGTATATGGAGGCACTGCGAGCTCATATTATCTCTTATCCTTTAAATAGGTGTGCCATTACATGGTGTCCTCCATCTTTTTTTCTCTTGCATGGGATTTACAGTGGATATGATGCTTAAGGATTGGTACAGGGTGGATCAAATCCTCTCATCCATTCCCTCTATATTTGGGGTAGATATCTTTCAATATGTGTTGCAAATTGTTGGATATAGCCAGGCCACCCTAGGATACATATCACTCATCACACGCATACTCTAGGATTTTTGTATAAATCTCACGGGCTTTCTAGCCATGCCACTACAACTACACAACATCCTTGATATCCTTGATGCGGTGACATTTTGCCACATAGGCTATCAAATGACTTTGGATGGTCAAACGCTTGCTCCTAAACCTCTTAGCTCCCTTCACTGTAATGGTCGTATCTCTACTCCATCAGCACCTCCATTGTTAAAATCCACTACTGACAAACTTCCCTCACCACCAGATGATCCTCTTGCTCCATTGGATATTCTTTCATCCTCCATACACTACTACGGAAACAGGAAATAATAAAAGGACATTAATAATGATGGTTCGAAAACCATTGTCAAATCCGTGATAATTAATGCGCGGGAAGTTTTAATAACAGTTTTACGTAGTAACCATTATTACAAGTACAAGGTAAAATTTTGCATGGGAATTTTAATAACGGTTGACGTAAAACCGTTATTAAAACATGATTTAATAACGGTTCAAACAAGAATCATTGTTAAAATTGGCAAGGTTTTATTAACAGTTCCTCTAAAAACCGTTATTAAATCATGTTTTGATAACGGTTCTTGGAGGAACTGTTATTAAAACATGATTTAATAACGGTTCTTACAGGAACCGTTATTAAAATCTCCTTTTATTTCATTCTCTTCTGTTTCGTGCCAAAAATTTCAGACTCTGCCGCTTCCCTCTCGTACTCTCTTTCTCTTGCGAACCCTTGCACCACCGCTCCGGCTCCTCTGAATTAAGGGAAACTGTCGCACCGCCATCTCTCCACCACCCCTCTGCCATTCTTGCAAACGTAGCCAGCATTTGTACCTTCGTCGTTGCCGTTCTCAACTTATACGCCGTCGCTCCCTTTACATATGTGTTATTCTTCCTTCATTGCTTAATTTGTCTCTACTGATATGTATATATATATATATATATATATATATATATATATATATAAATGCATGCATGTTGCACCAAAGAGGTTGTGTTTGATGTGTTGTTCGAAAATCTGTCATTTGATGTGTTGGTGAAAATTTTTGCTATGGCCTTTTTTGATTGTGGCCGGCCGAGACCTTAATATATATATATATAAATGTGTTTATAATCTATTTTATAAAAATATGTATTATTATTTTAAGAGAATCCGCAAGTCTAAAATATATATTATTATCATAAGATATGTACGTTCTAAGTATAAAATTAAGGTGTATATATATTTTTAGCACTCATATTATTATATGTGCAGATGATCATGTGTATTTATATGCTTTTTTTAATATATATTTTGTAAGACGTGTATGTTTGCTTTTCCGTAAAATGTGTGTTTATATGTGTTCTATTATATGTATATATATTTATAATATATTCATATATAAGATGTGTATATATAATCTTATATAATTGTGGTTAGGGTTAGGGTTAGCTATAGGTTTAGGATCATTATCTTATGAGGTTTAGTGTTATTTTTTATTATAATTTATTAGGGTTAACTATTGTTAGGGTTAGGGGGAGGGGAGGGGAGGGGGAGGGTTAGGGTTAGGGTTAGGGTTTATCGTTTATTATACTAAATATAAACTAGGGCCATAAGGAAAAATCCTAAGGATAAGGGTATTGTGCATGGGGAAAAGTTGAGGAGGTTGGTTGGGCATCGGTGTTGTGATCGATAAAAATTAAATAGAGATGAATAATTTTGTATAATAATAATAATAATAATAATAATAATAATAATAATAATAATAATAATAATAATAATAATAATAATAATAATAATAATCATATAGGATTTATTAGATTGTACTATATATATATATATATATATTATCTTATTAATATCTACTTGATTTTACTATGCGTAGCTTGAATGATTTGATGATAGTTTGATGTTTAGCCAGTTTGTTAAATATATAACTAAAGATTATGTCCTTATTTTAAATAGTTTGATGTTGTTAGGTTTACATAGTTGGTTATGATCTGGTAGAATATATTTATGATTTGTCTAGCTATTTGAAGATTAGTTTACATATTCTGTAATTTAGATCCTTTTAATTTCGAGAACAACCTTGATGATAAGGTTTAGTGGTTCTCATTTGTAGGTAGTGATCATATGACATACCCTCCACTGTATTTTCATATGGTGCCACATAGAGATGTATAGACTCATGTGATATGGTTATATAACGAGCTATGTCATTTGTACGCGAGTGGCTCATCCTATCACCCCTTCCATTTTAGATCTTATCATCTTTTGTTGACCCTGCCTTAGATAGAGCCATGGGCATCGGCTATGTCTACTTTTTTGCAGTGGTTTGTCTACCACACTGATGCACCACACCCGAGATTTATTGAGGGTGAGCTGTTTGCTAGAGAGTATGATAGGATATCGAGAGAACTGATGGTCATCGATGACGAGTGGAGGTATCATCATAGCTTGCCTTGGAGTATCCACCTCAGTTACTCTAGAGTATCCGTGAGTAGACTCTCATTTGATGATGTCAGGGATCAAATGATATATCGTGATGAGTGGACTTTTAGAGTTATAGTTTTTAGTCGGGCTCGACGAGGCTATCGGGGGATTTAGTTTTAGATATGAGTTTTTGTTTTTTAGGTATTTGAGTTGTAGCAACATTTTAATGTATATAGTGCTGCTATTGCTTAAATCTTGTAGTATGCATATCTTTTGTAAATTGAACTATTAATTGTATAATATTTTGCTACGTTTGTATATATGCATATATATATATATATATATATATATATATATATATATATATATATATATATAATGAACTCTTTGTAAGTATGAGGAGTTTCATTGATCAGCATTAATATAATTTTGGAAACTTGTTAGCATGATTTGTATATATATATATATATATATATATAGAGAGAGAGAGAGAGAGAGAATATCATGATACATTTGAGATTAATTCTTTCTAAGCAAGAGTGATTTGAAAATTATTATACTTATAATTCAATTGATTTTTAATAATTACTTTCATGTGGGATATATCTAGATTCAAATAATATGGATCGGAAATGGTTGTCTGCAAATCGTCTGTCTAGAGAATATAACGAAGGAGTGGAGTTTTTCATCAAGTTTGCAGTTGAACATGCTCGGGACTCTAGTAGAATAGCCTGTCCTTGTTTGAAGTGTGCTTATATTCAGCGTGTCAACGCTATTGATTTGAGAGATCATTTATTTGTGTATGGAATTGATACAAGTTACACTTGTTGGATATGGCATGAGGAAACAGAGTCTAAATATGAAAATGACGATGTTGGGAGGGATAGTAGTGGATCATCATTTGATAACTATGAGGGACATTTGTTAGAGGAGATGACTCAAAAGGTTGAGGAAAGTGTTCGGGATTGTCCAAAAATGTTTGAGAAGTTATTGAATGACTTGGAGAAACCTTTGTACGGTGATTGTAAGACGTTTACGCGATTATCCGCTACTTTAAGGTTGTACAACTTAAAGGCATGTAACTGATGGAGTGATAAACAGAATTATTGTCACTTGTGAAGGATATGCTTCCTGATGATAACGTTCTACCCAATCGTACGTATGAAGCGAAGAAGATTCTATCCTCTATGGGCATGAGTTATGAGAAGATACATGCATGCCGTAATGATTGTATTTTATATCACAATGACAATGCATTTTTGGATAGTTGTCCTAATCCTGAATGCAAAGCACCACGATACAAGAAGAACAAGGTGCTCGCTAAGGTGTTATGGTATTTTCCTATAATACCAAGATTAAGGCGGATGTTTAATGACATTGAAGATGCCAAGAACCTAAGATGGCATAGTGATGACAAGATAGATGACGGGCTTCTTAGACATCCATCCGACTCTCCACAATGGATGACGATTGATGGGTTGTTTCCTGAATTTGGTAAAGAAGCAAGAAATGTGCGCCTTGGGCTTTCTGTAGATGGAATGAATCCGCACAATCAAGGTAGATATAGTTTATGGCCAGTGATTTTGGTTATATACAATTTACCTCCGTGGCTCTATATGAAACGCAAGTATATGATGTTGTCTTTACTCATTTCCAGGCCAAACCAACCTGGGAATGATATTGATGTTTATTTGGCACCTTTGATTGATGATTTGAAGTTCTTATGGGACATGGGCGTTGAAGTATTTGATGTATATGGTCAAGAAAATTTCACTTTGAGAGCATTGTTATTCTGTACTATAAATGATTTTCCGGCGTATGGCAACTTTTCAGGTTATAGTGTGAAAGGCCATTATGCATGTCCGATATGTGAGGAGAATACTTCATTTGTTTAGCTAACACATGGCTGAAAGACTGTGTTCCTTGGGCATCGTAGGTTTTTACCGAAGAATCATCATTATCGTAGGCAAAGAAAAGCGTTCAATGGATTTCGAGAAGAAGGGCAGGTACCAATCCGGTTGACGGGTCGACAAGTGTGGCTGAAGATGAAACATTTGAGTGTCAAGTTTGGGAAGAAGAATAAAGATAAGCCTCCATCAGTTGGGTGGAAGAAGATGTCAATATTCTTCAACCTTCCTTATTGGGAATCTTTCTACGTGAGATATGCCCTTGATGTGATGTATATTGAGAAAAATATATGTGACAGTCTTGTTGGCACATTACTTAATGTTCCACGCAAGACTAAATATGGGATAAATGCTCGAATGGATATGGAAGAAATGGGTATTAGACGGGAACTGACACCGCGAGACAACGGAAGAAGAACATATTTACCGCCGGCGTGTCATACTATTTCCAGAAAAGAGAAAATTTCATTTTGTGAATTTTTGCACCGTGTTAAGGTTCCAGAAGGGTATTCTTCAAATGTCAGAAGGCTCGTGTCGATGAAAGAGTTGAAATTAATTAACATGAAGTCTCATGATTGTCATATCTTGATGATTTTCATATCATGATTGTCGTCCTGAGTATGTTGGAAGGGACGATGCTACTTACATGGTATTGACAGTTGACATAAGCGACATTTATAATCAGGAATGGATGTCAACCACGAGTGTCGCCGTTTATGTCACGTAAGCATTATTTCATATTTCAGATTTTAGTACTCTTGGAGACATAGAATTTTTACGACCTCTTAAGCTTATATGAGTTATTAGTTATTAACAAATATCCATTATTATTGTTGTCCATATATAGGTTGGTAGCTAGTCGCGCTGCGTTGGAGGGAATGCTGTCCTCTATTGTTTTTGTGTGCCCATACTACATAGCTGATAGTAGTACAATAACAGAGGGTAGGCACATAAACTATTTAGCGGATCACATTTTGATTGAGGGACACAGCAAGCTCTATCTCATTCCTCACCTCGCAACTAAACATTGATTTTTGTACGCCGTCCGACCTGATCTTAATAAAGTTTATGTGTTTGATTCCCTTCGAACCTATGACGTGCCTTTTGAGGTCGCTCGTCGTGGTGGGAAGGAATTTATAGACATATTAGTATACTTTTCACTTCTTTTTTCATTAGCTTATTTATACATATATATATTCTACTTTCATTATTTGAGGTATATATACTTACAATATTATGTATCCAACTCTATTTATTAGGGCACTACAGACGGCATATCAAAGGAGAGGTGGGAATGGTGTCCCAGACCCAAAGAATATTCAATATGAGCCTATCATGGTAAGTAGGAAGACAACTATTTTGTATTTTGTTTTAATTCAAATTAATATATAATAGTTAGAGAGCTAATTGAATTCATTTGACAAAGTCCACAATAGCAAAACGACGATGATTGTGGATACTATGTATGTAGAGTAATAGATCTTATAGTCCAGAATAGATCGGTCAACATAGATCCAAGCCATGTATGTTTGCTTTTCCATATTTTTCTATTAATGAATCATGACATATATATTTTTGACCTAATGTCTAACTGTATATTAATTAAAACATGGGTGTTGTAGTTTTTCACCGATGACACGAGGCTAGCAATATAATATTGATGAAATTGATGAAGTTAGAGACCAATGGGCCAAGCACGTGCACTCATTCATTCGGTATTAGGTACGATCTATATAATCTACATGCATTTTCAGGTTTGTATTTTGTCTACATCTTTCAGTCTTCTAGCCTAGATCTGTGAACTCTTTACTTTGGGGTGTAGAGCTACCAAGTTGTGGTATGCCCACTAATTTTTATTCCTAAGTATAGTTGGTGTATTGAGACATGCATACCAATTATAGATTGATTGAAATTATGGTGTGATACCCTGCTGGTATGAATTGATGTTCTTTTACATTGTAGATTTGGTAATTGTTTGAACATACAACTGTGTATGTGGGCAGGAACAAAACAGAAAAATTCTAAAAAAAACATATACTATTAATAACGGTTCTATGAAAACCGTTATTAAAACCTATTCTTTAATAACGGTTTTAAATAAAACTGTTATTAAAAACTCATGTTTTAATAACGGTTCTATGGGAAACCATTATTAAAACCTCAGTTTTTAATAACGGTTTCGCATAGAATCGTTATTAAAGCATCGGTTTTAATAACGGTTTTGTTTACGAACCGTTATTAAAACTCCTTATAATTTAATATTTATGCGCATTTAATGCGTATTAGAGGGTTTAATAAACGCATAATCAATGTCCGAAACGGTAATTTGATGATGTTTTAACAACGGTTTTTGTATTAACTGTTATTAATACATGGTTTTCAACAACGGTTTTTTCTGATAAACCGTTATGAAAACTTATTTTTAACATCGGTTTACTGTGAAACCGTTATTAAAAGCTCCATTTTTAACAACGGTTTTTAAGTAAAAATCGTTATTAAATATGAAGTTTACGCACATATTCACGGGTTTTTGTGTATTTTTCTTGACGGTTATGAACTGTTGTTAAAGATATAATAACGGGCGATTCAATAACGGTTGAAAACCGTTATAAAAACTGTAAAATAACCGTTATTAAAAGCCCTTTCCGTGGTAGTGACATGAGGTCCTTCTTCTCCCACCTCCGCCCCATCCACCTCCCATACACTAAATGTGCCTCCCTCCACCAAGTGTGTGACTCTTGTGGGCATACATGATCTACTGCTCCGGATTGTGGACATGCTCACCGCCATGGATAACACCCTTCAAGCAATGGAGATAAAGTTGTTTACCCTTCGAGCTTAATTCCAACTTGACTTTGCCCCTCTACATCAAGATCGAGTGGCCAATCCTCCTAAGGACACTACACTCCCTTCGAATCTTGCTCACTCTGCTGCACCTGCCTTCACCGAAGCTATTGAAGATCCCACTATTTATGCATCTCTTGTGGAGGCATAAAAAATTGGACGTGATGTAGTCCAATCAGCTAATTCCGAGGCCACTACTAGCAATGACATTAGTGATCTTCCAGGGCCTCCATTAACGACTTTCAATGACACCCCATCTGAACCTTCATGTCCTCCATGATCATGTCTAGTCTTGTTATTTGTATCTTAGGCTTTGGATATTTTCTTATGACTATGTACTTGACCACTTTCATTGTTTATTCTCTATGTTATGTACTTATGAATTTCACCTAGTTAATGAACACTTGCCTTTTGTTCTCCATCTCTCTGTCATTTATATGGTGCTTAAGGAATGGCGTATGCATGTAATCTTCATTGTTGCTTTTGTTTCCTTTTAATCCATGCACTTATTCAAGGGGAGCTCTTCGTCCCCAAAAGGGCAATGTTTTCTTGTCTACATTATTTTTAGGCCCTTTTCTCTCTCACCTTTTGATGATGTCCAAAAGGGGGAGAGAATGTAAGAGCCTTAGATTAAAAGTATAAAACCAATAAATGTATAACTATCATTTTCACTCATTACTTGTTCACATTTACAGTTATAAACCTTTTACTTTTCATCATAAAAAGGGAGAGATTATTAACCTCAAAGGTTAAGCAATAACATTCTACTTGCTTTGATGATAACAAATGGATTTTAGTATCTAATGTGTTCGTTTAAGTGTGCACATTCAAAAAATCAACCCATAAAAAAGGAACCAAGAAATGAAGCTAAGTATTTGATATGCTTAGGTATATTGTAAATAGTTAAGTTGAGCAAATGTCATATTTCAAATAAAATCTCTTTTAAAACTCTTTATTGAAAAATACTTGACTTGATTTCATATTATAAGTATTTTTAAATTATTTTCCATACAAATTGATTGGTTCTAGTTGGAACTAGTCAACTGGTCATCTGACCACTCGACTAGTTCAGTTTTTCTCTGATCGATCAACTGGTTTAGTTTAAACATAGCCACTGGTTGTATTGAAACTCAAACAGATTGACTGGTTTCCTTGAATTGATCAACTAGTTTTACAACTAGTTTATGGGTTTCAATCTTGTAGAAACCCAGTTCATCTTTACTTAAACATATCAACCGGTTCAATAAAACCGATTGATTGGTTGAGAAACTGATTGACTGGTTTGACCTACCGGTCCATGGGTTTCAATCTTATAGAGACCCAATTCATCTCTATTTAAACACATCAACTAGTTTAGGAAAACTGATCAACTGGATTAGCCAAAGCGATTGACTGGTTTGACCAACCATCTATAGGTTTCAATTTTGTAGAAACCCAGTTCATATTTGTTTAAACACATCAATTGGTTTAAGCTAACAGATCGATTGGTCTAGGGAAACCAATTGAGTAGTTTGGCCAACCAATCCATGGGTCTCAATCTTGTAGAAACCCAGTTGCTCTCTATTTAAGCACATTAATTGTTTATTGCCAGACCAATCAAATGGTTTAATAAACCTATCTATTGGTACATGGAACACATTGAATGGTCTAACCATACCAAGACGATGTTCATATGTGTTTTATAACCGACTATGTACAATGCCAAACCAATCGACTCGTTCAAACAAACCAATCGACTAGTTTACACAATGATCACTTTCTATTTTGGTCGAAAACTGAATAGTCGACTGATTGGAACAAATCGATTGACTAGCCATACAACCAATAGACTAGTTTCTCAAGATCGATCGACTGTATAACATTAAATACTGATTTTATGCCTGTTGGAGCACATTTTTGATAAATTTTGTCTAATGGCCATACTCGAGGGTAACCCTATAAAGATGGTCCCTCTACATTTATTACAAATAACTTTTTAGGTCATTTATTGTGCAATTACTCTCTTATAATAAAATCATTTAGTTTCTCATTCAATATTATAAAATTTCATATTTCTGAGTTTTTACTAAAAAGTGTTATTTGTTCACTTCTCTTAGACATAATTGTTCTCAAAATGTAATATCACATAGTACGTCTAGCTAGATTACATCTCCTTCAAAGATCAATATTTTCATATCTTATATTTGGCGAGAAACACTTGTAGCCACAACCTCCTCCCAAAAATTGATGAAAGGGGTTAATGAGTATTTTCTATCATTATTGAGAGATTCATTTAGTAAGTCTAGAGAAGATAAATATGTGAAGTTGTAAATAGTCTCTTGAGAGGGTCATTGAGATTTTAAGGCTTATAATTTGAGAGAAGAGTGATCATGAATAAAATAAGTTACTATTTCAAAAATCAAAAAGGGAGAACCTTTTAGTAGTGGATGTAAAGAGTAATTCACTCTTGAAACACTTTATATTATGCTTAAATTTTTATTTATTCATTCCCATTCTACAAAATCCTATTCACCATCCTTTGGGGTTTTTCAGTTTAACTCTTTTATCTTATACTCTTATGAAGGTGACCAAGTGAGTTAGAAATGGAGTGCTAGATTCCATAATATAGTTTTTTTTTCTTGGAGCTTATGAATTGTGGTAACTAAACAAACCTTCAGAAAAAAAATTCATGTAATAGGTGTTTACTATGTTAATATATGTCTGCTAGTATTCTTTTATAAGCGTGGAAATGTGTTTAAGGTTTAAGTACAAGAGTTAAACATTTTTATTATATGTATGATAACAATATGTCTATATGCATATTTTAATCATGGATTTGGATGAAAAATGGTTGGAATGGCTTGTTGTGGCTCTTAACCTTATTATGTTGAGAATGATTATGATTGTTTTAATTTTTGTTAAGCATGATTATATATGTATAATGAAATTCTTAGAAGTTTCCTTGAATTTTATAAACTTTAGATGAAACATGAGTATGTTAGCATACGTATAGGTTTCAATCCATATTATTTTATGTGCGTTTTGGGTAATTTTTTTTTAATTTTTTTTATCTAAGTATGTCATTGTATGTATAATAGGGTATGGAAGCAATGGAATGAATTTTTGATCATTTGAAGTTGAAATGAACTTTTAGGGTTTGGGGATATATTTAAGTTAGGGGTGTTATGAGGATTTCATTTTTTTTACAAGTTTTGAGGGTACCTTTGTCATACCAAATACTTAAAGACTTTACTTTGCGGAGGTGTAAATCTTAAGATATTAGGTATCATCACCACACTTAGTATAAGTTTAGATTTTTTTTACCTTTATTATGCCAAGTGTTGATGTTCAAAAACATGTTAGATAAAAAACTGATGCAATTTAGCCTAACAAGAAACAACACAACAAAATAAAATCAAAGACTAAAATACCCAAGAATGCATGTGTAACACCCTCATTTTTACTATTTAAAAATTTTATTTTGCTTAAGTGTTAATTGTAGAAAAAATGGGTGTTATCATCACAATCACTATAAGTTTGGCACCCTCTATCACTTTTTATACTAAGTATTAAGGCTAAAATATTAATTTAATTAAATTGAAGTTTTTAATGTAAGAACAAAATAGTGATTTCATTACATATTAACCATGTCATGATGAATGAAAAAGTTTAGACAAAATAGTTACAATATAATAAAAGGAGAATTATCATAGGATAAAAGAGTCCAAAGAATATCCATATCAAAAGATGATGAGGCAAACACCAGATATTCCTAATTCTCAACCTTCAATAGAAGCCATCAAATTGAATCCTAAAAGAATTCCGAAAAGGTAAATAATACGGTACTAAGTGACACATCACACATCACTAACATGCAAAGCTATGTGAAACACATAGGAAATAACATAACATATATAAATTGAGGAAATCATGAAATACTAAAATGACTAACACTAACATAATCAAATCAATTCTAAATACTAAGGTAGGGTGCTAATAGAGCTACCAAACCATATACTAATGAGGGTAGTGCACAATGGTGGCTACCGAAACAATACTCAGATTAATCCATTTACATTCTTATATAAAAGTTACTTCTTATTTTAATTACTTAAGGAGGATATAATAATAACCTAGAGACATAAAAGTACATCAGTCATATCAATGCATAAAGAATCATGACACCCTCCCAACCATCCAACCTAGAGGCATAATAACACTCTGGTCATACTGGAGTACAAGGTAACACAATACCCTCCACACCTATAAAATCTAATATTTATGTAGTGATACCCCATATAAGGCCCTTAGGCCACCTATAGAGTGGATCAGGGTCTTACTGGGAAACAACGACACACCAGTGATGTAAAAAAATCTAAGGGCTCCTACCTCGCCTTTAGGGTAGTTATCCATAGAGAGTAACCATCCTAAATTCTAAGTTTTCCACTTTAAGTATTATTATTTTATAAGGTGACCATATACATCACATATTGCACAATTATTCCCATTTTCATAATTATCCATTTTTTCTTTATTTTAAATTATCTAAGACAACCTTAAGGTCAAAAATTTAGGTCAAGGTCAAAGACAACACTAATGTCAACCTATCATATGTCTAAGGCCAACTTATGTTCAATTATTCATTAAGATGCATTAGGTCAAAGTAAATTAAATTGCCCTCAAAACCCTTATTTCATCATTATTATCCAAAATTTGTACCAAACATTATTATTATTATGAGTATTTTTCATGAAAAGGCTAAAAGATAATGATTTAACATATTTTAGTACATAGGTAATCTTTAAGACTTATCGATTGACTATATTTTTTTTTCTTTTCTTACATTTAGTGAGTTATATCCACACACCTTAATCATATATTTCTAACATGTCATATATTCTAAGAAACATATACATACGTATCTATAGCATGCTACATAATTTAACAGGGAAAGTAACATCATGGTGAATGTGAGGAAGCATTCCTTACCCTAAATCATGCGAATAATAGTTATCGTATTCTAACCCTAATCCTATATGCATGCCTTTTATTTTATTTATATCTACCCTAGATTCCATACAATGATAATCATGTCAATTACATTATAATTTGATAAGATTATAAACCCTACCAAAACCTTAAACATGCATACCATAATATTCCAACAAAACACAAATGTGTATACATGACAAATATTCAACATTATACTTTTATGTTACACATACTAGTGCCAGTTACATATCTATTGTAAAAAGTTTGGCATATAGCACATATACATATCATTTCAAAACTCATGCATAAATCATACCCTAAACACATAGAGAATTTTATGTGTTACTATATGATTGCACATCTTACTGGAAGGGTATTGTAACACCCCCAAAATAAAATCCTAAAAAATTTTGTTTAAGGGAATAATGAAGAAGTTAAAATAGTAAATGGGAATGTTACTTCCACGCCTAACATAAGATAAATGCCCACCATATATCTCATGCTATATGCAAGGCTAAAATATTTCCAACAAAAATCAAACAACATTTATGTTGTGAGGATAAACTCCCACAAGGAGATATCTACTAGAAGATGGAAATTAAATAATTTCACTAAAAAAAATCACCGCTGAATAAATCAGTAGAAAACCTGTGAAATAACGCTAGCTTTTAAAATCTTATCAAAGTAATGGAAAATTAAAATTCAATTACAACACCCTTAAAATTTTAATACTACACTTGTAAATTTCTAGAAGTAAATATAGATAAATAAAGACAAATCTTAAGGGATAAAACTTTGGGTTGCCTACTTTCTCAAAGCCAAGCCTTCAACTCATCAATAACATCTTTCTGAGGTCTACACAAGAGATATGCTCCCCACCATCAGTGGATCGTCATAGGACCTATTCAACTAAGGTAGTATCAGTACATATCCAGTACTAAGTAAATCACGACTACCTAACTCATGGGAGGAAACATGGTACGCATAAGACATGGTAATATTTAACTTACAACACTCATACTCAATTATAAATGTGACACATACACCATTCCATTCAATCAATAACTCATACTCAATTATACATGTGATTCATCCAATGAAACATGTGTTCATGGATTCACGCTTATAAATACATGACTAGGCATAATAGTACACAAGGTACAAGCGTACAAGGGACCATGATCATATGCTAAGTAACACAACTACCAAGATAGAATTTTTGCACATAAGGCCCAGATGTGATTTAAATAGATCATGTGATCACTGGCTATGAACATAGGTTATATGATAACACTATTATAAGGAAGACAACTAAGAGACATGAGTGAATATAGGATAATGAAATATAAAGTCCATAAGTGAATGAGAATAATTGATTATTATATTTTATTATTGTGATCATAACCATTTGACTATATTATCTTGAGGAAGGAGGCTTAAAGAGATCATAACAACTAATCTAGTATTTAAACGGTACTAGCCCTAGATGGCTCACCTAGAAATGTAACCAGTCCACTAATAAATAGAAAACTTAGTCACTTAAGTATGCATACCTCCTATAGGGCCAAAATATATCGAGACACCTATAGATTAGAAGATGGACTCTCCAAAACTTGTAAGGCACCTATGATCAAAGAATAAAAAAAACACCATAATGATACTAAGTGAATAACAAACCTACATCTGATAGCTACCCTAAGTGATACAAGTCCTGACTCAAGATCTTTCACTTTAGGTGATTAATGTTTTATTTAAAGATTTAACTAATCATAGATCAGACCTACATAACAACACTTAACTCATTTCCATCAACACAATGAATTTCCATTATTATATTCATTCCAAGTAGCATTAAAGCCAATCGATTCTAGGTGGAATTAAAGCCTCACGAATATTAGTAGCATTAAATTCGATCTAATTCAAGTAACATTAAAGCTAATGCATATCAAGTGGCATTAAATTCGAACCAATTTAGGTGGCATTAAAGCCGATTAATTCCAAGTGGCATTAGAGACAAATAATTTAAGTGGCGTTAGAGATGAAGAATTCCATGGCATAAAAATACAACATAAATTATCGTACAATTTCAATCCACACTCAACTATAGGTACGATTTTCTAAAATGATTATAATTTAGATACATTAGAACATAATCTAAAATCACCAAGTGTTTTATAATTAGTTGAACAATTTAACCACATAATCATGATCAAAACTTCATATACTCGAACAAATACAATATTCAAGAGGCATACTAACATATGTTTGCATTGAAGTTATAAACTCTTACATACATAGAACTGTCACAGAAAAGCATAATATACACTTGACATACTCAAATAATCATAAAGTATATGCATCCCCTTCCACTTCAAGAAGACATATGTCCCAGATTCCACGATAAGTAAAGGTAAGTAATGACTTACCTAAATCCGAAGCTAGCTAAGAAAATTGAGAAAGAGAGAGAGCTATTGAGAGATCGACAATCTATAAGAATGTTTCCTATATTGCCCATAGAAATAAAAGAACTAGGTTAGAACCTACCTTATCGGTCAATAATTCAAATATTACAATTAATTGAACAAAGAGAGGCACACACGATTTTCTTGGAAAACGTGTCCAAAACTTAAAACTCATGAGTATAGCTTCATTAAGATTTAAAATTAAATATTAACCAAATCAGGTTCAAAACATATCATTTAGGATATTTTAAATTGATTTGGAAAACCGGGAAAAGGATAATAGAGGATAAGTTAATTTTATCAAAAATGACTTACTAATTAGGTTTTATAACCAAATATATAAACCAACCATTTTTAGAGAACCAATCCAACTTGATAACATAACAATACAATTCAAATGATTTTAAATCAAAACTAGTAATCTATTAGGTGCAAGAAGCATAATCAAATCATTTTTATAAAACCATATATGAAAATTATGGTTTTTAAGACTGAACTATAACCCAACTAATTAACTTTAATGTTCTCAAATTGATATCTTATGAATATAATTAAACTAATTTTAAATAAATTTAGATAATAAGTTTCAACAAATAATCGTATAAGTAACAAATTTAAGATAATTGTTTTCTAAAATTAGGGATTTTAAGGCCATGGCACAAACTCGAATAATTCAAATCAATTAATTCTACTTGAAGGTTTTCAAATGTAATTAGGGCCATTTCAACTATTTCTATCAAATTAATTTGAGAAAAACAAATATAAAAAATGACCAATTTTATAATTTCATTTGAAATCTAGGGTTTTAGGCCCAAAAATGTAATTTGATTAAATTTAATTAATTAATTTAAATGGAATGTTTAGAAATACAATTAGACATATTTTATAACATATTATATAATCAATCGATCAAAATCAATAAAAGAAATACTCAATTTAGCACATTTAGGGTTTTTGAGTTCGAAAAACAAATCCGGTTAATTCTTACTAAAATATTTAAATTGAAGGTTTGAAATTGTAATTCAATGTATTTTAATGTAAATTATATAATCAATTGAATAAAATAACTCAATTATACAATTCAATTTAGATTTGTAAGAGATTTGACCTAAAAATCAAATTTTGATCAATTTTACATAATTTTTCCAAATTGGCACTTCCAACATAGAATTAAATACATTTCAAAGCATATTGTAAAATAAATTGAATGAAACAACTTGATTGTACAATCCAATTTCATCACACATGGAGTTTTACTTAGAAATCTAATTTTTATTAATTCCGCATAAATTTATCAAGTTGGCAATTCTAATATGAAATTCAATATATTTTACAACATATTGTATAATCAATTTATCAAAAGTAGCTTAATTGGATGAATGAACAAAATTTGTACATAATAGAGTCAAAATTTTTATTTTCACAAATGAACAACATACACTACAATTAACCACTGTAAATCAATGATACAACATATGTATACATAAATAAAAAGCCAATTTAGTTATCATAATCTAATTCATACCAAATTAACCAAAATAAAAGTTATGGTTTAGGGTATTTTATACCAAATGGAACATAGGGAATTAGAGAGATTGATGATCGGTGGAACTTTTTCAAAAGGAAAGGATTGTTTGTCGGTGATTGGTTGACATCGACGGTGGCCAAATGTTACTATTTCACTACTGCTCGTTGATGTGCATCGTTGTTGCTGCTGATTATGCTGGAGAAGGATGGTGATAATGAGAGGTAGGAGAAAGGCTAATAGAGAGAGGAAGTGGTTGTGTAGGCTAGTTGGTTGGTTTGTGGTGAGGTGATGTGGTGATGTTGAACAATGAAGGAGTAATGAGGAAGGTTAGGGGGCCGAGGTTTTGTTTTGTAGAAAAAACACGATAGGGAGAGAGAGAAAAGAGAAAGAAAAGAGGGAGAGAGAAGAAAAGGAAAAGGAAATGGGGGACCTGTAGGGTTATATATATATATTTTTTACAAATAAAAATACATAAATGAAATACTTAATATCTAAAAATATTAATGGATGATTTTATCTAAAGCTCATTTAACAAAAAATATTTTGTAAGATATGAAGGTATAAGATTAATATAGAAGCTATTTGAATAATTTCATAAAAGCTTTTGGAAGAAAATATTAATGAATAGAAAGTTCTATATTATTGAAAAGAATAAATAAATAATAATACCTCGATATAAGAAAATATTTAAATCAAATTCTAAGAGATCGGGATTAATTTAAATAATTTTCAAAAATGGTCTTCTGCAAACGAAAAAGGGTAAAATGGAAGAAAACTAATTTAGGAAAGAAAATCATAAATAAGTTATGAAAATATTTTTAATTTAAAAATTTTGAAAGATCTTAAGGACCTCGGAAAAATAGATAAATTTATGGTCAAAAATATTTTCTATGGATACAATCATTAAAATAATTATATCATTTTAAAGGAAATTTTTATAATTTAAATAATTTATTTCATTAACGACATATAACTTTAAAAAAAAATTTGTAATCACACGACAAAGTTATAATAAAGAACTAATAAAATAATTTTACTATTTTAAAGGGAATTTTTATAGTTTAAATAATTTATTTCGTTAATGAAATATAAATTCAAAACAAAGTTGTAATTGCATGATAAAGTTATAATCGAAAATGAATCTAAAATATTAAT
Organism: Tamarix austromongolica; assembly: GCA_039764185.1. Lineage (NCBI taxonomy): Eukaryota > Viridiplantae > Streptophyta > Magnoliopsida > Caryophyllales > Tamaricaceae > Tamarix > Tamarix austromongolica. The sequence goes on from CM077817.1 coordinate 25,912,362, forward strand.
AATAAAAAATGAAAAGGAATGGAAATGCATTGTTTTAAACGAAAAATTGAAATCATATGAATATAATAAAATCACGGTTTTGAACTAACTTATCCATAATGATTCTCAATGAGAATGATTAATTAAATTATAATATGGAGTCAAAATCATTGATAAATTTCATAAAATGAATCAAAATGAAAATAATTAAATATTTTCATCAAATTACGCTAATAAAATCATTAAGCCTAATAAAATTGAATAAAAAAATATGGGGTATTAGAGGTACGATTACCTCTTATCAAAGCAAAAGAAATAAAGCAAGATCCACCCAATTAGCCTCCAATCAATCTCTTCAAAGCCCTTACATCAACATAAACAATATATATATTAGTCTCTACTAAAATAAAATCAACAACCAAAATTAATTAAAAATGAGTAGGGGAAAAGGTTGGGAATTAACCACCAAAAGGTGTTTTAATGATGCAAAAATGGAGGAAACCATGCTAAAATTAAATGAATCACCAAGGATATAGAGAGGTAACGACACAAGCTGCTATTGCTAGGGTGTGAGCAATGTCAAGAGGAGCCAAAAGGTGGGGTGGTGCTGCGGAGGAAACTACCAAAGCTGTAGAGAGGGGTTTGGTGCCTTTGGATGCAATAAGAGGGAGGGGATTGGTAGGCTTTTACAAATGAAATATGGTGGTTTTATTTGGTTTAGATGGTGGTTTTATTTGGTTTAGATGGTGCACAAGGGGAGAGAAAAATTAGACATTTGTGGTGAAAGTGGCTGGTGACGAAGGGAATGTTTTAGTGGCTTTGCCGAAGTAGTGGAATGGAGGGGAAAGTTGCTGTTAGGGGAAGGGATACTATGGTGGAGAATGTTGCTAGGGGTTTTGGTGGTTTTGGGGTGTGTTTGGTAACATTGAGAAGGAGGGAGAAGGAGGGAGGAAGGCTATGTTTGGTGGTGGTATGTTTTGAAAGAAAAATGGAGGGAGTAAGGGAGTTGCTGAGGCATTTAGTGTGTTATATATATAAAATCATGCATGTAGAGGAATAGATGGAAGTGACTCATGACCAGGCAAGCCAACCTATGTGCGAAGAAGGTGGGAGTTAATGGGGTGGGGTATAGCTGATGGAGCATGGTAGGGGCATGGTGAAAAGCATGTGTAAGAGAGATGGCTTGTAGAAATTGTGTTGGGGGAGGAGGAAGAGGATAATACTAAACTTTATTATAGGGTAGAGTAACTATTTAAGAAAATTTGAACCAAAGTAGAAACATCTGGTTATTGGAATTAGGGTCGGTGACACTGATACGTATTAGAATTCTAACTAAAGTTAAAATTAATCATCTTAATTCTATCAAATTTTAACCTAATTAAATTTATATCTAAACCATCATAATAATGTACGTAATAATAATATGTTTAATAAAAAACCTCTTAAAATAAATATTATAACTAATTATATATAATTATCAATTTATAATTAAGGTTTTTAAAAATAGGGTATTACATTACTACTCTCTTAAAAATGAACTTTGTTCATGAAGTTTGAACCATGCCCCACAGAATAAGCACATAAGGCTCACATAGCACATGAGTCTCACTACCCCTTATATAACAACACTACCACAATCATCTCAAGAACAATCTAACATGTAAAACATAAAGTTAATAAACTGAGGCATTCAAAGTACGAATGGTTAAAATTCTGAGAGGAGGGTTCTCTAGACTCCTAGCTCGAGCATCTACCTATGATGGACTAATAAGATGGATTGCTCCAAATTTTAGATCTCTTTAGGCATTCCCAATGTTGAACCCCTAACTTATACCACTTCCTTGTGGTGATGAATGATAGCTCAAAGCCTTACCTTTATTGTCTCTACTCTGTGAGTTACCTGTTGGCTGTGGGGCCCTTTACACTTGTTGTGGGGTCCTTTGCATTGTATGTTGTTAGTAAGTGACTAGCCTTGATGGATACACCTACATCCTATAAAATCCATTTTGGGGTGCTTGGAAGCTCTCAAAATTCTTATGACCATGCTTACTGCAATTGTATCATGGGACCAACTGACAATCATAAGTTCTTCTAAGGTGGTCCCGTCCACATCGCTTGCACTGATACTACCTGATCTGACCTTAGTCTCATCCACTATGGAATCTAACCTGACCACCCTAGTGTTGACTAGTCTAGCCTCCTATCTAAGACTGAATCTTTTGGTCATTAGTTAATGCCTTTAGCTTCCTTTTATTCATTGAGGTTTCACTAACCCCGATTCTGGATAGAATTTTTTACTTTATTTGCCTTCTTGAACATGTCAAAGAGGGTAAGGAAATAAGAAATTGAGTATAAATTGTGGAGCATTTAATTTATCTCAAATTGATGCACCTTCATCTCATAATCTACCCCTATATCAGGTGCAAAATGAATAAAATAAGTGAATTTTAGGTAGTACCGCTCAATTGTGGAGTAACTGTGGCAAAATGCCATGAATCTATCATATAATCTTATCCTGACACTGGTGTAACAAAATTGAGTTCTCATATTTTGTAGCATGTGCTCCCAAGTCTTAGTGGGTTCACTTGGCACTTTTTGGCTGTGCTACCACTCATCATCACAATCCTTCAAGAAGTATGTAGCTACCTTCACCCTTTTCTTGGGTGGGCACTCTAAAGCTTCAAATATTTTCTCAAATTCTCGCATTCAATTATCCAAAGCCAATATGTTCTTGGTACCCATGAATATCAATGGTGCATATGACTGTGCCCTTTGCAACCGGTCCTCCTATGGAGCCAGTGTAGGAATGTAGATAAGTATCTGAAATGGTAGTGGAGGTAATGGCTGATGTAAATCCTTCTCGGCCATGGTGATTAAAATCTCCTCCATACGAGCAAGTCTTGAGTTATGAGTCATGATGCTCTAGGATGGGGACAAGGAAGGGTTCAACATAAACTTTAAGAAAATCACATAGCAAATACACCATAATAATGCCACCTAGGGAAATACTAAACAACTACTGACATAAAGGCCTAAAGGTAACAACATCTAGTTCTAAGACCAAACCCAAACCCATACAACAATTCCTCAAAAGACTACTACAAGTTTCAAAACATTTAAGAAAGGAAGTTTTCAAAAATATAAGAGAGAATTTTTAAAACCAATAGCTCTATTCCACATTATAACACCCCATTATAAATTTTGATTCATTAAAAAATTATAAGTGTGGAAAAATAGTGGGTGTTACCGCCACTTATAAGTGTGGCATCTTTTACCATTATTATTCTAAGTACTTAGGCTAAAATGTCAATTTACTTAAAATATTATTTTTAATGTAAGAACAAGATAAATTTTTTTATTAGAAATTAACCTTATCCTAACAATTATAATATGACAAAAGGAGAAATAACACGGGACAAAAAAGTTTAAGGAATATCTAGATCAAAAGATTCCAAGACAAATAGTGGATAGTCCTAACTCGCAACCCTTAATAGAAACCATCAAACCAAACCCTCAGAGTATTCTTGTAAGGTAAAAACTTCCCATTGAATAAGTAGGGGATCAAGTAAAGAACCCATTAGTACTACAATACTGAGTAAACCATTACACACACTAACATGAAAAGCCATATGAAACACATAGGAAATAACATGGTAGAGATACATTAAGGAAATAATGCCATAATGAAATGACCAACATTGAAATAATCAAATAAATTCCAAATACTAGGGTAAGGTGCTAATGTAACTACTAAACCACATACTAAAATGGGTATTGCACAATGACAAGTATCGAAATAATACTTAGATCAATCCATTTACATACTCACACAAAATTTGCTTCTATTTTTTTTTACTCGAGGGGGGATACAATAATAACTAGAACACATAAAAGTACACCGGTCATACCAGCACACAAAACATCATGATACCCTCCCAACCATCCAATCTAAAGGCATAATGTAATACCCCAAAATTTTGCTAAACCTAATCTCATATAATTAATACCTTAGTATAACTTTAATCTCAAGAAAATTTTATTTTGGCTTTACCCTAATACCTTAATCCTAAAATCTTAATCTAATTCCAATCCTTGATCCGGGTAATTTATATTTCTTAATCCGATCTTAATCTCGGTAGATTTATATATTTAATCTTACCTATTTTAGCCAATCAAAATTTAATCTAAATCCTAACATTAGTCTTTTTACCTTTTCTTTTCTTTCTTCCTTTTCCTTTTCCCACCTCCTTCTTACACCAATTTTTTATCACCTTCTCCTTTCCTGCATGCATTTTCCTTGCCACCTTTAACACATAAAAATCACCTCCCATCTCATATATTTAAATTTTGGCCTCTCCTTCATGCCCCTGCCACTCCCCCATGCCTCTGCTGTTATCGATCATCACCATCAACATCATCATCCTCTGCCATTTTTCCCGTCACACGCCACAACCTATACATGTATACACTACCTCTTCATTCTTTCCCTACATAATTTATTATATCATTTTTCCTCATATTTTGTCAAGCAATTTAACCCTAAGCCACTTTTCTTGTTCTTCTTCTTCTTACTCTATTGCATCACCCAAGCGACTAAAACCATCATTGTGCACCACCATCAACCACCAAGTGTTGCCCTTGCTTGGTAAAACAACCCCTCAAGACCACCTAATCACCCCCTCACCATCGTTGACAGTTTCCGTCCACCACAACCATTGTAATCTTCTTTTCTTGCTCCTTTGTCGCATTTATGTGAGGTGCAAAGCTTGCACATGGTTTCTCACATAGCCATACACCAACATTTCATGCTTGTGCATGCTTGTACAGACAACACACAACCTTCCATACCCTCATGCATCCCATGTTCTTTCTTGTATGTGCATGCATTGCATGCATATAACCATTCTCCCTTCGCATAGCCTGTTTGTGATACTTCTCAGCTCATGGCTTGAACGTGCATAGCCTATTGCATGTCTATGCAGCTTTTTTCTTAGCTATGCACCATTTTTTACACACCTAAACCTTACCTAAACACCACCATACCTTCCACCACACTTCCATGAAAATCAAGATTCCCTTTAACTCTTGTTATTTTTATTTTTATCCTCCTTTACCTTAATTTTCCCTTGATTATAATCTCTGAGCCTGATCATATATTATCTTGTTTTTGTAGGTGATATTCTAGTGATATCAGAGGAGGAGATTTAAGATTTATGTGCATGTTTCCTTATTGGTAAGGATATATGTCATAGCTAGAACTTTATGTGTATGTGTTTTTATATTGGACAAGTTATATGAATGATATTATTTTATGATATGATATCTTGAGAATAATAAAATTGTGGAAGTATGATTTTGGTATAATTTTGGATATACATCTATGTAAATAATTGAGGATATATGTCCGAAATGAATATTAGAGATTTTTATGTAATAATATTAGGGATTTATAAGGCTTTGGGAGAATATGAGTATGTTAACTACCCTAAGTGTATTACGGTCATTTGAGGATAATTATATGTCCATGATTATGTTATTCAATTATATGTCTTGCATATCTATATGAGTCCCACATGATAATCTCGAATATACAATCAATTCTAAATAACATACTAATCATTTAAACTAAAAGATCAAGTGAGTTGGGCCAAGGTGTTTATACAGGTTCATTCCACCAGATAATAATAGTGGCTCAAGTGTGTTATTCCTGAGAGGTGCATCAGTTTATTCCACTGGATTAAGAATAGTGGGGCCCTATACTAAATGTGAGTGAAAATAAGATTATGAGATAAATTATTAATGGAAAAGATACTAATTATTAAAAGTGAATGACTATGTGAGTTAGGACTGAGGTGTTGAGTACATTCCATTGGATAATAATAGCGGCTCAGGTGTGTTGTCCTCAGGAGGTGCTTCAAACCATTTCAACAAATTAAGAATAGTGGCCCATACATTTTTTCTTTGGGAGGTTTTGGGCCCATTCCATTGGATAATAATAGTGGCTTAGGTATGTTTCCCTTGATAGGTGTTTTATGCCATTCCATTGGTTTAAGAATAGTGGGATCCTTGAACTCAACGTAAATAAAATATTTAAATATGATATATCTATATAGTGAGACTTGAAATGAATATTTACCTAGCACTATTTTATATTAACACACGTATGCTTACTCTTTGATGTGAACTCATGTATTATGTGTAATTCTACTTTGATTGTACCATTACCTTAGTACGTAGTGTACTGATCATCCATTTCATGGGTGGGGCACATTCCTATGATTATTTGACCTAGATGTATTTTTGTAGGTTGATGACCCAATGGATGATCTTGTAGCCTTTGATGCATTATATGTGGGGGAGTGATCTTTGTATTAGGGTTTTGGGCATAGAGTCATGTTGTCTAGGTGATAGTTCTAACTAAATGCCTTTTTGGACTCTTAGATCCATGATACCTACTTTTTTATTTTAGATTATTGTACTTTGAGTAAACCTTCAAACTTTTATCCAATTTTTATGAAATTTCCCTCATTTTCTATTTATCATATTTTACTTTCTAATTATTTTGCGTTGTGATTGATATAAGGATGGTATGGTAAGCTAGACTTATGTCAATGATGATGGTAATACCCAACTATTTGATTGAAAAAAAAAATTTTAGTAGTAAATTTTGGGGTTTTACACATAACAACACTTTGGTCATATTGGTGCACAAGGTAACACAATATCCTTCGCACCTAGGATACCCAATCCTTACGTTACCTATAGAGTATACTAGGGCCTTACTAGGTTACAATGACCCAATATTGATCCAAACAAATTGAGGGATCCTAACTCATCTCTATGGTAGATAACCATTCCCAAGCTTGAGGTATTCCACTTTAGGTATTAGTATTTTATAAGGTGACCATAGATATCACATATTACATAATTATTTCCATTTCCATGATTATTCATTTTTCCTTTATTTCTAATTATGCAAGTCAATCCTAAGGTCAACAGTTTAGGAAGGTTAAAGTGAACACTAAAGTCAACCTATCACAAGCCTAAGGCTAACCTATAATCAATTATTCATAAAGATGCATTATGTCAACATTGACTAAATTTCCCTTAAAACCCTAATTTAACCATTATTATCCAAAATTTATACCAAACATTATTATTATGAGGATTTGTCATGAAAAGGCTAAAAAATAATTATTAAAATATTTTAGTAGATAGGAAATCATTCGGACTTAGCAATTAACTATAGTTTTTTCTTTTCACACATTTAACGAGTTACGTCTAAAAACCCTAATCATGTATTTCTAACGTGACATAAATTCCATGCAATACATACATACATATTTATAGCTTGTTGTGCCATTTAACAAGGAAACAACATCATGGTGCATGTGAAGAAGCATTCTATACCCTAGATCATGTGAATACCAATTATACTATTCTAACCCTAATCATGTGCACATGATTTTTATTCTATTTATATTAAACCTACCTAACATGTAATGATAATCATCGAAATTTCATTATAATTTGACAAGATTATAAACCCTAATAAGGCCCAAGACATGCATATGTTTATCATTTAAAAAATACTTATGTGTATATCTTCTATTAGATAACACATCGAATACATGCTAAATATTCATCACTATAACTTCATGTTACACCTACTCATACAACCTGTATACCAATTGTAAAACTTTTGGCATATAAATCATACATATACCCTTTCAAAACTCATGCATAAGTCATACCTTAAATGCATAACAAATTTTATATGTAGCCACATGATTTAACATCTTAGTATAATGGTAAGGTTACCTATTATCCAAAAAAAAAAAGTAAGATCAATCGAACTAGTCTCCACTCAACCTCTTCAGAGCTTTTATATCAACTAAAAAAACATATATATTAACATATAATATAACATAATTAATAACCAAAATTAATTAAAAATGAGTCAGGAAAAAGGTTGGGAATTAATTGGCCCAAAGGTGATGCACTGGTTCAACAATGAGGGAACCCATGTGACAAAAGAAGGTAGTGGTAAGGAGATGGGGGAGCAACGACACATGCTGCCATTGCTGGAGTGTGAGGAATGAAAAAAGGAATCTAAAGGTAGGGTGGTGCTATTGAGGAAACTGTTAAAGCAAAGGAGAGGAGTTTAGTGTCTTTGGGTACAACAAGAGGGAGGGGATTGGTAGCCTTGGCCAAAGGAAAGGTAGTGGCTTTAGTTTGTTCAGCTGGTGCACAAGGTAGAGAAAAAGTGGAGGGATGCAGTGAAAATGGCTGATGGTGGAGGGTGTCTTTTAGTGGATTTTTCTAAAGTAAAAAGGCCTAGAATAGAGGGGAAACTTGTAGATATGGAAAGGGTTATGATGGTAGAGAATGTTGCTACGGGATGTGGTGGTTTTGGGTTGTGTTTGGTGATGGTGAGAATGAGGGAGAGGGAGAGAGGAATGCTGTGTTTGGTGATGGTAAGTTTTGATAGAAAAATGGAGGAAGGAAGGGATTTGCTAAGGCATTTAATGTGCTATATATACAAACACACACACACACACACACACACACACACACACACACACACACACACACACACACACACACTCATGCACACAAAGGGGGAGATAGAAGTCAGGCATGGTCAGGAAGGCTGACCCATACGCTAAGAATGTGGGAGTTGATGGGATAGGGTATAGTTGATGGAGTGTGGCAGGGGTATGGTGAAAAGCGTGTGTAGGAGAAATGGCATGGAGAAAATGTGTCGAGGGATGAGGATGGGGATATGACCAAAATCTAGTATTGGGTAGGGTTACTATTTTCTTAAAATTTGAATAGAAATAGAAACAACCAGTTATCATATATAGGGTCACCCGGTAACACATATACATATTAGGGTTCCGACTAGAATTAAAATTAATGATCCTAATTCTATCAAAATATAACTTAATTAAATTTATATATAATCCATCATAATAAAATACATAATAATAATATGTTTAATACAAAACCTCCTAAAGTAAATATTATAACTAATTACACATAATTATTAGTTTATAAATAAAGTTTTTAAAAATAGGGTATTATAACATGCTAGATTAAGATCAGACCTAATAGTCACCCTGAATAGGTTAAATTATTGATTCAAATTGAAGGTGAGAATTATCTCATAGAATTCTTCAATTTATGATTACTCTAATATTTAGACTTCAATATTGCTTGTGCAAGCAAGAATGAGTTACATCACACTGCTATCGATATCCATACATTGTGAAATTAGAGCACCGTGGATGGGTGATAGCGCCACTAGAAAATCACTTTTAATTTCATGGAGAACAAAGCTTAATGACTTGAAATTTCACCATCCACAACAGAGAGAGCAAGGGGTATTTATAATAAAAACCTAGCTTGGTTTTATATCAAAACCCTAGCTAGCCTTAGTTACATTGGACTTGGGCTTTTAATCAAATTAATGCCAGCTTAGTTTTACTCCTATTAATAAAACCTTAGGCTTAAAGAGATATTAACCATATTAATACCTCATATTACCAAGTTTACCCACCATTTCTAATTGAATTAAATTGGTATGTGGCCTTGTAGGCTCACGTAATATTGGCAGCGGAGCGAAACTCCTTTTGGTTTCACAAATTATATGAGGTCTCTAGTAATACGTTGTGACACCTAAATTATTTAAATGTCCTAAGCTCGATACAACCTACAATAACACGTATATTTATTATTTTATCACATGATATTTTGATTGAGCAAAAGACATTGATCGTGTTATCCTTCTTTATTCAATCACACTCTTTCTCGATTACCAAGTAAGACTAACCTTAAAAAAAATTACACCTCATTTTCACATGGCCATTCTAACCTTTGTCATACTTTTTGAGGGCCCTAAAGATATATCTCTCATGTCATGAGAGGGATAAATATGATCTTGATCATCTATACACCTCTATCTAATTTACACCATGTCTACTCATTACATTTATGATCATCTTTAATAAGGGTAATATTTAGTAAAGTCAAAACATGGTGATCATCATATCAACATATACGAAGATCTCTAGTCAAATGACAATATACTATTTGGAAAACACTATTGACACTTCATGCAATATTCAATGCAGTGTCCCCTTATTGGGTCCATATAATGCCATGCTCCATAACATGTGACTCTATTATTAGTTTGATATCTCATATCATCAATCAATGGAACATGATCATCAACTAATCAACATACTATTCTTATAATCACCAATATCCCTTAATTATATGATAAAAGACTAGGGATAATTGTTGAATAATAATATTTATGTTATTTAGTAGATTTCCACGATCCAGTCACATACTTGATTATCTACATTAAGAATTATTACTTAAAGGGATAGAAACATGTGAATAAATAACATCAAATGATATTTTATTAATAAGTACAATCACAAAATTTGTGACTAAAAATATCGACTATGATTGGTTCTAGTGTGTATTTCCAACAATCTCCCACTTTCACTAAGACCAATCATGCATAAGCCTAATGCCTTGTGAACTATTAAACCATTCATACTTAGGTTATAAAAGGGACTTTTTTAATGGATCAACAATATTTACATTGCTATCAACCTTGCATAAATTCACATCACCCCTCCAGACAATATCTCAAATGATGTGATATTTCCTAAGTATTTGCTTGGTCTTCATGTGAGATCTTGTCTCCTTAGCCTGGGTAATAGATCCAATGTTGTCACAATATAGACAAAATAGACTCAGGATGCTAGGAACTACTTCTAGTTTAGTGATACATTTTTTATTCCACACAACTTCCTTTGATGCTTCTAAAGCAATAATATACTTAATTTCTATAGTATAATCAACAACTGTGTCTTTTTCTGAACTCTTCTAACTCACAAAGACCCCATAAAGTTAAAACACATAGCCTAAATACAATAGGAAATAATCTCTATCTATTTGGAGACTCAAATCTGTGTAACCACGTAGAAACTAATCCTATTCTCCTTTATATACCAAAAACATTTATTTTTTCCCTTCTCAAGTATTTTAGAATGTTCTTGGTATGAATCTTCATGTGGAATTATAGATTTGAATGAATGAAGATGATGGAAGGATCAGTGGCTACAATGGACGAAGGAGAAAGAGGATATTCAAGCAAGAATTGATAAAGAGTTCAACAAGAAGTTTAAACTTTGAATGCTTGATTCAAAGCACCCTATCTAAGATTACTCCAAGTATTCTTAGTTAGGATTAATCACTCACAAGATAGAGAAATATCAAAGTTCAATGCTTGTATTAGATTTCAAATGATACAACCATATTTTATCATTGTCAACAATCATGCCTTTGAAGCTATACATTGCTAACTAGTACACTAGGATAGCCAAATAACACACACACGACTAAGTATCACATAAACTAGCAATAACAACATATCTGTATCCTATATAATACATAAATTAACAAAGAATATTATAAACAAAGAAATCTAATTAATACATGAAACAACTAATAAGAACCCTAATCAAAATAAGGATGATGAATAGGATGTTCACTAGGTCTCTTTACTCACGGAGTTAAATTTCATGTATAATAGCTCCTTTTATCATACCTTGTAACACACAAAATCTTACATATGTTGAAATCTTAAAGTGGCTTGATATTCCTCCTACAAATATGTTATATATATGCAACAATGACTTAAAATAAAGTCATTAGTCTTAGTCACATTATTAATATCATTATCAAAGACATATAATATGATTGCTTCCATAATTAAGTATGCTAAGTCTTTATCATCTTGAGGATCTATGGATGCTCCTACATCATTCTTCCCAACTTGAGAAGAATTTATTCTCAAATTAACATCACTAAATTAAGGAGAAAATAGCCAATATTAAATTTCCTCGAAACATTGCCATATAATTCTAGAAGTTCAAGTTTTTAAGTACTCTCTCCAAATTTTATAAGGATTTTAAATGTTCAATCTACTCTTGACATTAGTTTATGTTGTCTTCGATTAGAAAATGTTTCTTTTCGCAAATGCAACAAAACCAAATCACTAGGAGAGAATACCTATTGAGTGCAATGTTTGTTAGCTTGCTTTTGGTACCTTTTAATGGCTCATTATATGTTCTCATTGATTCAACAATGAACCTTTCTAAATAATTCCACTCGTTCCTTTGCCTCATAGCTTTTAATTCGACTTTCTTTAATGGTTTCACATCAAATGGTTTGTAATAATTCACCCAATACATAATCTTGAATGGACTTGAGTAGGTAGTACTTGAAGGACTTCGATTATAATAAAACTCTGTATGAGCTAACTTAATATCCCAATCTTAGTACTTTTACTTACCAACTCTCTTAAAAAAGTTTCAAGAGTTTAATTTGTAAATTTAGCTTGTCCATTGGTTTGTGGACGATATAATGTACTAAATAACAACTTGGTTTCTAACATGTGATATAATGTATTCCAAAAGTAACTAATTTACTTGACATATTTATTCAAAACAATAATTTTAGGTATGCCATGTAGTTTCACAATTTCTTTGAAATACAAATCATTGACATGTGTAGCATCATTAGTTTTATTATATGGAATAAATTAAGACATTTTAGAAAGTTTATCTACCACGACCATAATAGAGTCTTTACCTCTTTGTGTCCTAGGCAACCTTATGATAAAGTCCATACTAAATCCTTCCCATGGTTGACTAGGTATAGATAATGGTGTAAATATATAATACTCTAAATTGAGTAGAGTATTATAAGGATTGATATGGCTACTTATATAAACATGGTATACCATCATTTTGGTGGTTCCATCCTAAATAAATCCATATTTAAGCGTGCTAGCAGTGGAGTAATTTTTAGGATGGGTGACCCTCCTAGAAAGTTGTAGAAATTTTATGAAAATTTCTTAAGAAGTGCGTGAGTGAGAACATATCATGCTAAAAGGACTCGTGTTGATCTGTGGGCCAACCAATAAATCCAAAAGCACTCTAAGGTAGTCCTTGTATGGTCGTATCAAATTGAGGTGTTACAAATGGTATTAGAGCGAAACCACGACTGTATGATGAACTTGGATGAGCTAGTCAGTAACCTAGCGGGACGATTCTTGGGATAAACTGTATTAAGACAGTTAATAGTTGAGGCGCAACAAGGATGTTGCATTATTTGAGTGGGGGTGAATCTAATACCCCAAATTGAGCGGAATTCTATAAGGATTGATATGGCTACTTATATCAACATGGTATATCATCCTTTTGGTGATTCCATTCTAAGAACTCTAAAATTAAGTGTGCTGGCTGTGGAGCAATTTTTAGGATGGATGACCCTCCTCAGAAGTTTTAGAAATTTAATGAAAAGAGCTCGGGAAGTGTGTGAGTGAGGACAAAGCATGCTAAAAGGACTCGCGTTGATTTGTGGGGCCAATCAATAAATTCGAAAGCACTCCAAGGTATCCTCCGTGTGGTGGTATCGACTCAAGGTGTTACAAATGTAATACCCCAAATTGAGCGGAGTGCTATAAGGATTGATATGACTACTTATATCAACATGGTATACTATCCTTTTGGTAATTCCATCCTAAGAACTCCATAGTTAAACATGTTGTGGAGTAATTTTTAGGATGGGTGACCCTCCTAAGAAGATTTGAAAATTTTCTAAAAAATTTCTCTAGGAGTGCGTGAGTGATAAAGCGCACTGAAAGGATTCGTATTGATCTGTGGGGCTATCCGATCAATCCAAAAGAGCTCCAAGGTAGCCCCACGTGGTTGTATCAACTTGGGGTGTTACAAATGGTATCAAAGCAAAATTGTGACCATGAGCTGAACTTGGATGAGCCAATCAACAACCTAGTGGGACGATTCCTAGGATAAACAGTATTAAGACAGTTAATGGTTGAGGCGCAACAAAGATGTTGCGTTCTTTGAGTGGGGGTGAATGTAATACCCCAAATTGAGAGGAATGCTATAAGGATTGATATGACTACTTATATCAACATGGTATACCATCCTTATGGTGATTCCATCCACAGTTAAGTGTGCTGGCTGTAGAGTAATTTTAGGATGAGTGATCCTTTTGGGAAGTTTTGAAAATGTTATGAAAATTTTCTCAGGGAGCACGTTCAAAGAACTTGTGTTGAACGGTGGGGCTAGCTGATCAATCCAAAAGCACTCCAAGGTAGCCCCTCATGGTCGTATCGACTCAAGGTGTTACAATATAAACCTTTGTGAAAAAAACTTTTACTCTATTTGTAAGCAACACATTGGTTTACTATAATTTTCACACCCTTTATCATATATGGCCAATATAAATTCTCTTATAATATCTCTAATTTTTTTTTGAGTACCAAAATGGCCAATTATATCTCCTTCATGTACCTCTTTTATTAGAGAATATCATATGCTTGATCTCGGTATATAAATTCTATTAAATTTAAATAATAATCCATCTTGAATTATATCATTAGCATGGTGCCTGTTTTCCTTATGTGCTCGATATTCCTCATGAAAATCTTCATTATTAGGATAAGTTTCTTTTAGAATTTTAAAACCTAGTAATTTAGCATCTAACATAACAAGTAATGTAGACCTTCAAGAGAGAGAATTGGCTATTATATTTTCTTTTCTATTTAAGTGTTTGATAGATAACATGAAGGATTGTAAGAATTTTACCCACTTTGGATATCTAGGACTTATTTTCTTTTGACCATGTAAATATTTCAAACTTTAATTAATAAAATGTAATACAATAGGTTTAGGTCTCAAACAATGACTTCATGTCTCTAAACTATGTAGATGGTAAATAATTCCTTGTCATGTGTCAAATACTTCAATTTAGCAAAAGTATGTAATAGGTCTTTTTTCTTGCAAAAGAACTCAACCTATCCCTACCCCACTAGCATCACAAGTTACCTCAATGAGCATGTCAAAATTAGAAATAGATAATAAAGGATAATTGTACAATTTATTTTGAGGATGTCAAGGGATTTTGTGGCTACATTTCTCTAAACAAATTCTCCTTTTTTTTAATGATTTGAGTAATAGGTGTAGCTATAGTAGAGAAATATTTAATAAATATCCTATATAAACTAGATAACCCATGAAAACTTCTCACTTGGTGGATATACTTAGGAATAGACCACTCTTGAATAGCTTTTATCTTTCTAGGATCAACTTTAATACCTTATCCACTAATACTATAACCAAGAAAAACTATACTTGGAAGCATGAAATTTTCAATTT
The DNA here is from genome assembly GCA_039764185.1 of Tamarix austromongolica. Lineage (NCBI taxonomy): Eukaryota > Viridiplantae > Streptophyta > Magnoliopsida > Caryophyllales > Tamaricaceae > Tamarix > Tamarix austromongolica. The sequence goes on from CM077817.1 coordinate 25,927,610, forward strand.
TCTAGTTTTCTGTGTAGTTTATTTTCCTTTAGTTTATCAAATAGTTTCCTTAGATGCACAATATGAGCATATTCATTTATACTATATACAAGTATGTGATCTAAATAAAATACAATGAAGTTACTTAGGAAAGGACAAAAAATTTAATTCATTAGTCTCATGAAAGAACTAGGTGCATTACACAAACCAAAAGGTATAACAACCCATTCATAAAGACCATATTTAGTCTTAAAGATTGTTTTCCATTAATCTCCTTCCCTAATCCTCATTTAATGGTAATCACTTCTTAATTTAATTTTGGAGAACACACGTACACCACAAAGTTCATCAAGCATATCATCAAGTTTAGGAATAGGAAAATGATACTTGATAGTTATATTATTTATGACTCTAGAATTTATGCACATATGTCAAATACCATCTTTCTTAGGATCTAATAAGACAAATACACAACAATGTCTCATACTTTCTCTCATATAACCTTTATTCACTAGTCCTTGGATTTGTATTTGTAATTCCTTGGTTTCTTCTAGATTACATATATAAGTAAATCAATTAGGTAAATGCATTATAGGAATTAAATCTATAGCATGCTCTATACCTCTAATAGGTGGTAGTCTAGGACGTAAGTAATTTGGAAACAGATCATTATATTAATCAAGCAATCTATTAAGGTTCGAATTGTTAGGCTTTTTCTCCACAAATTTGGGATTCTCTCACTAGTAAGGCATAACAAACACCCTCTTCCTTAATGCTATCAATCATTTCTTTTTCATGTAAGTATAATCTCTTTTTAGTCTTGGTTGGTTGCACATAAACACATTAAGATGGTTTCAATCTATACTTCTTTTCATCATTAAGCACAATATATTCATTAGTCACACCATTATAAGTTTTATTTCTATCATATTACCATGGTCTTCCTAAGAAGATAACATAAGCATCCATAGGCAAATATCACATAATACCTCATCATGGTAATCGCTAATGCAAAAAGTAATTAGGGTTTTCTTAGTTCCCTTAGCTCCTTTTTCCATATTAATCCATTGTAATGAATATGGTTTAGGATGCTTATTAGTCACTAGCCCTAGTTGTTTGGCCATTATTTCACTAGTAACATTAGTACATGAACCAATAGCTATTATCACCGATTCTACACTTAGTTTTAAAAAAATTATCCCTTTGTGTAGATTGATCATTAGGTTGTATCTATAATGCACTTTAAAGTAAAAAACAATGATTACCATCTTCCTTGTACATACTTAAGGCATCATCATTATACTCGATTTCTAGGTCATCATTATGAACACATGGTTCCATGTTCTCAATTTCACTTAAGGTTAAAAATCTTTAGTTAGGTCATTCTATAGAGAAATGACCATATCCCTTACATTTAAAACATTGCTTATTGGACATCTCATTCTTTTATTTTTACCTTTTTCATCTCAATTAGGCTTAGTCTTTTTTTCATTAGTTGAATAGGTATATGCCCCAAATTTTTATGTAGATGCATTCAAATAAATTTTGGCGGATGTAGAAGTTAAAGTATTAATCTTATTATATGATGACTTAGTTTGTCTTTCACATTTTAAATCTAATTTAGTCAAATCACCAAGAGAATCATAGGAAAACATTTCAACTTTATCTCTAATCAAGTTATTAAGGTTACCTAAGTATCTCGCACACTTTTGTTCCTTTCTTTCTTGCATGTCAAATTTTTGTGTAGATGCATTCAAATAAATTTTGGTAGATATAGAAGTCAAAGTATTAGTCTTATTATAGGCTAACTTAGTTTGTCTTTCACATTTTAAAGCCAATTTAGTTAAATCATCAAGAGAATCATAGGAAAACATTTCAACTTTATCTCTAATCAAGTTATTAAGGTTACCTAAGTATCTCGCACACTTTTGTTCCTTTCTTTCTTGCATGTCAAATTTTTGTGTAGATGCATTCAAATAAATTTTGGTAGATATAGAAGTCAAAGTATTAGTCTTATTATAGGCTAACTTAGTTTGTCTTTCACATTTTAAAGCCAATTTAGTTAAATCATCAAGAGAATCATAGGCAAACATTTTAACTTTATCTCTAATCAAGTTATTAAGGCCACCTAAGTATCTCACATACTTTTGTTCCTTTCTTTCTTGCATGTCACATAATCTTTTAAATTCCCTAGTGTATTATTCTACACTGTGAAACCCTTGCCTAAGAATAGTTAATTTGATATACATCTCTTACTCATACTCCTTAGGGACAAATTTCTTACTTAGGTGTTTCTTTAATTTATCCCAAGATTTGATTTTATTTTTGTCTGACCTTTTACGAGTACTTTTAAGGTTATCTTACCAAACCCCTAGATATTTGATCTATGAACACCCCTACCAAATTCAATCTAACAAATTTCTATAGAGTTTTCAAACTCATTCGATTTTAGCTTGCAATTTTTCTATCTAGTTTGATCCCATTTTTGATCCTACAAATATCATAATAACCAACAATAAGTAATAATAATATTTCTTAATTTTTTTATACAATTAAAGAAGTATTGTCATTAAAATTCAAATTAAAAAACAAATAATTTAGCCTATTGGGGTTCGCAACTCTACGTCTCCTAGCATACTCTTTTGTCTTATGAAAATATATAATTGAATTTTACACCACTTGTAGCTTAACTTTGTCGTGGGTTAGTTGCGTCATTTTAGTCATCATCTTCACCCTCAACAACTCTTTAGTAGGGTTGTCAATAAGTCGAGCAGAGCTGAATACCCATAGGCTTGGGCTCAACTTATTTTACTAAATAAATGAGTTGAACTGAGCTTTTAACGAGCCAAACTAAGTTAAACTTTTTCAAACTTAGGTTTGGCTTGTTTAACTAAATGAGCAGAGTAGAATAGTAAGCGAGCTGACGTGACTCATTTATAATCATACTCTTTGGGTATCAAAGGATTGGTGCTACAATTAGTACCCGACTTTTTATCATTCTTATCATATCTTAGAAGAATCCTCAAATATGGAATCATGAATGTTCTTTGGTTGCATGGGTAAATTTAGTATTGATCTTGGAAAATTAGGTTGAAGTGAAAATCTTTACGGTTTAGGTTTGGAAAATTAGGTTGAAGTGGATTGGTGCTACATAAATCATTTAAAAACTATAAGATTTTTTTTGTTGTATTCCATGTTAAGGGATTACACCCATTAATGGATCCCTTCTAAGTTTTTTTTTTCTTTCTTCAATTTTCACTCATAATGAATACATTCTCTTCTAAGGAGTCTGTAAAAGCATATACTAGTGATTGTTTGGAATGGTAGTAATCAGAAAGGAAAAGTTCTCCCTATATTACAACCTATTTAAAATAATAAATAAAATCTTTTTCTAATGAATACTTATTTTATTTTATTTTTTAATTTTATGTAAATTGAGTATTTTATTAAATTTATTATTATTATTATTATTATTATTTTTAAATAATTAATATAAAATATTGAAAATATATTAAATTTTTTCCACTCCAATTATCCTCGTATCAAACAAGTCAATGTATAACATTAAAAGAAGAGGGTTTGAGCTGGAGATCTCTTATCTATTGAAACCCAGAGTCAACTAAAATATTTATATTTTTAAAGTGAAATGGTTTTTAACTTCTCGTTCGATGTACCACACATTCTCAAGTACATATTAGACCATCCAGTCTTTGAACTTGGCCTATCACGTTTCATAATATCTTGAAGACATAATTAAACATAAACAAAGTCATTGAGCTCTCTCTGAGATGAACAATGCATAAAGATAGGAACCGACCACTTTATTTTCAATTATTCTCGTCTGAACTTATGTTCACGTATGCAGTATGAACATATGGAAATGCTTTGAAGTATCCTACAAACATCACAGAGAGAGGTTGACAACTAATCATAAAAGGCAGCATTTTGTTGCACACAACCAATTGAAAACATAATTTACTTTCAAGCTTTACATATCCTTTTCCTCTCAGTTTGGGATCCTCGCTATTCTCCTACCCACTCCGTGAATAAGATGATCAAACATTCCCTAACTACTGCAGGCAGCAATATTCTAACCACTGTCTTGTAAATAGCATCCAGATTAGGCAAATCTAGCTAGTTCTTCCGGTTGGCTTTCGGTGAGATCACTCCAATTAGCGTCAAACTAGACATGCATTCATCTCCTTCAAGTTCCTCTCTATGACGAAGAACCCAAGAAGCCAAAGATACTAGAAGCTGATATGTATATATATATATATATTCCTGGCTAGCTAGACAATCTAAACAGAGGACATCGAATAATCAACAAACAGGATACGAGATGAAATATTACTGTACTGGTCCAATTGCAACAAATCAAACAGTGTTAATCATTTAGAAAAGAAAGAAAAAAAAAAAGAAAAAGAAAGAACCCAAAGATACATAAGTATGAAAGACGATTAAACATAAACTGATAATTAGAAAGCCCGACCTTCATAAACCTTAAAATATTATTGAAACTCACAACTTGTCACATTTAGTTGGAATGAACGACAACTTCTCCTTCTCCGTATCATAAAGCACCAACATATTTTGTTGCTGAACATTACCTAATATTGACATACCACTTGAACTCCCCATAGCCAAACAAGCAACCTTCATGCTTGAATCCCCAATCATATAATTCTCACTTGGTAGATCCAAATCTCCACCGTCAAAGTGAAGAACCAGCTTAGGTACCTCTACATCGCTCCCTGAATCCGACGGTAACTCGAAGCACACGTCTAAGCCGGTCGTATCCGAGGCATCGGTAGTTTTTAGCTTGGTTTGAGCTATGAATTCTTTGGTGAGCAAATCGTAAGCACTTTCTTCAAAATATGAAATGGTAGTGCCTGAATCTATGATTACACCTCCACTCCCGTCATCACTGAGTGAAAAAGTAGATTGCTTGATGGGCAAGCGTTTTCCGCCAACACTGATCCCTTTAAGCTCGAGGTAATAAAATGATGGTTGCGTGGTGCCTTTCACTAATGAGGTAGTAATGATGGACGAGCCACCAACTTTCTCTGTCGTGATATTTGCTTCTGAACCAATCATGAGCTTGCTTGTTCCGGACCCACCGATGGATGTTAAGCAATAGGAGAATTTGGGTTCATCCATCTGAGAAAGCAGGGATAGCGGGCCTCGACCAAGTCCTATCAGACCCGCACCTTGGTCGAACCCGCTTCCCTGATTGTCGTCCCCGCATCCGAACCCGATGTTGGGCACGGAGGCCTTCTTACCAAACGTGAAGGTCTCGGTGCCCATGATGCCTTGTGTGGTGGAGTAGTCTCCGTACGAATACATGTATTCACATCCATCATCCTCGCAAGTGGACATAGGCAATGCTTCACAAAGTTTGCTTGAGCAAGAAAGCTTCTTGTAAGAGGATGATTTTTTGGGATCAAAGATTGGAGTGGGCTGATCGAAACATTGATCACATGGCTTGCATTGAGTCCAGATCAAGTCACTGCCCGTGTCCATGATGGCATTATAAGACTCCGAAGGCGTACCGATTGCCACCTCCATCAAAAACTCGCCGTTTCCCGGATGAACTTGTGCGGACACTTGTTCCGATAAGGAAGCAGATGTCAAGGTGCTGTCGGTTGCCAAGGTCGACATAGCATTCAGCCTCTGCAACCTGTGCTTCCCTCTCTTGATAGCACGTTGGAAGCGCTCGAATTTGGTGTAGTTTGTGCCATAATCGACGTGTTTCAGGGCGACTCTGAAGCCGGTGCGGACTGGCTTCGGATGATCAAGGGCTCCTCTTGAGGTGGAAAGCACCGTCGGTGTGAAAAAGAGACAAAGGACGCTCAATATGACCACGAAATAAGGCACCGGCGGCGAGGCCATGAATAAACGGTGACGTTAGGTGGCTATAGAGCTTGTTAATCTGAAATGATAAAGTTTTAGGTGGAATAGGGAGCTTTGGAATGGGATCAAGTAAGGGCTTCAATAAGAAGGAAACGGCCTACAAATGATAGGCATCACTTCAGGATGGATCTATCTAACCGTAACGTTGATAATAATAAAAAAACGGAGATAAAACAGGAAATTTAAGGAGATCAGATGACGACTAGGTACCTATAGGGTGTGTTCAAATTACTCAAGATGGGAGAGAAGACGTTTAATTAGCCAAACCGTTTCATCAACTTAAAAAGCAGGTGATATTTCACAAAAGTCACGCCCAACCCGATGGCCTCTCACCCTGCGTGGTTGTTGGGAAAAAATTGGGACGAAGATTGTAGAACACATTTTCCTCGTCGTTGATGGACACATACATATATATGGTCTTTGCCGACGAAACGGATGTGCTGCTTATAGGTTTTTGGTCCAGGAAAGGGTGTTATTGACCGTTATATGGTTGACTATTTATATATATGATCAGAAAAATAAACGTATTATAATACATATAATTTTATTTTATTTTAAAAAAATTTGCAAGTGACTGAAAAAAAATAAAAAAAATTCCCCGTACCATACCTTTAGCAGACACAAAATTGTCTTAGAAGATGATTTTTTTTCTTCTTTTTTTGGTAACTATAATGCGTATATAATGAAGATGATTTTTGCTACTGATTGATTATTGTGTGTTTGGTATATATATCCATTACTAACTTATAAGCTATCTGTTGCCCTATCGATCGGTCAGTAGTTTTTTCTGTAAAAGAAAAAAAAACCTAATTTCTCATGTTCTATCTCAACAAACAAAATATTTATAGGTATTTTTTTATTGATAATTATAGGAGAGATTTTATTCAAAATATAGGGGTCTCACCACATAGGTATCGTTATGAGCCACTTCACCACCTTATAGGAAGGATTCTGAAAAGTCGTTAATTAGATACTCGGGCAAAACCGAAGACAACACCAGATCGTCCATACTATTGTTGTTTATACACATTCTCATTACTCCCCAAGCGGAGCAGGAATCAGCCCATTACCACCAATATATAAAAAAGCATAATAAAAATAAAAAATAAATAAAAAATCAAGACCCTCGGCCACAACAGCAACACTCGATCAGAAATCAAAGACACGAACACATGACTAAACGCCCTCGAAAGGGGGGGAAAAAAGGGGCATAAAGACCCAAAGCCGGACTTGAATAACCTTTGCATGCAGTAAAATCAAAGAGGGACATAGATCACATTAACTACAGCCAATCATAACAAAAAAATAAAATAAATAAATAAATAAAAATCCCTACGATTTTTTCATGCTATTAGCTATATATATATATAATCCCCCTTTCTTTCACTTTTGTAACTTAATCGGCATGCATTATCCATTAATCTCTTTTGATTTGTTGCATATAAATTTAAAATAATTTATAAACAAAGTTTCATAAGTTCGTTTGATCGTTCTAAGAAGACAAACAATTATATGTAAGTTTCATTCTACCAAAGAGGCATTCGTGTTTAAAAATTCCGGGTTTGAAATCCATTTATAGTATCCTTAGTTATTTCGAAAATAATTCATCTATTTAGATATTAGATGCTTATAGATGTACGGAGTTCCAATCACTTTGTAAATGTCTAATTAATTAGTAAGCCGCTTCGACAAATCAGAAAAAGGTAATTACTAAGTACAAAAGGAATCATTTCCTAAGCATTCTCTTTAGATATTAGGCGAATATACCGTGATTTCTCCATACCCATCGTTTGAAAAAAAGTTTATACCGGCCCTCGTCATTTGATTTGTCGTTTCTCATGCAATTTTTTGTATTCTGGGGGGGGGGGGAAAGAGAGGAAGAATTAAGCGTTTATGTTGTATAAAATTAATATAATATATTTACTTTCTTGCTCTGGATCGCCTTTTTGTATATATAATTTGCTGCCCAATGAAATCGTATAGTTCATCTGATTCTCGATATTATTTTAGGTCTAATCCGTGTAATAATGCCATGTTGTGAAATGTTTGGCTTGGTTGGAGCAACATCTTAATTCGTAATAATGCGAGTTTCAATGCCATTTCATCTTTGACTGTCCATTGGTAGGGTAGGTGACCGATGTTGCTTGAAAATTATGACATTGTGTGCAGCGTCTTTTTTTTTTCCCTCCTTTTTCTTTGGCTCTCTTATATGCCTTTTGTTGTGGGTTAAAACTTAGGGTAGGGCTGTTCATGTTATCTGATATCTATTTATTCGATTTGATATTTGAAGGATCTGATCCGAAAAAAATTAACAATCCGATTTTATTTTTCAAATCAAATATCCGATTCGGTTAATGAAAAGTCAAACAAATTAGATATTTGATCTGACAAATATAAATAATATATGATCCAAAGTCCTAGCCCAACCTCCTGTTTTGGTGATTTCTACTCTCCGTGTGCTCCCCCGTCTTCTCTTTGTTTTTTTTTTATCTATCCACACCACCATCATACCACCTCGCCCCGCCACTCGACACATCACAACAAACTGCCACTGCCTTCGAGCTCTAGCACACTAGTAAATGACAGCAGACACCATACCACCACGCCTCACCTCGCCACCATTGGCTACATCAGCAGTGTTTGCCATTGGTAAATGTTCCTCGATCTCTAGTGAAGCTCCACCTCCATTTACCTATTCTATTTTAGCTGATTTTTGTGGGTATATTTTTCCCAAACTATAACTCTTATTTTGATTAAATTTCTATGATTAACTTATGATACATTAAATTAATTGCTGAATTGATGATGTAATGTAGTTTAAAGAATTGGATATGATAGACTCCAATAAAATCTAGTGATGTATTAGCTTTAAGTTTAGTTTTGACATCAGATATTTGTTGAGCAGGTTAACTATTTGTTGAGTGGAATGGATATTTGCTTAGCACATCGAATAATATCAAATATATTTGTGATTTGGTGGATTTTTTTTTATATTTGAATTTTTATTCATATAATATCAGTTATATTTGATATTCAATCCAAAAATTTGGATATGATATCCAAAGTTTCAAATCAAGTATCAAATATCATTTTCAGATATCCAAAATTTTGGATATCTGGCAACCGAATATCTGAAATGTCAGATATTTTAACCGTAAACAACCCTAATTCCAAGTTGATGTCTTGTTCTATAGAGATAAGACTCATGTCCGATTATTATGAGTTTCATGTTCAATCTCTTTCTTATGTGGTAACACTAGTAGAAACCAGAATTTTGTTGCTATAAGAAATATTATTTAAGTAATGATTATGCCATTACTGAAAATAAAATAAAACTCATTTTTTTAGTAACTATCATTTTGTTACAAAAATATTAATATGTTGTTAGCAATAAGATAAAATTGTGGCCAACAATATACACAATACTTTATTTTATTTTACTTTTTAGTTTGTCAAGGAGTTCCTAATTACAACACAAGATTTTCAAATTTGTGTATACACTTTGTTTTGAGTCTTGAACTCATTCAATCATTATCCTTGATTCCTTGTTCGTCATTCAAGTCCTCCTCATTGGCTTCGGTCCTCCTCCTCTGCCTATCTAGTCCTCATATGGTTTTCGCTCTATGCTGGACTCTTCTTCTCCGGCTAGTACAATTCATTTCATCTTCAGCCTGCTAGGTGACTCAATCTTAGACTCCTTTTCCACTCTTCGGTTCTTGCTCTTAATGCACTCTTAATTTTAGAATTGTTTTGTACTAATTGAAGTTTTGTTGTTCTCATAATTGTAACATTCCAATTTTTTACTATAAAAAAATTATTTTTAATACATTTACAGAAGCAAACATACAAAAATACTCCTATAAAAAAAATGAGGTGTTACCGCCACATCTAACATTGGATGAACGTCCTACCATCTGTCCCATGTTAGACACAAGGCTAGGTATCCAAACAACCAAAACACAAGAAACAAAATACACAAAATATATGACATAAAGATAATAAGAGTTAGTGTTTACAAAACAAGGCCAACTCAGGTCCAAAAAGAACTAAAATACATAGAGATAGCACATTGTGAATAGTATAAACTATAAAAGTTAGGTCTCTCAAGGATAAAAAAGAAAGAAAGAATAACCATCGTAAGTCCACACTCTGTTTCCCAATGCCCAAAAACATAATAGGCTAATAATCTGTCACCCTAAAATACATGTACAATGTTCTCTACTCGTAGGATTAAACATTTAACTAAACAAACGTCAGCACGCTATGTAATGAGTAAGCCAAGTTACTTATGGAAGTGTACGATGTACGTAAGGTCATGGAAAGACATATAGACCAGATTGACACACATTCTCAAGTTCATGCAACAACCTACCAACTTATGTGCTTTACTAACATGGAACTCTCACCATGGTACTCTAATCATGCACATGGAAGAAGATAGCATCACACTCAATGATACACATGAGATTCACGAAAAATCATGCTTCACACCAAGTATAGGAAACTCATGGTTTGTTATGCCTATCACAAAATTCATGAGTTATGAATAGCAACAAATGATTATGCACATGACAAACCAATGGTGTGAACTACTAGATAAACTCTAAGGTCCATTTCACTTAACTATCCATGAGATTCAAATCACATTGTTTTATAATTGTTAATTTATTTACTTATGTTTCTTTTCCTTTTTGAGCAATATGTTGGTGTATCCCTCGTGGTTTCTCAATACCCATGGAATTCAAACCAATAACAAAGGACATAAAGTCCATCCAAAGCCAAGAGAACCATTGATGTACATAAAGTTTGGTCGAAGCTAAGAGAACTACTAATGGACATAAATTCTAGCCAAAGATAAATAAACCTCCTAGATGACCAATCCCTTTAGTATTTGTTAACCTCAAAGGTTAAGCAATATCATTATACTTGTTTTGATGATAACAAATGGATTTTGGTAACTATAATGCGTATATAATGAAGATGATTTTTGCTACTGATTGATTATTGTGTGTTTGGTATATATATCCATTACTAACTTATAAGCTATCTGTTGCCCTATCGATCGGTCAGTAGTTTTTTCTGTAAAAGAAAAAAAAAACCTAATTTCTCATGTTCTATCTCAACAAACAAAATATTTGTAGGTATTTTTTTATTGATAATTATAGGAGAGATTTTATTCAAAATATAGGGGTCTCACCACATAGGTATCATTATGAGCCACTTCACCACCTTATAGGAAGGATTCTGAAAAGTCGTTAATTAGATACTCGGGCAAAACCGAAGACAACACCAGATCGTCCATACTATTGTTGTTTATACACATTCTCATTACTCCCCAAGCGGAGCAGGAATCAGCCCATTACCACCAATATATAAAAAAGCATAATAAAAATAAAAAATAAATACCCTCGGCCACAACAGCAACACTCGATCAGAAATCAAAGACACGAACACATGACTAAACGCCCTTGAAAGGGGGAAAAAAATAAGGGGCATAATGACCCAAAGCCGGACTTGAATAACCTTTGCATGCAGTAAAATCAAAGAGAGACATAGATCACATTAACTACAGCCAAGCATAACAAAAAAAAAAAAATCCCTACGATTATTTCATGCTATTAGCTATATATATATATATATATATATATATATATATATATATATATATATAATCCCCCTTTCTTTCACTTTTGGAACTTAATCGGCATGCATTATCCATTAATCTCTTTTGATTTGTTGCATATAAATTTAAAATAATTTATAAACAAAGTTTTATAAGTTTGTTTGATCGTTCTAAGAAGATAAGCAATTATATGTAAGTATCATTCTACCAAAGAGGCATTCGTGTTTAAAATTTCCGGGTTTGAAATCAATTTATAGTATCCTTAGTTATTTCGAAAATAATTCATCTATTTAGATATTAGATGCTTATAGATGTACGGAGTTCCAATCACTTTGCAAATGTCTAATTAATTAGTAAGCCGCTTCGACAAATCAGAAAAAGGTAATTACTAAGTACAAAAGGAATCATTTGCTAAGCATTCTCTTGAGATATTAGGCGAATATACCGTGATTTCTCCATACCCATCGTTTGAAAAAAGTTTATACCGGCCCTCGCCATTTGATTTTTCGTTTATCATGCAATTTTTTGTATTCAAGGGGAAAAAAAGAGAGAGGAAGAATTAAGAGTTTATGTTGTATAAAATTAATAGAATATATTTACTTTCTTGCTCTGGATCGCCTTTTTGTATATATAATTTGCTACCCAATGAAATCGTATAGTTCATTTGCTTCTTGATATTATTTTAGGTCTAACCCGTGTAATAATGCCATGTTATGAAATGTTTGGCTTGGTTGGAGCAACATGTCACGACCTGCTTATTTTTTTTTTTTACATTTTTGTCTAGAAGGTTCTAGAATATTCTAGAGTTGTGTAGACTCTAGTGAAATTGTGTGGAAATGTATGGAACCTTGTGTAAATATCTAGAGACCTCCTAGAATGGTGTGGAACTCTCTAGAATCCTAAAAGCTAGAAGGATCATGAAGGGATCTAGAAGAGTCTCTTAAAATATCTTGTAATATAGAAGTATCTCTAGAATTATCTAAAGGGGTATGGAAGACCTAGAACCTTCCACCAAAGGAGGGAAAGGGAGGGGGACCTCAACTATAAATAGAGGACCACCCCATTTGCTCCCATCACCTCTTAAGTTGTAAGCTCTCTCCTCTCTCATCAATAAGAGTTCTCTTCTTAAACACAAACTCTCTCACTCTCTCTCTCTACCTAAGTTCTCCAAGTGTTCTTACTCGTCTTCAAAGGCTTGGTAATAGCTTAAGTTCAGGAAAGGCTAACTTAGTGAGCACTAAAGGTGTTTTGCTTCTAAGTGCCACACAGGAAAGACTTAGGTGAAAGAAGTCAGTCTGTGCCACGTGGTATCAGAACTTGGCTTAGTGGAAGCTTTGGTTACAAAGGATCGTAGCCATGGCAAATGACGAGTTGGTGAAGAACCCAAGTGAGACCACAACCGTATCTATGGAGACTCGAGGTAGGGAACGTGAGAAGAAGGGAAAGCGCATTGCCAAAGATAAATCATTATCTAAAGACCAACTCTCTTCACTTGAAGAAAGAGTTGTTCGGGTGGAGAGAAGGATGGACGAGTCGATGGAGAGACTCGATGTGTTGGAAGAATATCTTGGTGAAGATATTCGTGGGGAAATCCTTAGTGGCATTAACCGCTTGTTGGAGGAATTCCAAAGGGATATTGGCATCCTAAGGGAGGAACTCGGCACCCTTAGGGCGGAGCACGTTGGTTGAGGCGAGATCTCAACCAAGGATGGCATGGCGGTCATGTTGGAGGACCAAGGGTCTAAGGCCCCGAACCACCCAAATACGGAGGTAAGCGTGATGCCAAATGACTTGATAATTTTATTTGGATGGTAGAAAGATACATGTGTCGTGCAGGCATGGATGATGATGCGGACAAGATTGATACCGCCACACTCTACCTTGAGCATGATGCTATGCTATGGTGGAGATGCCGTAGTGATGATATTGAAAGGGGTGTGGTGGCTATCAATACATGGGAGGAATTCAAGAAGGATCTTAAAGCCATATTAGGCATTCTCTTGAGATATTAGGTGAATATACCGTGGTTTATCCATACCTATCGTTTGAAAAAAAGTTTATACCGGCCCTTGCCATTTGATTTGTCGTTTCTCATGCAATTTTTTGTATACAAGGAAAAAAAGGAAAAAGAGAGGAAGAATTAAGAGTTTATGTTGTATAAAATTAATAGAATATTTACTTTCTTGCTCTGGATCGCCTTTTCGTATATATAATTTGCTGCCCAATGAAATCGTATAGTTCATTTGCTTCTCGATATTATTTTAGGTCTAACCCGTGTAATAATGCCATGTTGTGAAATGTTTGGCTTGGTTGGAGCAACATCTTAATTCGTAATAATGCTAGTTTCAACACCATTTCATCTTTGACTGTCCTTTGGTAGGGTAGGTGACCGATGTTGCTTGAAAATTATGGCATTGTTTGCAGCGTCATTTTTTTTCCTCCTTTTTTTTGGTTCTCTTATATGTCTTTTGTTGTGGGTTAAAACCTAGGGTAGGGTTGTTCATGTTATCTGATATCTGTTTATTCGATCCGGTATCTGAAGGATCTGATCTGAAAAAAAAATAAACAAACTGATTTTGTTTTTCAAATCAAATATCCGATTCGGTTAATGAAAAGTCAAACAAGTTAGATATTTGATCTAACAAATACAAATAATATTTGATCCGAAGTCCTAGCCCAACCTCTTGTTTTGGTGATTTCTGCTCTCTGCGTGCTCCCTTGTCTTCTCTTTGTTTTTTTATCTATCCACGCCACTATCATACCACCTCGCCCCGCCACTCGACACATCACAACAAACTGCCACTACCTTCAAGCTCTAGCACACTAGTAAATGACAACGGACACCATACTACCTCGCCTCGCCTTGCCACCATTGGCTACCTCAGCAGTGTTTGCCATTGGCAAATGTTCCTTGATCTTTAGTGAAGCTCCACCTCCATTTACCTATTCTATTTTAGCTGACTTCTGTGAGTATATTTTCCCAGACCGTAACTCTTATTTTGATTAAATTTCTATGATTAACTTATGATACGTTAAATTAATTGCTGAATTGATGATGTAATGTAGTTTAAAGAATTGGATACGATAGACTCCAATCAAATCTAGTGATGTAGCAGCTTTAAGTTTAGTTTGGACATCGGATATTTGTTGAGCAGGTCGACTATTTGCTGAGCAGAATGTATATTTGCTTAGCAAATCGAATAATATCAAATATATTTGTGATTTGGTGGATTTTTTTTATATTTAAATTTTTATTCATATAATATCAGTTATATTTGATATTCGATCCGAAAATTTGGATCCGATATCTAAAGTTTCAAATCAAGTATCAAATATCATTTTCAAATATCCGAAATTTTGGATATCTGACAACCGTATATCTGAAATGTCAGATATTTTAACCATAAACAACCCTAATTCCAAGTTGATGTCTTGTTCTATAAAGATAAGACTCATGTCCGATTATTATGAGTTTCATGTTCAATCCCTTTCTTATGTGGTAACACTAGTAGAAACCTGAATTTTGTTGCTAAAAGAAATATTATTTAAGTAATGATTATGCCATTACTAAAAATAAAATAAAACTCATTTTTTTAGTAACTATCATTTTGTTACAAAAATATTAATATGTTGTTAGCAACAAGATGAAATTGTGGCCAACAGTATACGCAATACTTTATTTTATTTTACTTTTTAGTTTGTCAAGGAGTTCCTAATTACAACACAAGATTTTCAAATTTGTGTATACACTTTGTTTTGAGTCTTCAACTCATTCAATCATTATCCTTGATTCTTTGTTCGTCATTCAAGTCCTCCTCATTGGCTTCGGTCCTCCTCTGCCTATCTAGTCCTTATATGGTTTTCGCTCTATGCTGGGCTCTTCTTCTCCGGCTAGTACAATTCAGTTCATCTTCAGCCTGCTAGGTGACTCAATCTTAGACTCCTTTTCTACTCTTCGGTTCTTTCTCTTAATGCACTCTTAATTTTAGAATTATTTTGTGCTAATTGAAGTTTTGTTGTTCTCATAATTGTAACATTCCAATTTTTTACTATAAAAAAAATCATTTTTAATACATTTACAGAAGCAAACATACAGAAATACTCCTATAAAAAAAATGAGGTGTTACTGCCACATCTAACATTGGATGAACGTCCTACCATCTGTCCCATGTCAGACACAAGGCTAGGTATCCAAACAACCAAAACACAAGAAACAAATTACACAAAATATATGACATAAAGATAATAAGAGTTAGTGTTTACAAAACAAGACCAAGTCAAGTCCAAAAAGAACTAAAATACATAGAGATGGCACATTGAGAATAGTATAACCTATAAAAGTTAGGTCTCTCAAGGATAAAAAAAAAAGAATAACCATCGTAAGTCCACACTCTGTTTCCCAATGCCCAAACACATAATAGGCCAATAATCTATCACCCTAAAATACATGTACAATGTTCTCTACTCGTAGGATTGAACAGTTAACTAAACAAACGTCAGCATGCTATGTAATGAGTAAGCCAAGTTACTTATGGAAGTGTACGATGTACGTAAGGTCATGGAAAGACATATAGACCAGATTGACACACATTCTCAAGTTCATGCAATAACCTACCAACTTATGTGCTTTACTAACATGGAACTCTCACCATGGTACTCTAATCATGCACATGGAAGAAGATAGCATCATGCTCAATCATACACATGAGATTCACAGAAAATCATGCTTCACACCAAGTATAGGAAACTCATGGTTTGTTATGCCTATCACAAAATTCATGAGTTATGAATAGCAACAAAGGATTATGCACATGACAAACCAATGGTGTGAACTGCTAGATAAACTCTAAGGTCCATTTCACTTAACTATCCATGAGATTTAAATCACACTGTTTTATAATTGTTAATTTATTTACTTATGTTTCTTTTCCTTTTTGAGCAATATGTTGGTGTATCCCTCATGGTTTCTCAATACCCATGGAATTCAAACCAATAACAAAGGACATAAATTCCATCCAAAGCCAAGAGAACCATTGATGGACATAAAGTTTGGTCGAAGGTAAGAGAACTACTAATGGACATAAAGTCTAGCCAAAGGCAAATAAACCTCCTAGATGACCAATCCCTTTAGTATTTGTTAACCTCAAAGGTTAAGCAATATCATTATACTTGTTTTGATGATAACAAATGGATTTTGGTATCTAATGTATTTGTTTGAGTGTGCATATTCAACAATTCAACACATACAAAAGGAACCAAGACATGAAGCCAAGCATTTGATATGTCTTAGGTATATTATAAAGAGTTAAGTTGAGCAATGGTCACATTTCAAACAAAAAATCATTAAAACTATTTTTTGAAAAATACTTGACTTGATTTCATATTATAAATCTTTTAAAAGTATTTTTCAAATAAATTGATTGGTTTTAGTCGGAACTAGTTGACTGGTCTTCAGACCGATCAATTGGTTTGACAATTAGTCCATGGGTTTCAATCTTGTAGAAATCTAGTTTGACTCTATTTAAACACATCGATTAGTTTAGGTAAACCAATAGACTGGTTGAGAAACCAATCTATTGGTTTGACCAACCAGTCCTTGGGTTTCAATTTTATAGAAAGTAAGTTCGTCTCTATTTAAACACATCGACTAGTTTAGGCATATCGATTGACTGGTTCAGCTAAATCGATCCACTAGTTTGACCAACCAGTCCATAGGTTCAATTTGCTAGAAACCCAGCTCATCTCTATTTGAACACATCAATTGGTTCTGGTAAACTGATCGACTAGTTCAACCCAACTAATTGACTGGTTTGATCAATCAGTCCATGGGTATCAATCTTACAGAAACCTATTTCCTCTCTATTTAAACACATCAATTTGTTCAAACAAACCAATTGACTAGTTGATTAACATATCAAATGGTTTGGACAACTAATCCATGAGTTTTGTTTTTGTAGAAACTCAGTCTCTCTTTATTTAAACACATTGATTGTTTATTGCCAAACCGATCAACTGGTACATAAAACACATCAATTGGTCTCACCATACCAGGATGGCGTTCATATGTGTTTTAGGACCAATTGTGTACAATGCCAAACTAATCGACTGGTTCGAACAAACTGATTGACTTGTTTACACAACGGTAACATTCTATATTAGTTGAAACATATATAGTTGACTGGTTGGAACAAACCCATCGACTGGCCATACAACCGATCGACTAGTTTCTCTAGACTGATTGACTGGTCAACATTAAATGTTGATTTTCTACCCGTTAGGTGAAATAGCTTTTTGGCAAATTGTGTCTAATGGTCATACTTGAGGGTAATCCTTATAAATAAGGCCCCTTTGCATTTATTACAAATAAATTTTCAAATCATTGATTGTGCAATTGCTTTCTTACACTAAAATCATTCAATTGCTCGTTCAATATTTTAGACTTTCATATTTTTGAGTTTTTATTAAAAAAGTATTATTTGCTCACTTCTCTTAACTAGAATTGTTCTCAAATTGTAATATCATATATTTTGTCTATATAGATTATATCTCATTCAAAGACAAACACTTTTATATCTTATATTTGGTGAGAAACACTTGTAATCACAACCTCCTTTCAAAAATCAACCAAAGGGGTTAATGAGTGTTTCCTATCATTCTTAAGATATTCATTTAGTGAATCTAGATAAGATAAATAGATGAAGTTGTAAATCATCTCTTGAGAGGTTTATTGAGATTGTAAGGGTTGTTTAATCGATAGAATAGTGATTGTTAATAAAATAAGTCACTATTTTAAAAATCCAAAAGGGAGAACCTTTTGTTAATGGACATAAAGAGTAATTTACTCTTAAACTACTTTACATTACGTGTAAATTTTAATTTATTCATTCCCATTCCATAAAATCCTATTCACCTCATTCTAAGGCTTTTTTAGTATTGAAACCCCTTGTAAATCATCATTGTCTATAGTAGAAAATGCACTAGGATCAACTAGAAGTATGATAAAAGGCAAATACCAAAAAATATCTTAGACGAACTAACTTATGGTAGCTAATCGATTATTGGATAATCTAGACCCATACAATACTCCATGACCTTACACTTTAAGTGATTAATGTTTTATTGACCAAGTTATATACCAAATAAGGCCCACATAGCATACCAAGTCTACCATAACCACATAATCATTTCACATTATCCATTATAAACTTTTAAAGGGCACTTAGTGACGATATTATCAATACTTAACCAATTTGACCCACCAATTGAGTGAATTAATTCATTTTAAGAAGTGAATTTCCATAATCCAATAATCATGTCATATGATAATGTCAAGTCTCAAACCATTACAAGGTCTAAAGGAAGTAAATAAAGCATTATGATCAAAACATGTCTATCAGTTATATAAATTGGTTGACTACACCAAACCCTAGCATCCCTATTAAAACTAGTTGATTGATTTTTTGAATAAGTAGACTATTCTAGAGACCAATAGATTGGTTTGGCCAAAAAAACCAATGCATTAAAACTAAGAACAATCCACAACTTACCATAGGCAAACTAGTCAATCAATTTAACCTAAACTAAATGATGGGTTTGAATAGAGACTGATAGGCATGAATTATGTCAATTATATGAACTTTAACATGAAGATTTAATGTGATTATTTGATGAATTTTTTTATAATTTAGTCCACTTGTTCTTTTTTACTCATCTTGTTCATATTTTGTAGGTATTTCAAGAATATGGGATCAAAAGAAGCTAAAACACAATAGATGGAACAAAATAGAAGCAATCGCGAGTGCTGAAAGTATGAAAATGAATAAAAACTTAAAAATCCAAACATTATGGGATCTGAATTTGGAAAAGTGTTGAACATAAAAGTTGTATATATTTTTGTTGTCTTTCCAATGCATAAAAAATTAGTGCAATCCAAAGTTAAATGAAGAAGTTATGGCTGGAATTCAAACATGCTCAAAGCGGGAGAATTGAAACGATCATGTTGATGGCAGTTACGTCTATATAAACTTATTTTTCATTCATTTTGGGAGAGTAACGGATGGAAGAAGAAGATGGTGGCTTTGAGAGAACTAAAGAGAGATCTAGGGTTACTTTTTTGGCATCACCCAATCCAATCCCACCTTCAATTCATCCACAATATTCTATCTCTTGATCTCAATTTCTTGTTCCTAATCGGACAGATATAACAGTGAGTTTCTCATCTTGGATAAAGAGGTTATTGTATTTTTCCTTTGGATTTTATTTATTATTTTCAATTGATGCAATTCTCTATGTTTGAGATTTTGAGCTTAATGAAATCCATGATTGGCTAATTGATCTATGTTGAGGTGAAGGGAAATCCCCTAATCCCGATGTGTTGAGAATTTGAACCCTGCCTAATATAATTTCTTGTCATATATGTTTTGATAATGATTTAATTGGAATAATAGAGAAACTTGATCACTTTTCTATTATTATTTAGAGAAACCCAGAAAGATTTGAGAGATGAGTTAGAGTGGGCTCCATTAGCATGACTAGAAATCAAACCACAAAGTAGAGAGATGTTGTTTGGCTTCTACAAAAAAAGGTGGGAATATGAGTCTTAATAGACAATAAGGTGTAGTGGCTCGATAGAGCATTACAATACATACTTTAGTTGGCATTCATGTCAAAGTGTTTTGATTTGGGATTTGGGGTAAATATTCAATCACATTGGGGTTGAGGGGATTGACAGGAACCTTAACATTTTCTTGTTCTTATATTATAGTTGGATTTAGTTTGTACATTTTCTTTTCATTTAGAGTTAGACATTATCTTCCCCTATCGTTATTCTAGACATAGGAGATCTTTTCACTATCCCATTGCTCACTTCCTAGTCCCTGTGGGATCAACCTTGCATGCTACTTCAACACCATGCACTTATGGTAAGAAGTCATCAGAGATCAAACCAAAGTCACCAGAGACAAACCATTTGATTGTTTGGGCTAACCATTTGACTCTTCTTAAGATAAATCGATCACTTTGGACAAACTAGTAGATCAATATGTGTATAAATAGGACGCACATGCAACTCTATACATCATTCAGACCTCAACTACTAATTGTACGACATCCATATCATAAGACATTGTAAAACCTAACATTAAACATGTTTAGCTAATAAATCATGTTGCATTTTTATATAATCATCACAACATATGAATAAGCTCATATTTTCTCAAAATAACACAACTTAAGGCATGACTCACTACAATACCAATACTATCATGTAGTCATGCAAAATTTAGGAGTCCCAAACCTAAACTAACCTACATGCTTATTCACTCTATACCTTAAGACAAGAATGAATTACCTAGTGAATCTTCGAAAAATCCACTCCAAGTAAGGGGAAACTATAGCTAAAAAGCCTAAGCCTCGAAAAACTTAAAATAAATATTAAAATTTAGAAAAATATCTCCGTAAATCATATAAAACCAAAAAAATGAAGTTGGGAAAAATATAAGATACCACCTCACATAAGTGGACATAGGGGAAAACCTAATATTTTCCTAAATCTAATCCTATCTTGCTTAAGATTAAGATAAGAAAAAGTTAGAAGAAGGATTAGAAGAGGTGAAGAAGATAAAAAATGGGGAATATAAAGGAGAATAAAGTGGAAACACAAGGGAAAGAAAAATAGAGTAAAGTTAGTAGCTGAGAGAAAAAAGATAAAAAAATAAGTTTTAAGGTAGTTAATATACCAATTATTTGATGGGAAAGGAAGGGAAGAGGTGAAAAAAATCGAAACCCTAATTCTCTCACTCAATTTTGGGCGATTCTGAGCAAATTTCTTAAGAAATAAACTAACTTCTCCCATGGCTCAAATGGTGATGGCTAAAACATATCAGGGTAATGTGCATAAGAGAAATCCAAACACAAAAAGTGAAAATAGACAAAAAGGCATGGAAAATAATCACTAGGAATTATAGGGATTATCTATAATGAATTTTTTTGTTTATAACTATATAAAGGAGAGAGGAAGAAGGAGACAAGGTGTGAAGTCATCATCCTCCTTTTCTCAACTTTATTCCACAAATCCATTCAAGATGGGGGAAAATCTCAAATTACTGACCAAAAATTGTTAAAAGTGGTTTAGAAATAAATTAGAGATTGAATTCCAAGATTTAATATGTTGGAAGAATTTTCTCATAAAATTTGCGTAGGTTAGGCAAACTGGTTGATTGGTTTGGTGCACCCATCAAGTGATTACACCAATCATTGATTCTATATTATTAAGCTTAGGGTTGGAATTGAATGAAGGATAATAAGAGGAAAGTGAAGCATCTTAAGACCTTAGTTGCACTAGTTTCTGGATGCTTATACATGGTTATTTTCACTGGTACTTCCATAGTAAATAGAAATGTTGCTATGAATATATATCTATATGATCACTAAGATGAATTATTTGTGTACATATGTATAGGATTCATTAATCTCATGTATGTTAGAGTTGGGGAGTTGGATAAGGTGTAGCTCTTCTATTATTTTATTCCTATAGAAAGAAACCCAGTGCAAGATCATTTATTACTATGGCATACTGAAGGACCTAGATGTTCTCATCTTAGTGATTTCCTCTTTGAAAGTGGTACTATTTCTTACCTTCCTTAAATTTCTATCATTAATAGTTTATATTTTACTCACCTTAAGTATACCTTGATAAAAGAGTAATATTAGGATTTATGTTGTGTATCATTAGTGGCTATAATTTTTAGTCCTAGATAGAAAAAAAACATTTATCCCTTTTTTTGCTGTTACTTCTATTGCCCTGATATCACAACAATGACATTATATTCAACCTTTTTTTTATTTAGAAGAAGAGCTAGTGTTACTCTAATTACCGAGGTTTCTTATAAGTGATATTTATTCATAAGATATATTAGCCCATTTTACTTGATTATATGATCATTTGGAGAAGAGGTGGTTATTCTAATGCATGTTCTATATAACAAGCAAACAAATAACATGGTCTTGTTTATGATGCATATGTCTTGTGGGTTTCAATTTCGATGGCTATACAGGAGGCCAACCAACATTTATTCAAAAGTATGATGCATGGAATATGGTGGAAACCTTATACATGCTCCACTTCTTACACATACATGTGAAGAGTTGTTACTAGGTCAAGGGCACTACAGTAGATATCTACCTAGTTCTTAATTATAATAATAATGTTAAATATGACTATTTTATAATATCATAAGAAATTCTAGAAGCATTGTTGTATTTATATGATGGTTCAAGTGTACTTGTTGTGTTGTTATTTGATCAAGGGTTTAACATATCTCTTACACATATCCCTTACTTTTTTTTGTGAGAATCTATTTTGGTTTTGAAATAGAATCATCCTACATCAAGGTCTTCCATTTCTCATGATTGATTAGATATATGTTATCACTCAATTAGGTCATTTCCTTTTCTCTTTGTTTAATTATGAGTAAGAAACTATGTCCATCAATATTTCATGGTTAATTGTGCAAATCATTGGTCCTTTTTTTCACTTGAAATATACCATATCCTATATTTTGTCTATTAGATACTATATTTTTCATTAATTACAATATTTGTAGCCTTTTATAACATATGATTGTATTTTTAGGCTTATTTCCTAACAATATGTAGAATTTGAGTATGAATTTTACACTCAATTTTAGGCTTCTTTCCTAGTAATATGTAGAATTTGAGTATGAATTTCATGGTTAATTTTGAAAATCATTGGTCATCTTTTCACTTTAAATAGACCCTATTTTATATTACACTTACTAGGTATTATAGAGTATGAATTTCATGGTTAATTTTGAAAATCATCGGTCCTCTTTTCACTTGAAATAGACCCTATTTTATATTACACTTATTGGGTATTATATTTTTCTTTACTTAAAATATTTTTAGCCTTTTTATAACATATGATTACAATTTTAGGTTTCTTTCCTAATAATATGCAAAATTTGAGTATGGGCTTCATGTAAGAGAAAAAAAATGATTGAGTAACACACATTAGATATAAAAACCCATCTAAGAAAAGTGAAGAAGGTACTTTACATGGATTCCATGGTGATGATAACAATACATGTTGAGTTTTGGAATTAGATGAAGGAATTCAATTTGTGAATTTTTGATAAGACTAGCTTCTTTTGTTATTTCCTTTTCTTTTTCCTGATCCTTAGATGTTCTATTTAGAAAAAATGTAATGGAGATGGAAGATGGTTGTTGCTTTCTCCTTATGGTTAATATAACATTAGGTAGTTGTATCTTTGGTGTTTCATTTCTATTACTGTTGTTGGAACTCACTCATAGCTTTTAAATTTGTGGTTGACTATACTTGTTAGAGCTCCTATTTTATTCTATATCTATCTCCATATCATGTATTTTTTTATTTTATTATAATTATTTTCTATACTTTTCCCTAAATTATTTTACTAATTTCATCAACTTATAAAACATTCACCTTGTTGTTTATAGGTGTGAGATTGTTATGAGATTCACATTTGAGTAGGTGATGGAAATGGCAAATGTAAAGCTAGAATTGGGGAATCAATATTGATTACCAAATAGAGGTTTACCAATTTTTAGTAGTAATCATCCCTTCCTTGTTTTTTTCAATTATAATTGCTTTCGTGTTTTTATGTTACAAATGATAATAGTAGAATGACTTTCATTGTATATATATGCTCTTACCTTTTTATGTTGTTTATTTACCAGATTCTATATTTTATATCCCTAGTTTATATTTTCATGGACACTATGTTGTTTGAATTTTCAAGTTGAAGCAACAAGACTAATAGGATATACTTGAATCTTCTCAATATTTTATACCTCCTATAATTAGGATCTAGCCTTTGAAAGTAAGCTACATCTAGCTTTTACCCCTATAAATCATACTATATATGTATTCTTCTACCTAAAAATATATTATATATGCAACACCCCTACAGAACACAATGTGGTTACGAACTTGAAATTCATTCATATAAGGAAGGAAGTGAAAATGTTTTGTGATTTCACTTTGGGAGGGTTGAATATCTGATCATGGCTACACGTATAGTGGTTATGGTGTTGATAGCATGAATCGTAGATTTGTTAGGTCCATGTGATCTAACTAACGAGCAAGAACAACAACATCAATAGAAAATAAAAAGGTTTCGTTGCTAATATTTTCATCGAGGTGTTGATTTGGGTGTGTATGAATTCTTGTTGCTTGCTTGTATGTGCTTCCTCATTGTTTCATGAGGTAGGTTACAATTCAAGTGTAGTGCTATGTTGAGAGCGAGGATGAAATGGTACTTTGTTGAGTGAGATAAAGAATTGTATCATTGATTTTGTCCTCCATTATTGCATTGGTATGGATTTTTACATTGGTGCCTAATGAAATTACTTGTGAAAGTTAAGTTATATTTAGTGATTAGGTATATTAAGTAAGTTGATTGTTACACAAGTGGAAATAGAGTGATTGGTATAGTTATTTTCAAAGAACTATTGTGAATTCAAAGCCCTTATTCTCCTTAAATTTTACTTATAGTAGTAGTAGTAGTAATATTTGATAATAAAAACTCTATTAAAATGAATATTTTTTTGCATCAAATATTTTTTTTTATAATTTTTGTGTTTCCAATTCTCTTTGGTAATGACTATTACACCATGAAAGAGCTTTTTCAAAGACATTTTTTCATTATAAAAAAGTTCTAGCAATGATAATTTTTTGTTACCAAAGAGCTTTAGCAATGACATGTTTTTGTTACTAAAGAGTTTTCACGATGAGAATTTTTTTGTTGCCAAAGAATTTTATAAATAATATTTTTTGTTGCCTAAGAACTTTTTCAATGATGGTTTTTTATTGGTAAAGAATTTTCACAATGATATTTTCTTGTTACCAAAGATTTTTCATAGATTTTTTTTTTTGTAATGAAAGAGTTTTGTTAGCCAAATTTAGTTGTAGCAAAACGTTTTTCCAAAAATTGAAAAAGATATATTTTTAGTAACAATAAATTTATTATAACAAAAAAATTCATTTATAAAAATAAAATTAGTTTTAGTAAGTCCTTTATACCCAACTACAACACCCTCAATTTTAAAACTAAACACTCTTGAAATATATGTGAAAGATAAACACGTTGAAAATACTACCTCTTATATGTAGACGTTTTTGTTTCACTTATACTATATGTTAAGGCTAGTTAATATAATAAAATACATCAAATTTATTTTCAACTCAAATAAAGGAAATATAAATGTCTATCAAACTAAATAAAAAAACTAAACAAAACCAAAAAAATGAAAATGGTCATTACAACAATCATGAAAATAATTTAAATAATTTATTAAAACCAACAATGACAAATGAAACTTTAAAAATCAACATTACTCTCACATTTTTGCCACCATATATGCCATGAACACCTTGATCAAGGTAATATTCAATTTGAAATAGAACATCTACTCACTATGTATGTAACACACCGAGTCGATACGACCACGCGGGGGCTACCTTGGAGCGCTTTTAGATTGATTGGCTGACCCTACAAATCAACATGAGTCCTTTCAGTGCGCTTTGTCCTCACTCACGCACTTTCTGAGAAATTTTTAGAACTTCCCAGAAGGTCACCATCCTAAAATTGCTCCACGGCCAGCACGCTTAACTGTGGAGTTCTTAAGATGGAATCACCAAAAGGATGGTATACAATGTTTATATAAGTAGCCAGATCAATCCTTATAACACTCCCCTCAATTTGGAGTATTACATTCACCCCCACTCAAAGAACACAACGTCCTCGTTGCGCCTTAAACATTAACTGTCTCAATACAGTTTATCCCAAGTATCGTCCCGCTAGGTAGCTGAGTGACTCATCCAAGTTCAGCTCACGATCGCAGTTTCGCTCTGATACCATTTGTAACACCCCGAGTCGATACGACCACGCGAGGGCTACCTTGGAGTGCTTTCAGATTGATCGACTGACCCCACAAATCAACACGAGTCCTTTCAGCGCGCTTTGTCCTCACTCACGCGCTTCCTAAGAAATTTTCAGAACTTCCCAGAAGGTCACCGATCCTAAAATTGCTCCACGGCCAGCACGCTTAACTGTGGAGTTCTTAAGATGGAATCACCAAAAGGATGGTATACCATATTTATATAAGTAGCCAGATCAATCCTGATAACACTCCCCTCAATTTGGAGTATTACAATGTACATTATCTATCATCACTTCCACATTTAAAGTATAAAAAAAGTTAGCTAGGGGAACAATTAAGTAACACATAAGTGCAAAGGAATGGTATCATATACTCAAACATCTATATGCTTATAAACTCAAACATATACACTGAAGTCACATAAGGAAACCAAAATAATTTAGTTATTGATCTCTATTTTAGGTGATCACAACAATCCATTGTTTAAGTGGGTAAATTAACTATGGTTAACCTGACAAATCAAAGTCTAAAGACCTACCACCAACTACAAGAAAATTAGAAATCATACATGGGTCATCCCAATGGACATAGTGATGTGTATCTAAATAATTTTAATTTTTATTTGAATATTTTGTTGATAGTTTTAATATAAATTGTACATATAATTATTTTTTTTATTCTGTGATTAATTAGGAGAAGTGATAATGGGATACAGTGTGCTGGATTGGATTGCTGGATGATGCTAGTTGCTGTGATTGATTATTTTTGCTGCCGGTTGCTATGATTGATAATTTTGTGTTGATGCTTTCTGGATAAATTGTGTCTGATTGTGTTGACATAGTTAGAGAAAAATATTCTATTCCCATATCATGCAATCGTCGGAATTGAAGCTAGTAGAATTAAGTAGGCCACATAGGCAGCCACCTAGCCCATAATAGTAGGATTGTTGCCTATGCAACCCTTAATTTCTACAATTAACTATGTAAAATAGCTGATGGGAAATAGGATCATTGTATTCTTTAATTTTTTGGATCAGTTATAGCTAATTGTAAGTGGGCTGAATAAATAACCTAGCACCACTCTAATTGTTGTTATGTAAATATGGGTCGTTAGGAAGGTAATTGGGCCTGGCAATTACGGAGCCCAATCAAAATTATTACGTAGCCCAATCGAGCATTAACAATGTAGGTAATATATGTGTTCGTAGTGTAAAGGAAATACATTATTCATTGATTCTGGAATATTACCGATATACAATTCTTTTTCTCTCTATGTGTGCTCTCTCTGTCTCTCTCTTGACTCTTCTTCTTCGCTGAATCCCTTGCTGAATCTCTTCATTCTCTGTTTGTTAATCTCAATCCACCGTTTGTTTTCAACTAGCCCTGAGTAATTTGATTTTCATTTGGTGTTTTATCACTGGCTGATCATGATTGGTTTCCCCCAATCATATCATTGTATAAATTTTGTCCTGCATTTATTTTGATTCCAACTGAGGTTTCATCATTTGGTATTAGAGCCTTGGTTATTTGATTTGTTGTGGTTCAGTGATAATTGTTTAGTTTCGGTGTTGGTTTTTAATTTTTGGTGTCGATTTGGTATTTGTGATCGATTAGGGTTTGGATCTGACAAGAATCAAACAATTCTTGTGATGATCCTTTGAGTCCGGTGATATTGTTTGTTCCAGCGTGGTTCATGGAACCATAAGTGAACTTGGTGGTTGTTTAAGGAAGCCATCTCAACTTCCCACGATTTATGTTCTTCTGTTAGGGTTTTGAGTGAACATAGTGGGTTCGATCCATTAAGTTCTTGCGACCATTCTGACTGCTACATTTCTCCATTCGGTAGTATTTTTCTTTGTCTATTTCCCTGTCAATTTTCTTTTTGTGTTTGATATTTGGTAATTTCTTGTGTTACCAAATAATGCTACACTAAGTGAGTTGATTTAATGTGCATGTATAATCTTAATACTGGCGATTTACACAATTAGTGGGTGAACTTTTCTAAGAAGAGGGGCAAATCTTGCTCTCTTTCTTGGGTTTTGACCGCCAACATTTTTTGGCATAGTAAATTCATTCTTGATTTATATTCTTGCGTATATGGATCTTGATTATATTTATCAGAATTAATCATTTGGTGTGGTTTTTTATTCTGTATATTGCCTAATAAGTCGACTATTGTGTAATTGTTCATATTGATCAATTCTTGAGTGTTGTTGACTATAAATTATTATTTGACTTCTGTGTGTGATAATAAGTGACATAGCCTAAATAAATTAGTTAAGAATTAACATGTCTAATAACGGTCAACTAGAAAATCAATTTGTTCCTTTGATTGATAATGATATGTTAGAAATGCTTAGGACTTATCAAGAACAAATGATTGCTCAATTTGTTGTGTTATCTGCTAATCTAGAACAAAGATTAGGGGAACAAGATGTTAGGCTTAATAATTTGCAAAATAATTGAGTCTATGAACAAAATTCAGGTGTGTTAGGCAGAGTTCCTATTGAACATAGGAATAGAATTCCACCTTGTAATAATCTAGAAGAGATAGAGGATTAGGTATCTAATAATAGCGATAGGCGTCCTAGACAACTTAATAGACATGATAGGGACTTGGATCAAGTTGATAGAAATTTAGGTAACATTAAGTTTAACATATCTAGATTTAATGGAAAGAGTGATCTAGATTATTACTTTGAATGGGAAAGAAAAATAGAATTGGTTTTTGAGTGTCATAACTACTCAGATGAAAATAAAATTAAAGTTGTAGTGGTTGAATTTATAGATTATGCTTCCTCATGGTACTATAATCTTGTATCAACTAGACGTAGGTGTGGAGAGCCACCTATCCAAAATTGGGATGGGTATAAGTCTTTAATGAGGAAAAGATTCATTCCAAACTAATTATAGGGAATTATATAAGAAATTACAAACCCTAAGTCAAGGTAATAGGACTGTTGATGAGTATTTTAAGGAGTTAGAAATGGTATTGATTAAGGCAGGGATTGTTGAGGATGAGGATGCCACTATGGCTAGGTTTTTGAGTGGATTAAATTTTGAAATTGCTGATAAGGTGGAGTTGTATCCATATAGGACCTTGGAAGAGATGGTAAATATTGCTGTTAAAATAGAGGGTCAAATTAGGAGAACTAAACAGGCTAAACCACTTGGATTTGGGTTTAAAAATAGTTCTAAAAGGAATTTTGGTGGTAATAACTCTGGAAATTGGAAGAATAATGGAAAATTTGAATTTAAGGGCAAAGGTAGTAAATCTAGATTTGGGAACAAACCTGCTAAGGGTAAACCTATTGGACCTAATAATGCTAGTGGACAAGCTAGGGCTAGAGACATTAAATGTTTTAAATGTGGAGGACTTGGACATATAACTTTTGAATGTCCTAATTGGAGAAATATTTTAATTAGGCAATCTGGTGATAGTGATTTAGAATATGAAAGTGAAGAATTGGAGACTAATGCAATGATTAATGATGCTAGTGATTCTGAAGAAGAGGTAGAACTCCTAGTGAATTGTGATCTTTTTGTTGTACGTAGGGCATTAACTAGCAATAAATTACCAGATCCAAATGCAGTACAAAGAGAGAACATCTTCCACACCAGGTGTTTAATTAATGATAAGTGCTTTAATATGGCAATTGATAGTGGGAGTTGTATCAATGCTGCTAGTGTTCTTTTAGTATCTAAATTGGGCTTACCAACTACTAAAAATCCTAAACCTTATAGACTCTAGTGGTTAAATGAATTTGGAGATGTTAAAGTGAGTAGGTAAGTTTTGGTAAATTTAAAGTTGGACAAATATGAGGATTCTGTATTATGTGATATAGTGCCCATGCATGCTGCTCATATTCTGTTGGGACGACCATGGCAGTATGATTGGAAAGTAACTCATGATGGGTATAAAAAATAGGTACACATTATATAAAGATGATGGGAAAATTACCTTAGCACCTCTTACTCCTAAGAAAATTTATGATGACCAAGTAAAAATGAAATCTGATTATAAGGAGTTGGCTAAATAGAATATGGATATTGGATCTTGTTCAAATGAACTTAAGAAGTCATCTAGATTTTATATTAAGAAAGGTGATATTGAAAAAGCTTTTGGTCAAAATAAAAATGTGTATTTGATGGTGTATAAGGAATGTTATGAGTGTCACTCAAATTTAATTGATTCTGTATCTGACAATGTTAAGGGTTTATTAGAGGAATATTCTGATTTATTTCCTAATAAGAATCCCCATGGGTTACCTCCACTAAGAGGTATAGAACATCAAATAGATTTTATTCCATGAGCATTCATACCTAATAATCCTACTTATAGGGATAATCCAGAGGAAGTAAAAGAGTTAAAAAAGCAGGTTTCTAATTTATTAAGTAAAGGATATATTAGAGAATACATGAGTCCTTGTGCTATACCAGTTCTTTTAGTTCCTAAGAAAGATGGAAGTTAGAGAATCTGTATAGATAGTAGGGCTGTGAATAAAATAATAATTAAGTATAGGTATCCTATACCTAGGCTTGATGAAATGTTATATCTTTTACATGGAGCCATGGTGTTTTCTAAAATAGTTTTGAAAAGTGGATATCATCAGATTAGAATGAAGCCTGGAGATGAATGAAAATTTGCATTTAAGACAAATTTTTGGTTATATGAATGGTTAGTTATGCCATTTGGGTTGTCTAATGCTCCAAGTACTTTTATAAGGCTTATGAACCATGTTATTAGGAATTTTATTGGGAAGTTTGTAGTTTTATATTTTGATGATATACTTATTTATAGTAAAACTATGGCTCAACATTTGAAACATTTGAGGACTGTTTTGGATGTGTTTAAGGAAAAGAAATTATATGCTAATCTACCTAAGTCAAGGTTTTGCTTAGAAAGTGTAGTCTTTTTGGGATTTATGATTAGTAAAGATGGGATATCTGTTAATAAGGATAACATTAAGGCAATATAGGAGTGGCCTATACCAAAATCAGTTACTGAAGTTAGGAGTTTCCATGTTTATGTTCCTTTTATCATAGGTTTGTTAGGAATTTTAGTACTTTGGCTGCCCCTTTAACTGCAGTTACAAAAAAAGATAATGGATTTAAGTGAGGTTTAGAACAACATAAAGCTTTTGATTCTCTTAAGGAAAAATTGACTCAAGCTCCTGTATTAGTCCTTCCGGAATTTAAGAAAATGTTTGAGTTAGATTGTGATGCTTCAGGTTTAGGGATTGGGGCTATTCTTTCTCAGGAGGGTAGACCAATATCCTATTTTAGTGAAAAATTAAGTGGTAGTGCTCTGAATTATTCTGCTTGTGAAAAGGAATTATTTGCTTTAGTAAGAGCTTTAGAAGTGTGTCAACATTATTTATGGTCTAGGGAATTTGTTATTAATACTGACCAAGAGGTTATTAAATATTTAAAGAACCAATCAAAGTTGAATAGGAGACAAGGTAGATGGATAGAGTTTATTACGAGTTTTCATTATATGATTAAATATAAGAAAGGAGGTGATAATATAGTTGCTGGTGCATTATCTAGGAAGTATGCTTTACTAAATACAGTAGATGCAAATTTATTAGGGTTTTCTTATATTAAAACTTTATATGTTGAAGATACTAATTTTAAAAAATTATATAATAGTTTTAGTACTATTGCCCAAGGTAAATATTACCTTTTTGATGGATACTTATTAAGGGAAAATAGACTTTGTGTGCCTAATTGTTCATATAGGGAATTATTAATTCAGGAGGCACATAATGGTGGTTTAATGGCACACTTGGGTTTTCAAAAGACTTTAGATATTTTAACTAATCATTTTTATTGGCCACATATGAAAAAAGATGTGTTAAGATATTGTGTGAACTATGTGGCTTGTAAACATGCTAAATCCACTTCTCAACCATTTGGTCTATTTACACGTTTACTAGTTCCTACCCAACCATGGGCTGATATTTCTTTAGATTTTATTTTGGGATTACCTGGGAATAATAAAGCTAAGGATTCTATTATGGTTTTTGTGGATAGGTTTAGTAAAATAACACATTTTATACCCTGTAATAAGTCTAATGATGTTGTAGTTGTGGCAAATTTATTTTTTATACATGTGGTTAAATTCCATGGAGTACCTAAGACCATAGTATCTGATCGGGATGTTAAATTTTTAAGTCATTTATGGAAATTATTGTGGGGTAAATTAAGTACTAAACTTTTTTTTGTCCACCACCTTCCATCCCCAAACTAATGGGTAAATAGAAGTGGTAAACAGAACTTTGGGTAATACATTAAGGGCTAATAAAAAGAGGAAAAAGTTTTTTTTTCAACCTAGGGATTTGGTTTGGGTACACCTTAGAAAATAATGTTTTCCAACCCTTAGAAAATTTAAATTAGATCTAAGAGGTGGTGGACCTTTTACTGTTCTAGAAAGGATTAATGACAATGCATATAAAATTAATTTACCTACTAAGTTTGGCAATGTGAGTAACTCTTTTAATGTATCTGATTTGTATCCTTTTGCTGGAATAATGAAGGTTTCAAAGACGAAACTTCACCAAGAAGAGGGGAATGATGTGTATCTAAACAATTTTAATTTTAATTGGAATATTTTTTGCTGATAATTGTAATATAAATTGTACATATAACTATTTTTGTTATTCTGTGATTAATTAGGGGAAGTGATAATGGATACAGTGTGCTGGATTGGATTCCTGGATACTGATGGTTGCTGGTTGCTGTGATTGATTATTTTTTCTACTGGTTGTTGTGATTGATTATTTTGTGTTGATGCTTGCTGGACAAATTAATTCCGATTGTGTTGACACAGTTAGGGAAAAATATTATATTTCCATATCATGCAATCACCAAAATTGAAGCTAGTAGAATTAAGTAGGCCACATAGGCAGCCACCCAGCCCATAATAGTAGGATTGTTGCCTATGCAACCCTTAATTTCTACAATTAACTATGTAAAATAGCTGATGGGAAATAGGATCATTGTATTCTTTAATTTTTTGGATCAGTTATAGCTAATTGTAAGTGGGCTGAATAAATAACCTAGCACCACTCTAATTGTTGTTATGTAAATATGGATCGTTATGAAGGTAATTGGGTCTGGCAATTACGGAGCCCAATCAAAATTATTACGTAGCCCAATCGAGCATTAACAATGTAGGTAATATATGTGTTCGTAGTGTAAAGGAAAGACATTATTCATTGATTCTAGAATATTACTGATACACAATTCTTTTTGTCTCTGTCTGTGCTCTCTCTCTCTCTCTCAACTCTTCTTCTTCGCTAAATCCCTCTCTAAATCTCTTCATTCTCTGTTCATTAATCTCAGCCCGCCGTTTTTTTCAACTGAGTCCTGAGTAATTTGATCTTCCTTTGGTGTTTTATCACTGGTTGGTCAAGATTGGTTTCCCTCAATCATATAGTTGTATAATTTTTGTCCGGCATTTATTTCGATTCCAACTGAGGTTTCATCACATAGTCGAAACGGGATAAAAAAAATTTGATGGCATGCCACCTCGATCATCATGTCCTTAAGTAAGAATATCCCCTAATAGAATTTGAAGAAAGCTATAGAGTAGACAATAAGTATTAACTAGATATAGGTGGTAAATAAGTAAAGATCCATATTAGAAAGGAAATGATACTTTCAATCCTTAGCTTCAATAGATCAAATCTAAAGGACCCAAATCTCACTTTATATTTCTCTTTAAGTTGTAGTATTTTAATTAAGTGTAGTCACACAAGGTTAAAAAATACACCATATTAAATCCACTTTATTGAATTTTCATAATGTTCAACTTTCCTAAATTAAATAAAAACATACCCAGGTCACCACTCCAAAAATTGTACTAAGCAACACTTTAAATCAAAAGGGGTCAACATAAGTTAAATATGGTTATTATGTCATCATATTTAGTTTATCCACTAATATAATTGATAAACATTAATTTAATTAATTATAATAGTGATATTGAAACATATTTATAATAAAGGAAACACCTATATAAAATTGAATCTTCATAAACTAATCATATTAAATTTACAACTTTATAACTAAAAGAATACAATCTTTACATCAAATTAATCCAAGATATGCATTTAAATTGAATTGAAGAAAAAAATCCTTAGGGATTAAGTATAATAAAAATCATAAATATCTAAGTAATATCATATAATAAAACAAGTCATTTACATCAAACTAGCACACACACGTGTGCGCGCACATACACACCTTGTTAGAAAATAGTGTTATCTAGGACAAAATCCGATCAAGAAGTGCTCATAAGACAAATGTCTTATAAATTAAAAATAACATATAATTATCAATACTAACCCATATACCAATTAAATAAATTATTATATTTTATATCCAGCTAACTTGAAATTCAAATCATTATCAATGTATTCATTCACCGTATATATTAACAACAACTATCAAATTAATCTAATATATAAAATTAAATTAAGCTGAAATAGCTTTGTAAACTGTTTGATCCCGGATGTTATATGGTTGAAAAGAGTTGTATGAATAGACCGAGGTAGGTACTTTATAACAACAAGCAGATCTAATAAATTGCTATTATAATCCAAATGTACTCATGAATTATAAGCTTAGTTAACATTACCTATACATTGGCTATTATATAAGCAACATGCAGGGAGTTGAATACCAATCCACCAAATAGCTTAACCCATCCATTTTCAAGGATCTATTCCATCCAAGAATTTTAATTAATCATATTTTAATGTGTTAAAGCATAAGAATTAGAAGCTCCACCCTTGGACTTGTCTTCTATCAAGTTCATGAAAGATGGTGATTGTATTCATGGATTGGAATCACCAGATCAAAGTTGAGGATTCCATAATCCATATGGAAATATATTTGAATTATTAAAATCAATTATTTTATTTTTGGGTTTATTTTTATTTATTTATGAATTTGATTTCAAAGAAAGATGTAGGTCAAGGTGAAGAACCAAAATTTCAATCCAATCTAGTAGATTAACTTAGAAAGTATAGGGTCCAAGAATTAATATATATAAAAATTGGAGAGAGAATATAAGAATTAAAATTAAGACTTAGCACCCAATTACACTTGATAGAAGGCAACATGTAGTAATGGCTTTAGTGGGTAATTTAACTGGAAAAAGATTTGTTTGGCTATGGTAATTTACTCCTCCGGTAATCAAAGGTTGGACAAACCTATTAACATGATTATCCAAGCATGGTTGTCTTTCCATTAACAAAAATAATACCAACAGGATGGTAAACGAGCACTGTTATTACCTAACATAGATATGATTAAGAAAATGATAGTCTTTTTACTAGGTTTGATAAATTATCTATTTCCAATATGATAATTATTGTATCCACCAAATAGTTAATTAACAAAGGTTACTAAAGGTAAAATATTAGTTAGTAAAACAAATATAAAGTGTAAAAGAACATATTACTAGTCGAACCTTATCACATATTATTATTGTTGTCATCATCATCATCATAACTACTGCTACTACTACTATTTTTCTTTTCCCTCAGTTATATTATAGTATGGAAATATTTTTTTTTTAAACAATATGATATTATTTCATGAAAATAATAATTTATAAATTTGATTTATAAGCTAAACAATATTTTACAGCATAGGGGGAAATATTGTATAAAAAATCATATGAAAACTATAATACTCAAAATATTTTGTAACACTTTATTAAAATAATATCATATGAAAAATCCTAATATTCAAAATGGTTTATAGTACTTTACAAGAGAAAAAAATATCTTATGAACTAAATTAAAACTTTTCTAAGTCATATAATACCTTATTAAAAAATATATTGCATGAAAACTAGTGTTAAAATTATAGAATATTACACCAATGGCTTATGGCATGGCCAAAAATATCTTTTGCAACAATTTTACTTTTAAAAATGATGGTGCAAGAAAAATATTGATTTTTTTTTACCAGTGGTATATGGTGTTGCTTTAGTTTTATGCCAACAATCATTAGGAATTATTTGAGAGAATGTTTTATTTGATGTCTAATATGCCAGCAATTGGAGTTGTTATATCATTGATGCTTAAGCTATCGTTTTGTTAGATTTGATCCATAGCAAAGCTTGTGTAAGAGTTGTGTGTGCTGATTGTGTGCACAATTTCAATCTGACGACTAATATTCCTAGTTTACACTCAACCTACTCATTCTCACATAATATATCCCAAGGGCTATATATATATATATGGTTAAGAAAATAATAATGGAAGTTTATTTTCTTAAAAAAAATAATGAAAATATTTATCATGTAATAACACAAGGAACTTGTGTATTTGTCATGTATTTCTAAATTAATACAATTTTGAGAATCAAATTAAATTATTATCTATAACCTTAAAGGTTATGGTTAGCAAAACCATATATATAGGTTCTCACATTCACTTTTTAATTATTAATTATATTTATACTATAAATGTCAAAATTAGTGAGAATCACAAATACCCACCATACTAGGTAGAGGTGTACACAATATGGTTAAAAAATTAAGCAAACCAAAATTATTATTTTGTTTGGGTAATGAATAAAAAAGTATGGTTTATCTTTAGATATTTTTTAACTCTTATATATTTTATGAATACACACACACACACACACACACACAAACACACTTAATATTATCTAATCCTCATTGAGTGTATTAGAATATTATAGACCTTCCGGTCTTATAGATGATTTAAAACCACAATTGCTTATGGCTTGGTAGTTTGGTATATTTGAAATTTTCTCATACTTTTTTTAATGAAATAATTTCTATGTTAGTGTGAAAAAACATTTCTTTATTCCTTTTCATTTTTTGGTTAACCATTGATCGTATCAAACTAAACTATAAAATTATGGTTTGGCTTGGTTAAGGGTATTTCATAATATAATTTGATTCAGTGAAGAAAAAAATTATATGGTTTGGTTTGGTTAAGGACATTAACTGCTATTAACCAAACTATATGGTTTGGTTTGTTTGGTTAAGGATATTAACCACTATTAACCAAACTATATACACCTTTGGTACCTAGATATATTATATAAATTAAGCCTATACTACAAGATCATGCCCTAAAATCAATTTCTTGTTCTATTAGATTTATCCCAACTAATAACTTCTTATTTAAATTTACTTTATAATATATGGTTACCATGTATGATATCTTTCTAGATAAGGTAACTACCGTCTTTTCTTATTTCATATCTTCATCTTTGAATCATCAAATTTATTTCCATTCTTAAAATGAGAGTTTTTATCCTTCAAATGCACCATACTCCTTTCCATCGTTCCACATCAATATCACCATATTTTCTCTTTTGTTAACATGACAACCCAAGTACATATAAATTTCTATTTTCATTTCTACTCTACTAGTAATCCGTTGCTAACTTGAGCATCAAATTTTTTTTTATTAACATCACCTTAATGTTCCCTCAAATGGTCTCTAAAGTAACGCTCAACCATGACTAAATTGTATACAATGGTCCATATACAACCAACCACATTCATGACTATAATTCATTGGAATAAATTGTAATAGTAGTTATACAAATGGAAGAAAAAACAAGTTAGATACATCATAATTTAGAAAATGAGTTGTTTTATTTCTTATTCTTTTTCCTTTTTTTATATTTCTATTAGATATGAAGATATACTTTCGTAAAGTACAAGAGATTCTATATAACTAGTAGTGAATTGGACTCCTCCACAAGTTTGCATGGAGACTCACCCAACTTTGTAAAGGGGCTTTTGTTGTTGTTTAGGGATAAGTCCTAATAAGAAAGGATGACAAATAGTGTGAACTCCACTTGTTGGTCTTAGTTGGGATACACACTTAGTTAAAAGTTATAACTACTCTAGTTGAGACTACTGCTAACTTTCTAGTTACTAGATCACTAAAAGTAATAATAGGGATTAAAACCTTTATGCCCTTATGAGTAGCATTTCTACGATTTTAATGTGTTGCGCATCAAAATAGACTTATTTATTATCCTAGATCCAACTCTTTTATGTTATTTCCTTCTCCCTCTCTTTTTCAATATGGCAAGAAGGCTTAATGAAACAAAGCATTTATATTTATAGTAGATCAGGATAGTAGTTAGCCCTCTTGATCTTAGATTCCTCCTTCATGTAGTAAGTATTCAAATCAAATGAATTAAAAATTAGAGAAACAAGTAGATAAGCATAGGATAAGTAGTCATTATCTATAGCAAACTACTCACACTAGCCTTAGAAAACTACAACACAATAAGGAAGTAAAGCTACATACTATTGGAAAGAGATGGCTAGATATAATAGATTTTGATTCATCATATCTTGATATAACCTTGAAGAAGGAGATTGCTAGTCCTATATAGGGGAGGCTGGATATCTAGAACAAATACCGAAAAGCATATAAGCATATGGAGGATAATAGTTAGATGCTCTAGAGCCACTAATAGAAGGTTAAAAGAAGGAGTATTAGATTGATAATTATTCTTCCTCATTAGACTTAAGAAATTTTATGAGATAAACATATTTATTTAAGATGAATACATCCTCAAATGAACCCATAATTGAATGGAAAGGGCTAGCTTAATCTCTATAGTCTCGTTGAAAGGCTTTAGAGAGAGCCCTGGAGGGAAGACTAAAGAAGAGAACTAGAATCGAATCTATTCTAAAATGTCTTCATTATCTTCTATAACTCTCACTTTGGAGATCCTGTTTTATATAATTCATCCTATCATGTTATAACCTTAAAGTGAACAATAATGTCCAAGGGTTAATAATTATAGAACAACACGGGGATGTAATAACCAAATATTATTTTGCTTCAGGGAAATCCATCAACCTCTCTAAAGAAAAAAGGAATTACAAGCCAATGATCTCCACCTTTATTCAATGAAGTAAAAATCCTAGTTCTCTATAAAGCCTTCATAGAGATCAATAATAGAATCCACACTAATTCTTCTCAAGGTTTACTCTTCTATTCTAGACCTAGAATAAGAGAGTTACTTAATTCAGGTTTAAGAATGATTTAGGGTCAGATAATAAAACCGCATAGCAGGATAAGTGGATCAAAGTCTCCAGAAGGAGGTCCTCGAGTTTACTTGACTCTTAAAACCATTGTTGGATTTGGAAAAAGGGGATCAACTTGTAGGTTAGGAAAGGGAGATACATCTATTTATTTGACTAACCCTAGTTCATAAGAAAGATTTCTAGGGATAGACCCCTTTGTTTTGCATCAAGAAGAAATAAATAAAGTTGTTTAAAGAATGACTTGATACTAGACGAGGAGGTATCCCAAAAAGTAGGAATAGAGGAGGTACATGCCTTCCTTTAGAATAAAGAAAAGGAATTATTTCCTAGACCTATGTATTTCCTAATATTGAGCCAAGCCCCCCATATACCATATTAAGATATAACAAGAGGTCCTAAAAGTTCCTCTTTCTTTTATCTTCTTGATGACATGTGTCCCCTGTTCACTTTGTTTCATCACTTTTATTTAGATTCTCTCTACATTTATGTCTTAATTGATGGGAAAGTTAGATGTAGTCTTTATTTTACCTACTTCATTTCATCCTTTAGGCTTTGCTCCATACGTGAATTTATA
The DNA here is from genome assembly GCA_039764185.1 of Tamarix austromongolica. NCBI lineage: Eukaryota > Viridiplantae > Streptophyta > Magnoliopsida > Caryophyllales > Tamaricaceae > Tamarix > Tamarix austromongolica. The sequence goes on from CM077817.1 coordinate 25,967,707, forward strand.
AAAGATATGGATTTAACTCAGAAGAGTAGGGATATGGAGAGGTTATGACTTACGGTCTTTGTTCTTCTATCTTGATGGTAGACTCATAATTTTATCTTTGACTCCAATCCTTATTCTCTACCTCCTAACTCTATGTAAACTTGGATAGAAACCTTATTGGGTCCTTAACCATCTTCATGATATACTTAGTCATTTGTGTCCTTTTAAGGGGGATTTTGTTCTAACTAACCTAAGTCTCTCTAAGTTTCCCTCCATGTGAAATAATTTGTGGTTGGGAACTCAATCCTTAACAATAATATTTCTAGGGATCCCCATACCATCCTTTGTCCAGTCAGCTCTATATCTTTATTTCCAAAATAATTCTCAAGAAATTCATCTAGATTGAATCTCAATTACTAAAGCTTATTTATGGGACTTTTCTAAATCAAAATTACTATATCCCTATTCATGTAGTTTCCCAACTTGATAAATGATATTGGTCACATTTGACAAGTGATCAACAACTCAACAGGCTTCCACAAAGATTGAGTCAAATTTCTTCATATTTAGATCCCTCATCATATTTAATGGGCCAACATGTCTTCACCTCTCCTATAGAGACATTTTTTTGGCTTAATGTGTCACTAAAGATTGAGAGATGATCTGAATCTAAGTATGAACTAGATAGGTTATGAGCCCCTAGAAAATAAATAGAAAATTATTACACTAGATCTATTATCTGCCACGTCTCGATATAGTAGCTCCCTCTCCCTAAAAGTCATATTATGTTTTATGCCGTTACACCATGGAAATTATGGCCACATAAATCCCATATCAAAAATGGATACATCCTATACTTTTTATCTTAACAATCTTAGATATACAATATCCTCCATTCACAATTTTTAACTTTCTATGATATTTAGTGGCATTGAACTCCTTTTCCCACACTTGAAAGATTACACTTTTTTATCTAACTATAAATACTAGAAATCATAGCTATGAGATAAAGCTCTTAGTCTTTTATCCTATTTTAGCACCAACTTCTCTGATGTCTAGAAATAGTTTAGCATAGCCTAGATTCTCAGAATTCCCCCTAGAAGAAAGGTTGTTGTTATTACAAGGAGATTCCCAAAAGAGTACACTTAAAAAGGTAACATCCCCAAAGAAAATCTAATAAGAAGTGTTCTTCTTGATAGGCCATAGTAAGGAATTTTTTTAACTATAACATAAGGGTTATTCTACTAGTATAAAAAAACTCCAATCATTTAGCAGATAATTTTAAATCTTTTTATTTTTCTTGCTTGATTATCTTATAAGAATCTAAACAATCTCTTTCTTAATGCTTTGAAATTCCTATGATTAGCTTTCTAATCCTTCATAAAAATAGCCAAAGACTAAAATGGTTGATCCTCTTTTGCAACAATAATTCCAATGTATGTAAAAAATACTTGTATCCCTTATCTTTCAAAATAGTTCTGAAGGATAATCCTTACATTAAGAGTCAAGCATGAAGGCTAGGCGCTTTTTATAAAAGCTCTTATTCTACCAACAAGGGCAGTACAGGGGGAAGGAAGCAGATGGAGCTGGAGTATGATAAGAGCTCATATTGAATACTAAAGAAAATAGGGCCTAGACACGCAACCAAAGGTTGAGAAGACAGTCAGGTCAAAGAAATAATGGAAGTCCTATTAACCAGAATATATGTTGCTGATGACATGACATACCCATCTCAAGAGCTAAGTTGGGTAAGCTACCTTTTAAAAACACTAGTAAATGGCAACTCACTAGAAGAGCGCTTCACTACTTCTTTAGGGGATATCTAACAAGCAACATCTAAATCCCTTTTCCACCACCTCACAAATAAATATTGACTATATCCTTTTTGTGTATTGGGATAAATAAAAAAGGAGGGCACTATTTTTTTTTAAGATGAGTTAAGTTTATGTTACAAAATGAATAAAGAATAAAGATATTTCATATAGGGAGTTGGTAGTACAGTTGATGTGAACACTATAGGGAAGGGGTCAATCAGATGTTATTTAAAGTATCTAAAAATAGACAGAAGTAGCTATGATAATTTTTTTCCCCACTAAGCCCCTTGATATATCGTTGATTGATTGAAGGTTAAGTTTAGCCACTTAGCCACATGGATTCCCATCTTGGTAATTGGAACTTCATCCACCTTTAATTTTCCCTTTTTAGGGAATTTGAATTAGAGATGGATTTTTGCAACTTTTTTTTATTATTCGTCCTAGTCTTAGAATTAGCATTGCTATTTGAACTAGACAAAGTAGGACACGCATATGGTTTTCTATTGATTCTTTCTTCCATATATACCTTGATCTCATCATCAGACTCTGAATCCAACTCAACCATTTTTACCTCTAAACTTGGATTCCAACTCTTACCTTTTGTGAATTCAGTTTGGTGGAAAATGTATGTACCATTTGAAGTTTGATTTAGTAAAGGAGTTGGCAAACAACCTAAACTTCAAATAGTCATTATCCCTATCTTCTTCACATTACAATGTGAATCGAGTGTTGTATTCATTGATCTATTTTTTTCCTCTCCTAATAAAATCATAAATTAAGGCATATTATACCCCATGGGGAATAAACCTATCTATCCCTTTTTTGGTAGAGTTTCCTCTATATCGGCCTAACCAAGGGCCTTACAGAAATTCCAACTCATTGGGTAACCTAAATTTCCTAATTCCTTACCAGAATAATTGGTGATAACATTCAAACTAGTTCTAGGGTGAGTCGGTCTTATCTTGATGATGATAATTCTCAAGATAGGTTGACCTATTCAAATGTTAGTATCCACCGTACCAACAAGGCATTTATAGATAGGAAAGATCATAGGATTATATTGATTAAGCCTCTTCTTATACCAAGTATTCTTCCTCTAATTTTAGGCATGGAGATCAAATTTATATTTTACTTATTCCAAGGAAGATATAGAATATATAATTTAATTAGCGGATTAGTTGTAGCATTAGTTTTAAAAAATTTATGAAAGGTGTGAATATGGGGAAAGTGCTTCCTTTGCTTGACCTCTAAAAAGGAAGAAATAAGCTATTTGATTATGGGAAATCCCACTAGCTTCAATCAATTCTCCTAAAAAAATATCTTATTCCTAGCTAAGCATAAATAGAGTGAAGAGTCGACAACAACCATCACAACAACCGACACGTCCACTACTACTAGCGCTCTTGTTGTCATAATTCCATATACTTGGCCTTGCCTAGCCTAATTATATAAAATTACTACTACCAAGGTCAAGGCTAATCTTAGACAAATTCTAACTCAATTGCCCCAAGGTTCCTTCATTAAGGTTAATAAGATGGTATATTCTCAAAAGAGATGGACTATTAGAGCTTGAACTAATTAAACTGGAATTGATCAATAAAGGGAAAGTATCAACTTATTTCCTAGTTAATAGCGAATAAGAATTGCAAGATAAGATAATTTTCCTATAGCATGATTTTTAGGAATAAATTTATGGAATTTTTCTCTAAGGTTGTTGTTCCTAGGATTTTTTGGGATATGAGAGTCTGGCTTTTTAAATCCCCTAGAAAACTAGTATAGAAAGGTAACAAGAAATTTTAGGAAAGAGAAAAGGAAGCAAAATGATACTTCTTGAAAAAATAAAACTCGGATAGTGGGTTATTTATATAAAAGGATTTTTTGATCCACCAGAGAACACTATAAGGTGGGTTTACTAGTCGTAGGGGTAAAGCTCTTAAAAAAGTCCTAAGAGAGGTAGATTTTAGGATATGGAAAGGTAGAATTGGATATAAGAGTAATACCTAAAAAGGGAAGATTTTTATTTACAAGGATAGAGGTATATGAAATAGAAAAGAGGGTATCCCTAAGGCTAATAAAAATTCTTTACCTAGCCTAACAAGAAAAGAGTAAGAAAACGTACAAGAAAAGCCATAGTCTACCTAGTAGTATTTCATATCTTCATTAATCATTGTTTAAGATTGTACTAAAGAACATTCTTTTTTAGTTTTTTCTTCTTTTTTTTTGCTAAAAATCTAGTAGGTTGTACACCAACCATACATAGCTTTCATTATGATGGCCACAATGCTTAGTTATTATTGATCCTGAAAAAAGTGCGTTGAGTGTTCACACTTAATACATCATATATACTTCCTATATTCACTACCTTGAAAAATAAAAAAGAGGAATTATAACCTCCCATTCTACTATAGTCAGCCTCACGCTATGCCTGACTAGTGAGTATGTTGTCTCCACTGTCCTTCTCTCCAATTATTTAAGTATCAATCTTTTCTTGGGACGTCACGCAAAGATATTCTATTTGAAACTATATATTATAGGATGGACCATGCCTTCACTATCACAATAATATAGAAATTGAAGAGGATCCGTTGCATATTACATGTATTACCCAAAATGGGTATGTTGTAAAAGCATAGGTTAGATAAGTGATCAGTGTAGGAGGCATGCCCGAAGGGCAACGACTATACTGTGGCTCCATGTGTTGTCACTAGATTGAGATATTAAAGGTAGTGGGGACTTCTAATGCCTTGTATCGGGTAAAGAGAATAGGGCAGTAATCTTATTAGGGTAAGAATCTATAATATCACCATTTTAATTAGTATATTTCACCCAATTAAACTATAAGCCCTTATAGAATGGATCTTTACATTCAACTCGCTCACTTCGAGAAGAGAAAATGAAAAATGAAAAGGAATTTTCTCTATCTTCTTTTTCCTTTTCCTAGGAATGAAAAAATACAAAAAGAATCAGCAAAGATAACAAGACACAAAGTTGTTGTGCCAACTTGTTAGCGCTAGTGCATTATAGCTTTTCAACCTCTTGTAGGTCCCTTCATTCTATTCTCTTGTCTTTGAGAGCTTAACGGCTCCTATAGGAGTTATTAATTTCTTTGAAAAAGGGAGGGAGTAATACCATTCATGATGCGATGAGAGACTAAAAGATGCATGAGTTACTTTTCTCTTATATACCCTATTTGAATATAGTGACTGGAATGCCCCTCTCTACCCATGTGCTTGCCATTACCACATGCCTTGAACTTTTAGCTTATCTAATATCTATTTTAGGGGGTTGATGGTAGATTGATAAAGTTTTCATTAAAGAAGGAATCTCCTATGGCTTGTAATCCAATGATAGGCAAAAGACGAAGAAGGAAATTACTATACCTTAGCCCCTTGTGCCCTTGACATCAGCCTTTAACTACTTGTGTGGATGTATTCCTTTCCATGGAAATCAAATACAGCTGGAGCAAGGTCTTGAGTCTTTAATATAAGTGTAAGGAATCAATTTATTGTATTTTTGGAGCATTTTAGTGTCACTAGCATAGGTGAACTCTTGGGAGGCCTTACAAGGGCTAATGGAAACTACTTTAGTCATTTTTTGATGTAACGAGGATGATAAGGTCTTCATGAAGTTTTTATTTCTTCATAGATTTCCTAACTTTAGTGAGAATGAGATTTTGAGAGAATGGAAAAAGCTAAGAGTGGGAAGGGAAAAGGTTGAGGTATGGTTCATTACCATACTTATCCAAGTGTGTTTTCAGATAGTTGGATATGTTATATTCTAATTTTGGCAAGGTTAGTATGTTGTTACCAACATTACTTATTATTAATTAAACAATTTTCATTTTATCAATTTGAGGCTTAAGGTTACACATTGTCACCTTCCCTTGAATCATGAATGATATGAAATCATGCAAGGAGAGCACTTTACTAATAAAATATAAAGGGCCTTTCACCATCTTTTTCTACCCAAAATATTATTTCCTTCATAGCTAATGGGCTTATCCCTCACTCACATTCATCGAATTTAGCCACTTGATGATTATCCTAAAATTAGTCTTACCTATATTTCTAGTGTCAAACATACATAAGTATTTGTTATTTATCCTTATGACAATTGTCAAATACCTAATATTTTCACTTAGTGGCTCTATCTAAGTATATGCTTAATGCAACATCTCATAGAAAACTAAATATATCTATACAAGCTCTAGCCCTCAGTAGTTTAAATAAAAAATCCACCTTTTAATTTATGTTACATGTTGTGGAAAATCAATGTTTCACCTTTTATAGATCTAGGAATAGTGATTGTTGTTTAGGAAGTGGCATTGAGACTAAGCACATGTGATAAGTAAAGCAAAAGAAAATAGAAAGATTTAGAGTACGGAACAATGGGCCTCCCTACCTAGAAAAAAAAATAGTAGAGTAAAGAAATGGTTTGTAGATGCTTGAACAATGGGAGAGGAACAAAAGCAACTCTACTACCGCCTTTCCTACCAAAAATCTAATCCAAAAAATATAGGTTATTTTAGGCTAGACCTTTAGGATTTTTTTAGGGTTCATATCATACATGCATTTATCTACTTGAAGAGCCTGATCTAGAGCAACTACTCTATTTAGCATATTTTCTTGTCTTCTTTTGGTTCTTTTTGCTGGGTTCTAAGCCCTTTCCTTAAGTGCCACATCTAAGCGTCACCAATTGCAAGAATAGTAATAGCATATTCTATAAAATTCATAACTATACTTGTCTCAATGGTTGGAAATGAAATAGTCGAGGTTAAATTTACATTTCTAAAAGCGGTTCTTCCTCCATCAAATCAGGAATAATCAATAGGAGAGAGTAAATTAAGGGTTAAGGATGATTTTACAATTCCCTAAACAAGGGTAGCACTAACTATTAATTAATTGAGTTCACCACCAAGAGAGAATGCAACTTTTCTATTCTTTGGCAAATTCTGTGACCTAAGAATTTTTGTTGTTAGTCGTTAAAGGATACAAGGAAGGTTACACAGGTAATCTTACTACAACACTAAGACTAATTTAGCTTATTTGGTGACTAATACTAATGCTAATCTTAAGGTAATTTGTGCAATCAGGAAATCGAGAAGGATACAATCATTCATTTCAATGACTTCCTCTCTCCTTGTATTGTCTAAAGGCCTTTCCTACTATGTTTATCCGGCCATAAAAAAATCAACTAGGAAAAGCTCTTCCTTAAAAAAAACCACTTAAGAAAAGAACAAAAAACTTTATAGGTGGTACTTACAAAAATTAAGCTGCCCTTATTGGATTTCCTTTATTTTTCAACCTTAGGAAAGTGTGCTTACTTCGAGGATGAATAATAAGTTGAAATCACTCAATTATGAATCCTAAAAAGTATTGGTCTTGGTCCAGTGATTTGGCGCTGATGTAGAATAAGCAATATTGGTGCCTAGGGAACTAGGAAAAGGTGTAAGCACATTAACAACAAGTAGTGTTGCATGTTAGTGCTTTTCTTGCTAGGTTAGAATTTTTCAATGGGTTTTTGTGTTCTTGTTAGTGGTGTGAGGGATTTTGGTCTTAAAACTCCACTCCCCTAAGGAAAAAAGAATTTTTTAATCTTTTTATTGAAGTGAGTTAAATGATTTTATTAGTAGCATGAGACCATGAATGAGGCTATGATATAGTCAATTTCATTGTAAAAAGTTGATAATGCTCTATCACAACAGTAAGTGATGTGCCTTTTTAGGCTTCTTTGGTAACTCCTCAAATGGTTGATTTCTCCTCAAGTTCATGCCTGCTTGATTCTTTGCCTCCCCATTTTAAAAATGGGGTAGTTTAGAATGATTGCAGCCAATTTTCCTAATTAGCTAATCTTTCTTTGTAACATCTCAATTTTTAGAATTTTTTTTAATGTGGAAGCTAGCTCAAATGCAATGGTGTTACCGCCACATTTCATACAAATCTAGCTCCATTTCCTTTCTTATATGAAACGAAAAGCTAAAACATTCAAACACAAAATAATAGAAGTTTATAACAGAAAGAAGGAATATATACCTTGTCAATGTTATTTTTGTTATCTAGATACAGATATTCTTCTTCCTTATTTTGATACCAATCTCTTTATCTCTTTTGTGTGAGGTTCTACTCCTTTTTGAATCTTTGCTAGATTTCGATATATTATTCTCATTTCTATATAAGCGAATAATATGCAATCACGTAAAACATAGAGAACACGCTAAAGAGAAAGAATACAATAAAATATACTAATACATAAAATATGGAATACTTAACGAATATTAGTTGTTCATTACTGTTCATCACTATTCATTAATGTTAATCATTATTTTATTGTTGTTCATTACTATTCATCCCACCACCCTAAAATCACTTAAACACCTAGAACATGAATTTGAGCACTAAATAAGTGAATCCACACACATGTGAGGTCCACTGATTATTGTCATCCATATTAGCTTATTGCACAATCCACCAAGTCACATTTTATTTGAAAGAGAATAATACTAAATTTGAAGTATTAACGTCTAAGACATCAATCCAAAGTACTACAGCTAAGGAAGCATCCCAAAACTACTGAGGAACTTATACAGTAGAATGAGGTATTGGTACACACAAATGGTGTAGCACCATCATATATATAAATAGGGAGTGCATCCACTACAAACCCCACATTCGAGATTATCCTAAGGCTACTCTCCTAAATCCCAAACTTAGTCTTACACTTAAATTATTAATAAATTTCATATATATTAATTATTACCACCCCAAAGTAATCCTTCGCACTAAATTCAAATTTTTTTACTATTCATCAAATACAATTCATATACCAGATATTCCAAAGAAATATGCTAAGAAGCTTAAATTTTAAAAATAAGAAATTTTACTATTACTGTAATTCACTATTCACATCAAATCACTATTCCCATCAAATTACTATTCTAAGAGTCATATCAATGATTAAGGTTAACCATTGACTCTAAAATACCTAATTAAATCCTTTAGCTAAAAATGTGTAAAATTCCCTTAATAAAATATTTATTAATGAAATAGTAACATAACTCATAAAATTATGAAATTAAATATTAAGCACATTTAATCAACAATTATCATTCTAGGACACAATTTTAAATGTCAAAACAGATTTGCAAGTAAAAAGACCAAAATACCCTAAACTCTAAAAATACCAAAAATGGCATAAGTTTTATCATATAAGGATCTAACTCCTCAAACTTAACATAATATTAAGTAAACACATTTTGAACATCTTAGAACATCAATAAAAACTAAACTAGCACCATATATGTAAATTACCAAAATACCCTTTATTCATGCTTAACACTTAATTTAATCACAACTTTAATTATATTAAACCAAATCAGGACTTTAAAGATATGAAATCTCATCTAAAAAACCTATATAATCCATTGGAACCATAAACAATCAATAATAACAAACAACATATACTAATTTTCCTAGAGGCTAAATTACCCAAATTATGGCAAAACTGCCATTAATAACAACACATTTGAGCATTCTAACACATCAAAACCTATCTACTCTAAGTATTATTTAGTTTAAAAATTAATTAGCTCCAATATTTAGCACAAATAATCCCAAGATCAACATATTCCAACCACTTAAAAACCTTGCACCCAAAAATCAATAAAAAACCTTTAAAACACTTCAAAAATATAGAACAAAACAAACATAAGCAAGATTAAAGGATATAATGGATTAAAATTATTAGGAATGATTTATTAAATTAAGGAAAAGCTTGTGAATATTTTCCTTCAATATATTTAATTTTGAACACTTAATTGCTTAGAAAAAAATTATAAAGAGCTAAAAATCAAGAAAAAAGAAGTAAAAAAAATAAAAGAATGCCAAACAATGGAAGAATAGCTTGAGGTTGAAGGAGTATGTTCCTAGGAGCTAAAGGCATGTAATTATGAAGAATAAAATAGGTTTCAAGAAGTTTTAAATTAAAAATATCTTTCGAGCTTGTTTATGAATTTCTTTTTGAAAATAATTTTCTTCCGTTTTACCATTTTTGGTTTGCGGACGACCATATTCGAAGATTATTTAAATTAATCTCAGTTTATTAGAATTTGACTTAAATATTTTATTATATGCTTTTAAATATTTTTTGAGGGCTTATAATGTATTTTCCTAAATAATATAGATTTTTACTTTTATTGGTAAATTCTTCCAAAAATATTTCCAAAATTCTTTATAGAACTCTTATATCGATTTTAAGCCTTTGGATCCTTACTAAATAATTTTTCATTAAATAAATTTTAGATAAAATTTTCCAACTATATTTTTAGATGTTTAGTATTTATTTATATAAGTGTATTTAAATAAAAAAACCCAACCATCCTCAACCCCTCTTCCTTTTTTCCCTTTTTTGTCTTCTTCTCTCCCATCTTTTCTTTCCCCTTTCTCGTTCATGTGTCTCTGTTCTGCACCAAAACCCCAACTTGTCTCATTCTCCCTACTCCTCCACTCTAGTTGACCGCCAACCACCATCGGCAACGCACAACAACAACAGCCACATGCCACGGCAACAACATCCACAACAATGCAATAGTAGTCACAGCAATAGCAACAGAGAACAGCAAATCGCGCTAGTGCCTAGCCACAATGAGCTCAGGTGATGGTTGGCGAGCACTGGTCGACCTCCAGCGAAGCTTCCCGATCTTCACCTGTCCCAATTTGCGAATTATATTTGGTATAAAGTTCTAAAAACCCTAACCCTTATTTTGATTAATTGAGTATGAATTAGCTTATGATAAGTTAAATTAATTGTTTAATTATGTATATATATTTTGTATGATTGATTTAGAGTGGTTAATTGTAGTGCATTTGGTTGATTTGTGAAAAATGGATTTTTGGCCGAGTTGTGCCCGAATTTTTCGGATTCACCCGATTAAGCTATATTGGGTAAATTGATTTTATGTTATACTTTAAAATGTATCTAATTTCATATCAGAACCATCAATTTGAGAATTTTGGACATAATTAATCGTAATTGACTTTCTAGGTTAAAATCCATGTGTGATGAAATTGGGTTGCATAATTGAGTTCTTTCACTTAATTGATTTTATAATATCGTTTGAAATGTATTTAATTTTATATCGGAAATGTTGATTTGGGAAAATTGTATGAAATTGATCAGAATTAGATTTTTTGGTCAAAACTCTTGCGGTTCTAAATCGGATAGTGTAATCGAGTTACTTTATTCAATTTATTATACAATTTACCTTAGAATATATTTAATTGCAATTCCGAACCATCAATTTAAGTATTTTAGCAATATTTGACATGATTTGCGTTCCAGACTCAAAAATCCTAATTGTGTGGAATTGGGTACTTCTTTTATTGTTTTTGATCATTTGATTATATAATATGTTATAAAATACTTCTAATTGCATTTCTAAACATTTAATTTAATTAGATTAATAAAATTTTACCAAATTACATTTTTGGGCCTAAAACCCTAGATTTCAAGTGAAATTATGAAATTGATCATTTGTATAGTTGTTTTTCTATAATTGAATTTATAGAAATTGTTGAAATGGTCTCAATTGTGTTCTAACACCTTTAATTGGAATTAATTGATTTGAATTATCCGATTTTGTGTCATGGGCTTTAAAACTTTAATTTTAGAAACCGATTATCTTAAATTGGTGATTTATAAGTTTGTTTTCATTGAAATTGATTATCTAGATTTATTTAAAATTATATTAATTATAGTCCTTAGCTATCAATTTGAGATAATCAAAGTTAATTAGTTGGGTTATAGTTCGGGGTTAAAAACCATAATTTTTGGAGATGGTTTTATAAAATTGATTATGCTTTGCTTCTTTTATCTAATCAATTTCTAGCTTTGATTTAAAATCATTTGAACTGTATTCTCATGTTATTGGGTTGGATTGGTTCCCTAAAAATGGTTGGTTTGCCATTTTAGTTTTAAAACCTAATGAGTAAGTTATTTTTGATAAAATTAATCTATTATCCTTTCCCCGACTTTCCAAATCAATTTGAAATGTCCCAAGTGATATGTGTTAAGTCTGATCTAGTTAATATTTAATTTTAAATATTAATAAAGCTACGCTTACAAGTCTTAGGTTTTGGATACGTTTTTCAAGAAAGATATTTTTTGTCCATTTGTGTTTATTTAATTATAATGATTGAATTATTGATCAATAAGATAGTTTTTAACCTAGTTTTGATTTCTATCGGCGATCTAGGAAACATTTATCGTGGATTGTTGAGCTCTCAATAGATCTCTCTCTTTCTCAATTTGCTTAGCTAACTTCGGTTTTAGGTAAGTCATTACTTACCTTTACTTATGGCAAAATTTGGAATGTATGTCTACTTGAAATGGAAGGTGATGAGTATTCTTGATTATTTAATTATGTCAAGCATATATTGTAACACCCCAAAATTCACTAATTTTTTTTTAAAACAGAAGCAATTAAGATAGAAACACTTAAAACCTGTGAATTCTGGGAATGTTACCGCCACACTTAGTACCAGACCGGTTCTCTCCGACCGTTCCAGTACCAAGTGCTAAGGCTAAAGAAAAGATTTGCGTTAACTTCAAATTAACAATTCATAAAAGAATTCAAAAGATCATACAACAAAATCAGAGTACGCATAAACGTTTATTAACACTTGTAACTTCCAAATAGAAATACATTTAAACAAGATAAAACCCGATGGGTCAAATTCCGGATTGCCTACTCACTCAAGTTAGGCCTGCCACCCCAAAATAGTCTTTGATCTTAAACCTGCACAAGAGGTCTGCTCCCCACCATCAGTGGATCATCACAGGACCCATCAACCAAGGTAGTATCAGTACGGGTCCAGTACTGAGTAAGGTGACTTGATCACTAAGGCCAACACATAAACACATGAGCCATGCAGAAAAATAGAAGAATACAATCATAAATGCATATGATCAGCCAGGTAAAAGTACAAAGGCCCAATAATCCGGATTAATTACTTAATTAATCTTTGATCAGAATTCATTTCACACCATACTTTTTATCAAGTCCATACGAGTACGGGAACCCCACTATTTTAGCCGGTGGATCGGTCGCAAGGGTAACATACCCTGCCACTATTTTAGCCGGTGGATCGGTCGCGAGGGTAACATACCCTGCCACTATTATATGTCGGTGGATCGGTCTGGCCCCTTCTCGCACGGTGTTCCACTGTAAGTAATTAGTATCTTTCCCATGTCTTAGCAACTGTAGGGTTTGATTTTGTTGAGCTCGGGATCCCCCACTATTATTGCCGGTAGATCGGTCGCGAGGGTACATGCCCTGCCACTATTATAGCTGGTGGATCGGTCGCGAGGGAAATATTCCCTGCCACTATTATGCCGGTGGATCGGTCTGGGCTCGGCTCAACATCTTTCACTTTACGTGATTAATGTCTTAAGTATCTTATTCAAAGGCTTTCACCATAGACATGCACGAATCATAAATCATAATTTCCACCATCATAATTACACTTTATCACCACATACACATGATAACACAAAGACCCTAATCAAACACCACATACCCTAATTGACCCCCACAACCATAGTCAATCACTCCAAACCCTAATTCACTCACCTCCATACCCTTATAATGTCTTACGTATTATTTTTCACCCAAAACATTCAAACACCCAAATAACTCTTCTACTTTCTCCCTTACATCCCAAATCAACTTTTCACACGTAAATTTCACTTCCATGCAAACACTAATCTTTCCATGCAAACCTTCGAACCTTTTTCATGTAAACCCTAAAATTCCACGTGAAGCCCTAAATTCAACCATGCAAACCCTAATACCACCATACAACCATCAATATCACCATGTAAATCCTAATACCACCATACAACTATAATTACCACCATACAACCTTAATATCATCATACAAACCCTAATACCAACATACATCCATTAATACCACCAGGTAAACCCTAGATTCCGTCATACAAAACCATAAATTCAATCCAACCAAAACCAAAGATTCACCCATACCAAACCCTAAATTCAAACCATAAAGATTCTTCCATACCAAACCCTAAATTCAAGCCATAAAGATTCTTCCACATAAAATTATAAATTAGAATCTCCCAAGGAAAACTATAAATTGAATTTCCCCCAAGCAAATCCTAAATTAGATTCCCCCATATAATATCATAAATTACATTTTCCAAAATAACATCATGAATTAGATTCTCCCAAACAAGTTATAAATTAACTCTCCCAATCAAATCATAACTTAAATTCTCCCATATAATATTATAAATTACTTTCTCCCAAATAACATCATAAACTAAATTCTCCCAAACAAATTATAAAGTAACTCTCCCAATCAAATCATAACTTAAATTCTCCCATATAATATTATAAATTACATTCTCCCAAATAACATCATGAACTAAATTCTCCCAAACAAACCATAATTTAATTCTCTCAATCAATCATAAATTAATCTCTCCCATATAATATCATAACTTAAATTCTCCCAAATAGCATCATAAACTAGATTATTCCTTATAAAACCATAAAATTAGGTCAACTCACTTCCCTTAGTCAACTTCTTTCCCCATCCTCCTTTTTCATCCTTCCTCTCACACAAACCACATCGACGTCCTCACATACACAACACATATCATCATACATAATTAATACACATACCATGCACGACATACTTCAACTCCAAGTCATACCACATATAAAGTATTTAATTATAATAAACATTAGATACATAACATGCGAAACACATAATACACATAAGCACATAAAAGGCCTTAGCACTCCTTACCTAAAACGACACCGGTCTTGGAGCACGTTCCTACGCCTCCTTAGGGTTTTGACTGGTTTTACCTATTATGAGAGATAAGCTAAAATTAGACTCTCTCCTATCAAAATAATATTAAACACTAATTTAATATAAGAATATTTTTTTATAAAATAATAATAACAAAAATACCAAAATAATACCAATATTAATATTAATAAGAATAATAAAATAGTACAAATAATAATAAAAAGGCATTACTCAAAAATAAAGTGAAATAAGGGATTCAGACCCTTTACCAAAATAATACTAAAAAAATTATTTGTGAAATAAATAACCCAATTCAGAAATAATAATAATAATAATAATAATAATAATAATAATAATGATAATGATTATGATAATAATAATGATAATAATAGTAATATTATTAACCACACTAATGTTAAAATATTTATATTAATAATAATAATTATTATTATACTTATAACATTTTAATATTAATAATAGTAATGATAGAAATAATAAGAAGAATAATAATAAAATCGAATTAAAATATATTAGGCTTCAGCCCTCAACATAAATAATAATAAACTATTAATACTAATAATAATAATAATGCATATTAAAATATAAATATTAAGAATAATAATAATAGTATTTATATGTAAATAACTGAAATAAAATAATTTAAGGGTTATAAAAATAGGGAAAATAGCTGAGAGGGTCTAGGGTTCAACCAAATATTGGTGGGGATAGGCGGCACCGGCGGTGGTGCACGGCGGTGGCGGCGGTGGCCGGAAAAAGAGGGGAAAGAAGGAAAAGTTGCATGCTGGGAATAAGATAGGAAGAATTAAAATGGGAGCTGGGTTGTTTTGAGTTCCCCAGAAGGAGAGGGACAGAATGAAGGTGGCGGCACAGCCAAAGGTGGCGGCGCACGGCGGCGGCGGTGGTGGCCGAATGGAGGAGAAGGAGAAAGAAAGAGGAGGAGAGGGAGAAAAAGGAAACTAAAGGTAGGGGAAGGTAGGATAGGGTCTGCAGAACATTTTGGGAGGTGAAAGAAGCGGCTTTAGCGGCGGAGGAGGTGGCTAAGGGCGGCGCGAAGGGTGGCGGGGCAGAAAACAGGGTTGATCGGGAAGGGGACTTCGCACAGCTGGGGCGGCTTGTGCAGGAAGAATCGAAGGGTGAGATATATTTGGTTAGATAGAGGGCGGTGCAAGGATGACACGGGTGGCCAGAACGGGCAGTGAAGTTGGCCGGAGGCGGCGGAAGAGACGTCTAAAGGGTAGGCGGTGGCAAGGTCAGGATTTCTGGGTTAGGAAATCCAAACTCGAACCAGGGTATATTGTGAGGGTATTTATAGAGTTAGAGGAGAGGTTAGGGTTATTTAGGTCGGTGAGGGGATAAGGAAGTAGGGTTCGGGCTTACTGGAGGCGAGGGTTGGCCGGCGGCAGCAAAACGAGGCAAGGGTGGGTTGGCGGAAAAGAGAGAGAATCGCGCGAGGAGGGGAGAGTTGGTTGGGTCTGTGTTGTCGCCGAATCAAGGGAAAGAGAAAGGGAGGAGAATGGCCGGTCAAAATGGCGAGATCGCCGACGAAAAACCAGGGCGGGCGGCGGATGTTGCAGGTTGGCGTCGGGGCTGGCAGGTGCGAAGGAGGAAGAAGGAAGGAGGAGGGGGCTGGTCCGGTTCACGGGGAAGAAAGAAGAGAAAATAAAAGAGGGAAGATCGGGCCGGTCTGGGCGCGACGGAGGAGGAGGTACTAAATGGAACGCTGAGTTTAAGTTGGAAGAGAAGTAAAACGCGGCGCATCGAGGGGCGGCAGAAGGAGGCAAAGTCGCGCGGCGCGGGCTGGAGTGAAGGAAAAGAAAAGGAGAAGACTGGGCAGCGACTGGCCCAGTTCGGGAGAAGAAGAAAAAAAGAAAAGAGGAAGAAGAAGAAGAAAAAGAAAAGGAAAAAGGAAAAAGGGAAAAATAAAAATAGTGGGTTGGCTTAATTAAATTAATTAGAATATTTGGAATATTTAAATAAAATATTATTTAAATCCCTTTTTAGGCTAAATTAAGACTTTTAAAAGATTTTCCATAAATTCCTTTTTAATTAGCAAAACATCCTAATTTTCTCTAATTAAATTATTTATAAAATTAATATTAATTTGAAACTATTTTCTCCTTATTATTTTAAATAAAATAATTTATTTAATTAATTTTCAAAATAAAATGCTTAATTAGCTAAACTACCCAAATTCTCTTCTAATAAAAATACTTATAAATTTCTTCTTGAATTTCCCTAGTTAAATATCCTTTTATTTTATTAAAAATAATTTATTTAAATAATTTTTCTAATAAAACCTCATTTAAATATAATTTATAAAATTAGAAATTTTCGGGGCATTTCATATATTGTATTCTTGCGTGGTAATTGTATGTATGTATGTATGAGTTATAACTTTAATGTAAAGGCATGTTAGTGTGCGTATTAAATATTGTATATGTTTGGGTATGTGAAGGGCATAGTATGATTATGTTAGCATGTCCAGCTAATTATAAAATATTTGATGATTTTAGAGTATGTTCTAATGTGCCTAAATTGTAATCGGTTTAGAAAACCATATTCATGGTTGAGTATGGATTGAAATTGCATGATACCTTATGCTGTATTTTATGCCATGGAATTATTTGGCTCTAACACCACCTGAGATTAATCAGCTTTAATGCCACATGAATTAGATCGGCTTTACTACCTCTAGAATCTATCAGCTTTAATACCACTTGAATTGGTTCATATTTAATGCCCCTAAAAATTGATTGGCTTCAATGCCATTTGAATTGGTTCGACTTTAATACCCCTGGGTTGGTTCGGCTTTAATGCCGCTTTACTATAATGCTGCTTGGCTTTAATGCCACTTGAAATTGATATAATAATGGAAATTCATTGCGTTGATGGAAGTGAGGTAAGTGTTGTTATGTGGGCATAATTTATGATTGGTTAAATCCTAAAATAAAATATTAATCACTTAAAGTGAAAGATCTTGAGTTGGGACTTGTATCACTTGGGGTAACTATCTGAGTTAGGTTTGGTATTCACTTGATACCATTCTAATATTTTTCTATTCTATGATCCTGGGTGCCTTACGAGGTCCGGAGAGGCCCTATTCTACTCTATAGGTGTCTTGATATATTTTGGCCCTATAAGGGGTATGCATACTTAAGTGATTGGGTGTCATATTTATTGGTGGTCTAGCTACGTTTCTGGGTGGGCCGACTAGGGCTACTACCATTCGAATACTAGATTAGCTGTTACAATCTCTTTGGGTCTCCGTCCTCAAGATTATATAATTAAATGGTTGTGATCATGATAATGAAATATAATAATAAATTATTCTCGTTGGCTCTTGGACTTTATATTTCTATTTCCTACACACGTCCCTTGGTTCTCTCTTACAATAGTATTGCCATATGACGCATGTCCGTATTCAATTATCACATGATCTCGTATTTAAATCACATGTGCATCTTATGTGCAGATTGCTATTTTCTAGGATAGTGTGTGTTACTCAGCATGCGATCATGATTTATTGTACACATGTGCATCTTATGTACTATCATGTCTAGTCCTATATTTATGAGCATGAATCTGTGACCCCATGTTTTATTATATGTATCACATGTATAATCGAGCATGAGTTATTATATGAGTAGAATGGTGTATGTATCGCATGTATAATCGAGCATGAGTTACTATATGAATAGAATGGTGTATGTATCACATGTGTAATCGAGTATGAGTTATTGCATGAGTGGAATGGTATATGTATCAAATATATAATTAAGTATGAGTATTGTAAGCTAAAGATTGTTAGATCTTATGTGTATCATGTTTCCTTCCATGAGTTAGGTAGTTGTGATTTACTCAATATCGGACCCGTACTGATACTACCTTGGTTGAATGGGTCCTATGATGATCCACTAATGGTGGGAAGCAAACCTCTTATGCAGGCTTGAGTTCGGATATTACTATTGGGTTGAAGGCTTGGCTTGAGAGAGTAGGCAATCCAAAGTTTATCCCTCGGGATTTGTTTTTATCTCTATCTATTTTTGAAAGTTTTTAAGTGTTGTATTAAAATTTCAAAGGGAGTTGTAATTGAATTTTAATTTTCCATTACTTTAATAAACTTTTATAATCAAGGATTATTTCACATGTTTTTGCTGATTTATTCAACAATGATTTTATTTAGTGAAATTGTTCACTTGTGATATGCCTATGGATATTTTCTTGTGGGAGTTTATTCTCAAGGCATAAATGTTGGTTGAATTTTATTGGACAGGTTTTAGCCTTGCATCTAGAATGAGATATATGGTAGATATTTATCTTGTGTTAGGTGTGTAGTAACATTTCCCAAATCCTATTTTAGCTTCCGCATTATTCTTTTAAATGAAAATTTTCAGAAGTGAAATTTGGGGGTATTACAGATATTGGTACCTCACTTTTGAAAAAAAAAAGGGATAAACCCCTAGGTTTTTGAGTGCCACCCCTCAAAGTAAGAATGAGGTAGCTTGTATGCATTTTTTTTGTTAGCTGCTTGCCAACTACATTAGGGGTATTTATAAAAGAAAAACTTCAATACCAAAGACAAAAATCCCCATATTCTCATTCTCTAGATTCAAGTTGATTCCTTTCACATAGCTATCAAATTAAAATAAAAGAAGAAGAAGAAGTGGAGTCTTTAATTAAACCGGTGGTACCACCTTTGCACATACTTCTGTTTTGATTTGAGTGACTATTTTTTGGCATCTTTATGCTTACTCTTAGAGTGACTCGTTTCCTATATAGCTTTGACTATGTATTCTAGATAGATATGGCTAATACTAAGATAGCAAGCAAAACAAACCTTTCTTCAACAACTATTGTGGTAGGAACACATTATCCAAGTAGGAGAGCATTATTTCTTGAAAGAAAGTCAAATATAGGCTAGTTGCGGTGCCAACCATGCTCCTAAATTCAAGAGATGAGTGGTTTCAAATCGGCTAAAATTCCAATGTTGGAAATGAAGACATGTGTCATTAGTGAAGTAAAACTTTGGGTATGCTAATTTTTTTTCCTAGAAAAAAAGGCCTGATGTTTGAGTACATTAACCCTTAAATATAAGGTAGAAATCATGAATATTCATAAATATTACCCAAGCTTGGTTGTTTAGTTTGATTGTTTCCTTCTTTGAGGAATGATCTAAGTTGTTATGATAGGGATCAATTTAACTAAGGCTTGCAGGTATGTAGGCAAACAAGGACGATGCTCGAAGGTGCAATTTCTTGTTTGAAGGAGGCCAATCTAACAATAATTGAAAATAGACCCCTATTTTAGGACTATGTTTGATTAATGATGAAAAGGGATTAATACTAATAATATGTTCCCCTAGTGCTAGTGCTTCTATCAAGTGAAGTATTAGACTCACTATAGAGGTTATGCAATAAAGGAAGTCTTTATGTTTCAGTCTAATTCAATGCATTCTTTCATTGTCTCCAAATAAAAAGCTTAAAACCACACACTTTTCACTTTTGAGTTTCTCTTTTCCCAAAGCATTTCTTCATAATTAGATAACTATAAATAAATTTAACATCTCTTGATAAAGAAAGTTCTTTATAGAGCTGAGGAGAATGTTTGGAACCCTACCTTTTTCAAAGCTAGTTTTAGTTAAAGCTCTAAGATTATCTTATAGTCAACCGAGAATGTTTCTTCTTCTCCTTAATTCATAGATCAAGCAATGATCTTCCTTTATACCTCTCTTTTTTTATTTTCCACCTCAACATTATTCATGAATTAAAGAACCTAAAGCCCTTGCCACTTTGAAACTTGTCGATCAAAATGCTCTACAAGTAGATCTAAAGCTAAAATATTCATTTGCTTCAAGCATCTAGATAGGTTTTTCCTCCACTAGAATAGAAGAGAGGCTTTTGGAGAGATATGGTTCTAATTTTTACACATAACCAATCCAAATATCAAGAGAAGGATTCCAGGTATCACCCACAACAAGCACCAAATGCTTTGAGCTTTTGGGCATACCTAAAGCTTTAAAAACAAGAAGTTATAGCTATCTAGAATTGGTCTTTGTGGCAAACAAGGAAAATGCCACAAATCAACATCACAGTAAGGGCCTACTAAAGATCTTATTGCACTTTTAGCCTCATTTCGTACTAAAAGGTTATCTTTAGAAACCTAATATCTTGAATATTAGAGCTTTACTTCTTATATATTTCCTTCATAAGTACTAATATCTCATTTAGTTTTCCCAAAACCCTTCATTGCTCACTACAAACATCTAGAACTACTTTAAGAACCATACCTTGGTCCAATCCTTCACCAATCTAAAAACCATAACTTTGGGGATGGGAATGAAATACATATAAAAATATACAAGGTCATTTAATTGAAAGGTATTTTAATAATAAAAAATCCTTTATTTTGGGACTTAGTGAGTAGGTTAGTCATTTGAGCTAGAACCATTGTTAGGTAAGAACACTATAGATGATTAGATGATTGAAAAATCATCCATTTGCATAAAGAATAGAGGAGAGCAGAATAGTAATCCCTATAAGAATTTAGAATTCTAATATTTTATGTTATTAAATATTTCAAAGATAACTAAATGTTATTAAAAAGTACTAAGATCAAATTAGGTCATGACTTTATGAGTTAACAAGAAAGCTAAAGAAAGGCTTACCTTTGTAATGATTTGAATATAAGGAGTTTAAGTGGAAGGATGACACCCTTTTCAGAGGTTCCTAAGGGGAATGATCTCTATCTTTTACTTAGCCTTTGGTAAAGCTTCAATTAATTATCCAAAGAGTAAAAGGTATGAGTAGTAGTATCCCCACTTTCAAAACATGAGCCTTATGTTCTCTTTGCAATTGAATACGTAGAAGTAGAGTGCCTTTCTGAGTTGATTTGTTAACTCAATTCTTGTAGAATTAGAGAGAAATATGGGCTTTGTTCCCTTCTCCTCAGGATATCTTAAGGTGCCAGAGCTTTCCAAATTTTAAGCAACATCGATCATCACAGAGAGACTAATGGATGAGATAAGCATTCACACATTTAGCTATATCATATGTCATGGGTGAAGAGCAAATACTATGCCTAGCTCTGGGTCACAAACAATATTCGATTGACTCTATCATCTTATCCTTTAAGTAAACTAGTCCATCGGTCAAGGTAGGCAACTCTCTAAGTAGAGTCTAAAATCTTAACAAGATCCATTATACTATTAAAAGGATCTTAGTTTCTTATCCGAGATTATAAAATGGCATAACTTATCTTCTCTCTTCTTTCAAATAAATTCCTAAATTTGAAAAGGATATGATCGTAAAAGACAGAGAATAGGGCTATCCCTTTTCAAATAACCGATGTTAGGAATCTCTTTCATAAGTATCAAGGGAAGGATAAATTGTTCTTGCTTGAGTGGATTTTCTTTGACATTAAAGAATTAGTGTGGATATAAGGGAAATTCCTCTAGGATAGATCCCAACATCCTCTCTGAAAGAAGTTGATTCTGTAGTTGAAACCATAGCTCTTGAAATGGGAATACAATGTCTTATAATTATCCAATTCTTATGCTGAGATTTTCCTCTAAAACTTGCTTTCCCACCATCTTATAATTAGAGGAAAGTGAGTCAGGCAACGACATTTGGCAACTCAAAATTGAATATTTTCTTACTCATATTAATATTCCCCATCTTTCTTACCCGTTTGATGATACATATTCATATTTAACTTCAACTAATGTCACTTTCTCAACAAATTATTCCTCTCCATCCTGAGGTGAGTACACAAAGAAAAATTTTCCCTTCCCCATGTTGAGAACGTGACCTATTCTCCTTCTAAAGGCTACCTCTTTCCCCCCTTCTTGAATCTTTAGATCAAAAAACCTATTATAAAATTATTTTGGCTTCCAATTCTTTCATCGTTCTAGAAGATAAGATATTTACTACTCCACCTCCATAATGTAAGATATTCCTTTTTGCTCACTCACAAAATCATTGAAATTTAAATTGATTCTTCAGGCTTGCAACATGACTCTTAAATAATCTTAGTACATATGTTGCAAGATAATTCCACATATAGAGGTCAGAATAGGATCAGGTGTTTTCATGTCTCACCATAATGCCCAATTTGTCTTAATCTTTGATTGATGAACAAGAAGGAAAATGAAGTGATTTTTTTTACTTGCCTCCAACTACGTGTCGTCACCTTTTACCTGCCCACCACTAATGGAAGCAATTCCTATGTTGGTTGGAAGAAGATTTCAATAGAAAAGGATTCAATCCATCCATAGGTTCCCATATGGCTACCTTGTTACGACTTCACCCCAATCAAATACCCCACTGTGATATGCAATGATAAGACCACAAAAATCCTTTGTGACACTAGTAGTACACATAAGTCATGGGTGATCATTGGTTTTATGCTTTAGGAAAAACCAAATATCAGGATATGATGGGTAATGTGTACAAGTCTTGGGTACATATTCATCACGACATGCTAATCTACAATTAATAGCTATTCCAAAATCATGCTCTCCAATTGCAGAGAACAATCCAAATTGAGGAAATCTTTCTATATTCGCTCTACCTTACAGTCTAGTTTTGCATTGTAATTGCCATTGTAGCATATATGTGGTCCAAACCATAAGGCTCATGAAGACTTGATGTCATCGCCACATTCCTCTAGTATATCACTGGTAGTCTCTCATGAGTGTGAAACATACTTTTTTTAGCCATTTTGGTGGATCATACTAAACCTACTATGTACCACACCACTAGGTGGCTCGCCTATATGCCGAGTCTTTCTCCACCGCTAACTCAACATTATCGTCATCTAAAAGCCAAAAATTAACAAAACAAGTGATAAATTTCTATGTTATTAGTAAAACCTAACATTCTTATTGAAAATAAAATGGCACACTAGAATTTTGAATGACGTTGACTACCTTCTTACTAACAACACAATTACTTGGTGACACTCAATTAGTAGTGTTGGTGTATCACTCGGCTCTTTGGCTCACTTTGGTTGCAAATAATTTCTCCTTAAGCACATGGCTCAACAACATAAAATGATGGTTTTTTTGGTATAGGATTAAACCAAACATCTTACGACACGAGTTAACTACAACTATGCAACACCTATATGAAAGTCATTACCAACCCGTTAAGGATAGATTTATTTTCATTCTCCAAGTGTTGGTTAGGTTTTATGATTTGTATTGAATTAAACCACATGATCTACTCCTTTTGCATGACCCCTTGAATTCCTTTGATTTTTAGTCTTATAATTGTACCCCCTTAGCAGATTATTTCACTGATTAGCTAGGCCTTTGATATGTGTAGACCAAGAGATAACACTCATATTTTATGGCATGGACTACCAAGGTATCTAATCTTATTTGCTCCCCATGCTTTTGCACCCTCGCATTGGTAGGGAACCAAAAATTTTCCTTCGCTTTTGGGGTTCCTTCCTAGATCTCCATATTTCAATGCTAATCATAAAATTTCACTCTCTTCTATCTCATCCAAGTGAATTGGTTTCAAGAGCATTACGCTAGTTTTTGGTGACTTTCATTTTCATCCAGATTCACCATCTACGTACTCTTTACACCTAGTCATTCCAAAGAACACTTACTCTTCCGGTCATACCTTAGTTGCTGGCATGAATTTAGGTGTGGCTTCTTCCTCAATCCCTATCATGATCGTTCACTCAATGAAAAAGCTTTACAAGTGGCATTACCCTTCTTCACTTATGAAATATTGTTAGATCGGGCTTTCACCCATTATCGAAGATTCTACACTACTACTCCTCATAGGGGTTCAGGTCATGTCTCAATTCTAATATGGCCGATCATCCCAAAAGACCAAATGAGCATCATTGGCTTGGTTACCCTTTACCTAACCAACTAACTAATAATATGCATGTTCATCAAACAATTCTTTTTAGATTTCTTCAAGATTAGACCCAAACTATTTGGCAGATTCCCATGCATTACACACCTGTTTGACACTTTATTCTCAACTG
The DNA here is from genome assembly GCA_039764185.1 of Tamarix austromongolica. Taxonomy (NCBI): domain Eukaryota; kingdom Viridiplantae; phylum Streptophyta; class Magnoliopsida; order Caryophyllales; family Tamaricaceae; genus Tamarix; species Tamarix austromongolica. Next base: position 25,992,362 of record CM077817.1, read on the forward strand.
CTCTCACCTCTTATGCAAGATTAGCTACCTTTAGCTAAGAGGCTTTTTCTTTCATCAAGAAAATAGATTTTGTGCATCTGATGATCATTCTAAAAAAGAACATTTGACTTGAATGTGTTAAGCATATAGCTAGTGTTCATTCTAAGTGAGGATCAAACTCTTCTTTTGACTATGATTGGGCCTTGCAATGGTAGAACCTAGTGAATCTGGCATACTCCTTCCCCATCTTCTATAGACCTTTCCTCTCTTATGAGTTTTTCTATTTTTTTGAGTTAAGAGATTTATATTTGAAAGAGTCTCAGTCTAGTCACACAACTAATCATATATTACTAGTTAATACTAGTGGTATATTAGTTGTGTGGTATTCGTTTCTAGTGAAATAAATCATTTAGATTTGCTTTCTTCTAGTCCTCTTTCTATTCTAATCATGTGAACTTCCACTTAAATGAATTAAGGCTTCGAAGGCAATGATAAGGCCTTTTGCTTGAGTTGTAGGCTATTAGGTATGACCTCTATATGTTCGGTCCCCTTGATTTTGGTTATATCTAGTCTTTTTTGTGTGATAAGTATGATCAATTTGAGGGCTCCAATCTTCTATTTTTGAATTTTACTTTTATGTCTACTAGGAAAGATTGTCTTATAGTATTTAGGTTAGTGAAATCCGGCATGAAAGCCAATCTAAGGTACTAACTCCTTTCTAGCATTCATTGCGTAATTGTTAAGTAGCCTATCGGTCGAAGCTAGGTAATTTCCTTGCCTTCAAATCAATCATATCAATAATTAAATGAGTAATTGACCTTTCATCCTAGTCTTTGAGTCTTCCATCCATGCCTTGACTGTTTTGAATTTTTTTTATAGAATTAATAGCATCACTTCTACCACTTGCATAGCATATTTGTAGTAGCTGCAATAAAAAAACTCACTCAAGAATTGCAAGTCTAATGTAGCTTCGACTCGAGCTTCAACAAAGGGAGGATTTATCTGTCCCATCACTAACAGTTGAGGTTCGACAAATGATATCAACATGGGAAAGAGGGAAAAGGAGAAGGGTTAGTCTATTCAATATTTTTAGTCTCTTTCAATCCTTGGACTAAGCTCTGAGTCTTGATACCGAATGGGAGGCCCATGCTAGCTCCATGCAGGAATAAGTCTAATTAGAGTTGGGTAGCCAAGCTAATCCGATAAGGGAGGCATGTTTTATGGATGGATGCACCAGATATGGTAGTTTTCTATGACTGGAGAAGTGAAGTCTCATAAAAAATAGTCTAGAGTTAGTCTAACTTTGATAAGGAAGACCATAGAGGCTACTCTCAATAAAGGAATGCAACTAGAGGGATCCGACTTATTCGTTATGCCAAGCCCATGGATAACATGATCCATTCTCTTGTCTTAGATTTTAAGAGTACCCAGAGAGAGAATGTTGAACCAAAGCATACTTCAGTTATGGTCAATCCTAAAGTCTTTACCCACATTTCATTCTCTACCTGATACCAGAAGAGGGAATCAATGCATAGCTTTTACCGGCCAAAGGTAGGTAGTCATTCCAACTAATTTCTAGAGTGGAAGGGATTAAGGTAGAGGACCCAAATCATACTTGTCGAAAGTCAAATATAGTATCCTTGCCATGCATATCATGCATGAGGAGAGTAAATAATAGCATGATAAACCATCAATGAGGTTTGGTTTAATGGTAAATATCAGCTATTAGGTATTAAATGTCTCAGGTTTGAATAGTTCTTTTCCTCTCTCGATATTATAATACTTTTATTGTAGTATTAGCTTTATGGTGATTTGAGTTTATCTATACAAATTTCTTTAAATTATATATAATATGATAAACCGAAAGAAAACAACAGTGTTAAATTGTAAGTTGTATGTATGTTTGTAAAAATAATTTATGCAAAGAAATGCGAACAAGCACAAAATGACGGGGTTCGGTGGGCTAACTCCTTTAAGAGATAAAGACTGCGGCCAACGGTCAATTAGTTTGGTCGCCAATCATCCTATTATAGTGTGGCCAACTCCTTTCTTAGGTTTAAAGGCATGCCGTTACCAGGATATTCTATGTCATCAGTATCTTGCTTTGTTCCATTTTAACTACAAAATATAAATGGACGGGAAAAGCGTAGAATATTATCCCTAACATAGCAAAGATTGGAGAACGAATACCTAATATCCCTGGATCGAAGTCCTCCTCATATAGTATGTACATTATTTGTGTTTAGCACGATCGTTGATATGCAGGCGCAACATAAGCCACCGTACAGGACAGATAAATTTTCTGGGGCCCTCGATTAGTTTATATATATATTACTAGTACCATGATTAGTTTATATAGATTACTATCTAGTCCGTTGTATAATCCATCGGTGCTTCGTTACTTTTATGTCATGGCACAAAAGTTGTGTTGCTTCTTAAAGACGGCTTTGCGCCCCAAAAATTGGAATTTTGTTTTCTAAGTAGAATTTTGAAGGCATGGACACAAGAAACTTTGTGGCCCAAAGTATTTGCATCGTTTCTTTTATGTCATATTCAAGCCCCCTTCATTATATATTTTGTCCGTAAGTATTATCTAAAGAACTTTTGTTCTTAATTCATTTTCTGTCTGCTTAAACTTTAGTTTAATTTGTTTGACGTATATTCACTAGTTTATCTGATGTTTGATGGTATATAATAGTTCATTCAAATAAATAATTAGCTATCTTATATTTAAGACTGCCTATATACTTGTAACTTTAAATTATAAAATACGCACGAAATTATATTAGCTACTTTTATAGCTGGCTATTTTATATTAATATTTCACATTATTTGTTTTTCAAATATGATGTTTAATTTATAAAAATATTAGTAAATAAAGAAATTTATCATTGATAACCATGGTTCATATTTAATTTTCATTATTCAATATAAAATATTATTATCTTTGATTAGAATCCCCTATCTTATATATATATTACAAGTTTCGGCCTTATAGAATCAAAATTTGAGCTTTATCCCTATCTATATAGCATTATACTTACATATAGGTAGATATAGCAATTTGGTTGGCCAAGTTGGGTTTAGGTCAAGTTGTATCGGATTATTTTAAGTTATTTTATTATTTGGGTAAAGTTCACATTGTTGTAGATCCGGATTATATCAGATCATGTTGGTTTAGGTTGAGCTAGTTTAAGTTCGATCATTATAAGCTAACTTGAAGTGTTGGATCGGGTCAGGCTTGTGCCAAGCTAGATTGTATTCAGGTGATTTCATATTCTAGTTAATTTGATAGTTCCTTTTGTGTTAACTTGACAGATTGGATCGCTTCAAGTTTTGATGGGCCGAATTGATTTTAGATTGAGCTAATCTCAAATCAAATCACTTCAAGTTTGGGTCAAACCAAACATTGACAATCAAAATTAATCCAACTCATTAACCTCATAAGCAAACATAAGTTTGACTTCAAATAAGCATGTAATTAAAAATGTGTTGTCAACTAGTCCTTCTATATTATTATGATTTTTTAATTTTTTATTTTTGTGTGAAAAAATTGATCAAATTAGGATATTGTTGGTAAATAAGGATGTACAAGAAAAAAATATAAAAAAATTATAAAATAATATATTTTTAAAATTTTTAAATGAATAATAAAACATGTGTCTTTTTTATTATCATAATTGGTTAATATCAAATGTCATCTTATCGAGTTTGGTTGATGTTGGGTTAGGTTGATATCGAGTTGGATTGATGGTGGGTCAATTTGATGGCAAGTCGGATTGATGTTGGGTTAACATTAGGTTGGGTTAATGTCTAATTTTGGATAAACTTAGGTCACGAGTTGAATTTGGATTGAGTTAACTATATTTTAATGAACATCAGATTGGATTCAAGTAAGATCGAATTAATAAATTTTACGGGTCTCGTGCATGTTAGTTTGGATTGGAGGGATTAGGTCAATTTTTACTACCTCTACATATATGTTGTAGAAATCTATAAAATTTAACAAGAACAAATTTATAGATGATAAAATGGAGAAAGAGAAAATGAAATGTTTACATTGGGATGTTATAAAAAATAAGATAATTAAGAATGTTGAATTATTTTTTATACATTATTTAAATAAATAATTTTTGTATTTTTCTCTTATAAAATATGTTTTACTTATATCTTTTTTATACATCATGTTGGTTTAGGTAGAGCTGTTTCATAATTATATCTTTTTTAATTCTTTTGGGACCTATGTTTTACTTATAGTGTTGAACCTCAAAACATTTGAGGTGGCCTTGGTGTGCGGTATTGAGCATATAAGTTCATTGTAATAATCTTAAATGGCTCCTATAAATAATACTAGTTTATATAATGATGAAAAATAAATATAGTTAAAATATTATGTCACAAATTCAGTGAATGATAAAGTAAAATGGTATAAAATCTACGTAAAAAGTAATATAAATCAAATCAAATAGAAGGTTAATTTCTATTGTAGTGCAAAGGCAATTAAAAAAACATAACGAAATCAAAAAAATAATCCTATTTCATACCAAATGAAAACCATACTCATCAAGGGCCCCAAAGAAGAATTTCTTTCAATTGTCTCCTCAAATCCTTCATTATAAGTTTTAACTACATTCTCCATTCCATAACCAAATAAAAATACGGAGAATCAGATAATGGAGGTGTAGTTTACTACAACTATAGAAAGAAGATAGGAATCATATTGATAGTATATAATGACTCATTAAAATTTAAAATAATGATTGTAGTGTTATTGACTTTAACTTTGTTTTCTTTTTGTTTATTTACTGATATAGAAGCATTGTTGCATAGATATATGAGATTTTACTCTATCATTGTATATCCACTATTCCAACAAATATTTACTTTCATGATTCAATATAAAAATATCACTAATAAATACATGATCATATATATGTGTGTGTGTGTGTGTGATGCCTAGTTAACTACATAATTACAACAATAGAAAAACACGATACCTATTTGTGTCACATTCTTACCCCTATATTGTTTGAAATGTGATCTTAATTGTGCATGCATGATTAAAACTAATGTAAAAATATGATACCTACTTATTGTAACACCTCCAAAAATTACTGTTAAAAATTTTTGTTTAATTAAAACAAATACAAGTACAGGGGTGCTACCGCCGTGATCAGTGCAAGCTTGGCCCTCAGCGAATCTCGTACCAACTACAAGAATAAAGAAAAATTCTCATAAAACATTAGACACACTTAAAACAATGATTCATAGAAAGCTGAAATATTCATAACACAAGAATCAGAGTGTGCAATGAAAAGTTAATACAACCCACATAGGGTACATAGTCAAAGTTCTCAAAAGGGATAATAGGGTACAACAATAAAATAAAATCGAAATACAATGAAAACGTTATTAAACCGAGATAAAAAGAGAGTTCCAGACTACATCGCTCTCGGGCCCCTGTATCAAGTCCAATCATCAACACACAACCCCACCTGACGCATCCAGTACGCCATATGCAGCAAATACGGTACCTCCTACCTGCACAAATTTAGAAGGGCCCTCTGCTCGTGGTAATGAGCAGCACTCATGAAGCGGGTGGTCAGTACATTACGTACTAAGTAAGGTAACCATATAGGTAAGGCCAGCAAGAAACAAATAAGTAAGGCCACGCAAGAAAATAAACACGTAAGGCATACAAGCGTAATTCAGGTTCATATCATCAGGCCAGATTTAAATTAATATTATGTCTTACACATCTCTTATATTAATTCCGCGTGAGTACAAGAACCCCACTATTATAGCCGATGGACTAGAAACACTCCATAGGACAAAACGCATCTGACTATTATTATAGTCGATGGACCGGAATCACTTCACAAGGCAAAACGCACCTAACCACTATTATAGCATGTAGACCGAAAAATAAACCTCACTGGTCCCGATTCACGTGGTGTTCCACTGTAAATAATTAGTTTCTTTCCATGTCTTATATTTCTATTTCACACATTTCTCATATTAATTCCGCGTGAGTATAGGAACCCCACTATTATAGTCGGTGGACCGAAAACACTCCATAGGACATAACGCACCTGACCACTATTATAACCGGTGGACCAAAAAAATATATCCTCACTAGCCCCAACTCATGAGGTGTTCCACTATAAGTAATTGATATCTTTTCGTGACTTATTATCATACAAATTTTGGTTTATCGAGGCCGAAATCTCCCACTATTATAGCCAATGGGTCAGAAACACTCAATAGGGAAGAACACAAATAACCACTATTATAGTCAGTGGATCAGAAAATATATAACCTCACTACGCCCTTGCTCGATAATCTTTCACTCTAAGTGCTTAGTATTTTATTGTATCTTATTCCATAAATAACCCCGACTAGACATGCACGGCCCACTCGACTTCCCAAAAATCCTATCCCATATCTTGGGACTTCTACTTCCTCTAGTACATCCATACATTCTTTCCCTCTCTTTCTTCATTACTATGAATACTCAACTCTGAGGCCCCATTTCCATATCTCTGAGTCAACTCGCTATCACTCTCTAGGATTTTCCTCCAAAAAACCCTAATTTGGCCTATATGGCTCAACCTTCCTCTATCCCACACAACTCATTCTCCTCCAATTCATCACCTCACTCGATTCATCCCCAAGCACCACATTTTACTTCTCATATAACATATGTGGCCATGAAACCCTAGTTGGCCATCCCAAAACCCTAGCAGCTATATTTCCTCATACAATGTTATTCATTCGTCACTCTTACTTACTATCACCTCTTCCACATAACACATATCCAACACACCTATGACCTCAATACTTCCTTCCCATCTTTATCCACTCACCATGAGAACCCAAACTCTTCTTTATTACCAAAACCATCACTTCCCTCGATCCACACCTGACAATACAATCTCACTATCCAACTCCCACATATGATAAAAAAAACCTTGTCCGCACCCTAAAACCCTAGTACTTCTCCTTTCTTTCATGTCACCCCCTTAACACCCAAATACCTTTTTCTAACTTGCCTCACTTTTCCTCCATGCAACACCCCTCTCATCTTTTATTCCTCATTCTAACAAATTTCATTAGTTTTTCCTTCCTTGCACACTTCTTTCACTTAGGGTTTCCTCCTAAAACCCTAGTCAAGTCTCCCATGCATTCTTACTCCAACCTGCATACTATTTTTCACATATGGACTCCAATAACACTAGCAATTATTCCCTTACCTTACTTAACCCTCAAGTCAAATTTTTCACGTAAAAGGTTGGGTTGGGGGAGAAGAAAAGGAAAGTGGTAGGTTGGGTTGGGGGAGATGAAAAGGAAAGGGAGGGGCACATGTGAGGGGAGGTATAGGGGTGGTTGGGGTCATTAAAGGAAAGGAAAAGGACAGGGAGAGAAGGGTTGGTGTAGGCTAGTGGTGTAGTGGTTGGCTGGTTGACTTACAGGGATGTTGCAGGTCTTCGATTTGTAGGGTGTGGGAGGAGCGGGAGGAAGAAGAAAGGGTGGGTCGGGCCGGCTGGTCTAGGGGAAAGAAAAGAAGAAAAATAAAGAGGGGAACCAAGTGACTAAGTGGGGTAGAGGAAAAAAATGTGTGTGGGCTGGGCCGCGCATAAGGAAGAAGGGGAAGATTGGGCCGCGAGGGGGCTGGCCTAATCCGAGGGAAGAAGGGGATAAAAGAAAAGGGAGAAAGGAAAGAAAGGAAAGGAAAGGAAAAGGAAAAAGAAAAAAATAAAAAGGGAAAAGGAAAAATGGGTTGGTTGGGGTATTTAGAATATTTTAGTATTTTTGAATATTTAAAGTAATAATATTTCATAAAATAATAATTAAATTTCCTTTTTATATTAATTTAGGATACTTTTGATAATTTTTTCTAAATTCAATTTTAATTAGCAAAACAACCTAATTTTTCCTAATTAAATTATTTATTATTTTCCTCTTAATTTTGCCTTATATATTCCCCCTTATTTTAGCAAAATAATTTATTTAATTAATTTCCCTTATAAATCCCTATTTTAATATAATTTACTAAATAAGGGCTTTGGGGTATTTCATTTATGTCAAATTCTCACCCCCAAATTGTGTGAAATGAGGCAATTATTATATATACATGATCAAAACTAAGGTAGTAGTAATTCAATAATTACTACTAGAAAAATTGGTTTTAGCAACAACTTTTGTGGTGGCTAATAATCCTATAGCCATCCCCATTAGTATTTAGTGATGATTTGTCATTCCTAAAATGTCGTCTCTAATATCTCGTAGATAGAAGAAAAAATTGGGATGAAAAAATAGTCATCGCAATTCAGATCATCATTGTCATCGCCAATTACACTTTTATGGACTATTTAAGTATAAATTTTGGTCAACCAATTTGTATGTTCAAACAACATTATCATCACTAATATCCCTTTTAGCAATGAAGGATTTTCAAATTTTCCAAAAAAAAAATATTTCCTGAAAAATTGGAAAAAAATTGAATTTTTAGAGACAGCATTTCATTGCTAATACCCCTTTTAAAGATGATAATTGTTGAATATGGTTTGAAAAAATTTAAATATTGGCCAAAAAGTTGGAAAAAAAATCATAGGGACGACAAGTTGACCCTAATACCCTTTTTAGTGATGACTATATTTCATAATTTCTCTACAAGTCATTGTTATTTAGCCTTTTAGCAATGAAAGTTAAAAATCATAATGTTGTACTTTTAATTCCATAAAATATATAATATCATACACACACACACACACGATTAATAGTCAAAACATTAAAATTGTATTTATAATACTAAAAATTATTTGAATTACATAACAATTAAAATATCCAAAATCAAAATTGCTTATAGTAAATCATCATATTCTTTTTCTTACAAGGTTTGGGTCATACCATAGGGAGGTTGGGGCTGACCATTGGGAGGCTGAGGCTGGAACAATGGATGAGGTGCAAACCCAAATCCTTGTGTTTGTGTCACTATCATTCATAATTCATTGATTTATGTTGAATGGACAAACTCATAAATATCTGTCATTATAGGAAAAGGGGTAGCAACAACAAGCAATGTGGTACTGATCTCTAATGATGGAGGGTCACTACCAATAGAAGCTGAAAAATATCCATCCGATTATATGCACATAACAACCTTACTAAAGCCCCATCAATGATCAAGAGCATCATCTATTATCTTTGTCACACCGATCATCAATGGATCTATAAAACCTATAAAGGGACCATCATCCTCCTATATCGCTGCCCCTGTCTCATCATGTACCATCACCATCTTATCCTACAAAATTAAAAATATTACCTCAAGTCAAAAGTTCACAAATATTATTTCATTAAACAAAAGATAATATTATTAATCTTACATAATTCTCTCTCACAAGGTCGTGCTCCACTAGCCAACCCTCGTGTATAGATCCCAATAGGTCTTAATAAGCGATATAAATTGATGGGTTTGTGTATCAAACTATCATATTTGGTTAAATTAATACATAAATAATATTAAAGAGAACTAATTTGTTATATTTATACACACACACACACCCCCTTTGTATGTCAATAACTTGAAATAGATCTAGACCCAAGGAGACCAGGATATGTTATATTAGACCTATTTTTCTTAATTTTTCTCAACCCTTTCCTATACGTATAAAAAAAATTTCAATAAATGACTTAGAATTTTTGACATTCGCAATAATAGAGTTAAATTTTTACCTTTACCTCATTTGATGTCTAGCAATCTACAAACTATTTTAGGTTTCTTGGTTAGAGTTATCCAACTTCTAGTTGTTATCTTTCAGCCACTTCATCTTCATCTTGCTCTTCCTATTATTGTATTAATTCTAAAACAACCTTCTAAGACCAAGTAGAATCTGATCCCACAGGCTACTATGCCTCTAGTAATTGAGATCAAAATATTGCTACAAAATTAATGCATACCTAATAAGTAATTTATAAAATAATATTATTCATATATAAAGGATAAAAATATATAAATACCTAAAGTCCCGGATGAATTTTAGAACGTAAATTTTCAAGAACATGAGCTCTTGGTTTATACAATGATGGAATAAACTCCCCTATTGCATTTCTAGCATAATGAGAAATTTTTAGCTCATAGTCTCCTATAGGAATATACGTGTCATCCTTATTAGCAAAGTCTATGTGTAGTGATTTCTTTCTTGTTATTCAACCACAAATCATACAGATCAAGATCCTTCCCTCTGCCTATCCCTTTCATTGTTTGCATTGATGGTGCTGCAAAAATAAATTTCAAAGTCAATATAAGCACCATTAAATAGTTACTCAAAGTTATATATTCAAATGGTGAACACATTTTTTTATATATATTATCTCACCGAGCTTGCATGTAGAAGGTAATCTATAAGGTCTAGGATGGAGATCACCTACTCAATCTCCACCATAATATGTAGCATCAATGTTAGTCATAACTATATCTTGTAGGGAAAGGTTAAAATAGTAATAAAAAAAAGATAAATTATATCACATTATTATATCACAAGATAGTAAAACTATATTACATATTCCTAGTTTAAGGATATTGACAAATACAAAAATTACACCAACTAAACAATTAGTCATAACAAAAACTAGAATGATCACTATAGTCATCTTCCTTAGTGTTGTACATATCTAAATCCAAATAACCTAATCCATTGTCTTCCATGTCATCTTTAATATCTCGCCATTGTAAGTGCCATCAGTGGTCTCATTAACATCCATATCTTCAATTCGGATGTTCCACTTTATAGTAGCAAAGTCAATCCCATCAACCACATCAGTCTCATCGTGATTATTATTCATACCCTAAATGTGATGGGGGTTCAATTACCAAACCACCTCCTAATTAGACCCCTTAAGAGGATCATCAATATACCAAACTTCATTTACCTATGATCCCAATATATACTCATCATTTTTATACCACTTAAACTGCATATACACACTTGTAATGGTTTTGCCCTACTTGATTGTTTTCTTTCTTGGATCAGGGTCAAACCATTTACATTTGAACAACAAAACATAATAATCATTAAAGTAATATAATCCGATGACCTCTTGTAGCTATATATAGAAGAAAAGTGTCATCAATTTCAAGGATGCACATACTATTATTTTGTGTTTTTTATATTCATATCTCTACGATGTGACAAATATTTAATTCCATTAATCACCAAACCATGATAAGTAGAGACAAAATTAAATAGCCGAAGAGACAATGCAAATTATTCATCATTACATTCATCTAATCTGTGTTCCCATAAATTATACATTTGTAAATAAAGTTATGTTATAAAAATGTTATTACTAGTATTATATTAGCTAAATGTACATGAAGTCATAAAATTTTACCTTAGATTCAAATTAGGATTCTTTCTTTTAAATATCAGCCAAATTACCACCGCATTGGCTAATTTCATCATGTTTTCACTACAATAGTTTAGCAATTTCAATTTTATCATAGTAATTGATATAATTAATAAAATTAGATTATGGTAACTTGATACTTAATCTAAATATTATTACATATTAGTAAAATTGTTGAGAATGTACTAATGAAGCTCATTTAGCTGCTCAATAGGTAAGCTCATCTTAGTACTCTTACCAATAGGATGAGCCTGCAATTGAAAAACTGTTAGCTAATGGCTTATCATCGTATTCTCATTTATTTTTTCTCTATTAAACCTTGTCTCAATGGGATACATCCATCTTACCTGCATGGAACCACCTAATCATGCTTATTTTCGTAGCTGCATTATTAGATGAACCATCACACTAAAGAATGATGGAGGGAATATTTGTTCAATCTTACAAAGGATCACAAAAACACTGTCATCTACCTTCTCCAAATCAAATAATCAAAGTGTCCTCGAACAAATCTAACTAAAGAAGTTACATAGTTCTATGATAGTTTTCCCAACTTGTTTGCTTAAGAATCCATGAACTCCAACTACTTACAGGCATGGTATAAGCACATGATTATCATGTGTGTAATACCTCAAATTTTTAGCTAACCCTATTCCTGAGTAATTAATATCATAACCTAACCCTAATATTGGAAAATAAATATTTTCATCTTATCCTAATTATTTAACCCTAGAATATAACCTAATCCCAATTTATTGATAATTATTCTACCCTATTATCCTAACCTAAATTATATTGATCTTATTATAATCAAAAGCTAAAAATATTAACCCCAATTATTTTCCCTCTTTTCATTTTTTTCTCCTTTTCCCTCTCTACTAATTTTCCCTCTCCTTTTTTGTTTTCCCCTTCTCCCTACATGGAACATTATCCACAAACAATGCTTACATGACCATCACTCCCTACCACCTACCAAGCCATTCCCTATTTCCATCAACTCCCACCTCCTACGCATAAAGATTGGGATTGAAATTTCCCCCACACCTTTCACCCCTCTCTATAGGTGTATGGGTATACACACACACACACACACACATGTTTGATATTAAATGCTCCTACCACCTCTAATCTCTCCCTTTTTTTCCTGCGACCAATGCAACACCATTTCCTCTCCTTCACCATCTCCTTGTTATAGCAAAAACAACCCAAATATCCACCATCAATGAGCCAACCTAAGAGAACCACACCACCACGAGTAAAATTTTCCATTTCTCCCTCACCATATTCAACCATCGTTGCCAAAACTCACCCCCTACCATCGGCCAAAACAACTGAAGCTAACCCCTTCCCTTTAGCTAACTCAACCAAAGCCAGCTTCTCCCTTTTTTCCTTCTCCTTGCTAAAACAACTCTCACTACAACCCAGCACCACCCTTCAGCAACCTTGAACTAAGAAAACCCCTCCCTTTCAGCAGCCACAACCACAACCTCCCTTCTACCTTTAAGGAGCCGCAATTGCAACCCTCCAGCCATCCTTCGGTACCTCCAACATTACCACACCACCCCCCTTCAATTTCCACCACCAAACACTAGCCCCTTGTTTGACCACTACTACCATTTTACCTCCCCTAGCAACGACATGCTGTGTTGTTGCTCACCTTCCATTTCCCACGACAAACCACCGCTTCCCCATTTGTTTGGTTACACAAGTTTTTCCCAAACAATACCTTTCTTGGTTCAGTTTTCTTTCTTCATTCACCCTTCTATTTCCTTAAGAATTTTCTTAGATAGGTGGTTTATACTGATGATATTTTAATATATTTTTCTTAGGTGATTTCCCAGTGATCCTAGAAGAGGCGGAATAGGTTTTGTGAGCTTAAAAATCAGAATTGTTTTTATAAGGATACTTATCATAGTCTAGGGTTTTCGATTTGCCAAGTATTATGCATGACTTTGTGTTGTAACCCGATATTATTATTATGTGAATCAATATATGATTGTTGGTACTATGATAAGGAGTTGATATTATATGATATAAAGTAAGTAAGTAAAGATCATGTGGTATTGTTATTATATGTGGAAAAGCCCTCGGTGTGAAATAAGGATGTATCATGAGTTTATTAATGGTATGATGAATGTGAAATGAGTATGATAATAAATTCGAAGAAAAATGTGGATTTGGGAATAATATTAGTAAATATATAATATTTGCATGAAATAAGTGTTGTGTGTACTGGTAAAGCCATTTTGGTAAATGTGAATTAAATATGAGAATCGTGGTATTTTAAGGGGTTATATCATCCAAATGTGATAAGAAATTAATATGAAGTTTTTCGAGTATTTGTGAATGGTCTAAGTTTAATAAAGTATGCAAATGGTTTGATTTATGAATATTAACCCTAAAATAAGGAGGTTATTATCACATGTGTGAAACCATAGAGTTAGACCACAAAATTCCAATATGTTGTTAGTATCAGTGTTTTGGGAATGTATATTGAATCTGGTAAGTGATTGAGCCCTACATGAAAAGTTATGATTGATTTATGAAATTAGGGTTTATAAGCTATGGAATAGTAATTTTTGGGAGAGGGTTATTATCAAATGGGAAAGACCTTAGAGTTAGGAATTAAAATTTGAGTATGTTGATAATAATAATTTTTGAGTAGGTGCCAATTTTGGTGGTTAAAATAGTAACAAGAGAAAATTTATGATAAAAGTTTGAAATTAGGGTGTAACACCCCAAAATTTACAATTTTTTTTAAAACACAAATTTCTACATATAAAAACCGTAAATTCTAGGGATGCTACCGCCACACTTAGTACTAGACCGGTTTACTCCCACCATTCCAGTACCAAGTGCTAAGGTTAAGAAAATATTTCCACCAAATCTTATCAATACATAAATCAAGGTTCACAAAAAAAAAAATCAAAGTATGCATGAATTATTACATAACCGAAATACGAGAGATAGTTTCTTAAAGTAGAAAGATGTCTATGACATTAAAATTGTTTCTGGAATTTATAACATAGCTAAAGGGTAATAAGGATAATAATAGCATTTGAAGGGAAAAGTGGCCACGCCACTGCAAAGATAAATCCATCCCATAATCAACTCTCACCGATGCCTGATGCCCCTAGACATCAATATCATCAAAGAATACATCTCCTACCTGTAACACATTAGATGGGCCTCCTGCTAGTGGGAATGAGCAACACCCATGAAAAGGGTGATCAGTACGCTACATATTGAGCAAGGTAACCATGAACACAAATTACATAAACCATATAGCATAATAAAAGAACATAAAGTCCAACATGATATTGTAAACGCATACAATCATTCAGGTAAAATTACAAAGGCCCGTTTATAATCTGGATTAATTACTTAATTAATCTCTTATCGTAATTATTTTCACACCATGCTCTTTATCAAGTCCATAGAGTACGGGAACCCCACTATTTTAGCCGGTGGATCGATCTCCAGGGCACTCCAACGCCTAGCCGCTATTTTAGCTGGTAGATCGGTCACTAAGGTAACATATCCTACCACTATTTTATGCTGGTGGATCGGTCTGGCCCCTTCTTGCACGGTGTTCCACCGTAAGTATTAGTGTCTTTCACATATATTAGCAAACTATAGGGTTTAGTTTATTGAGCTCGGGATCCCCCACTATTATAGTCGGTGGATTAGTCACTAGGGTAACATACCCTACCACTATTATATACCGGTGGATCGATCTCCAGGATACCGCAATACGTAGCCACTATTATGCCGGTGGATCGGTCTGGGCCCGGCTCAATACTCTTCCACTGTACGTGATTAATGTCTTAAGTATCTTATTTATAAATTTTTACCCTAGACATGCATGGCTAACTTCCTTTACGCTTATTCCCCCAAAAGAACATGTATCACTCATAGGCTCATCAACCTCCCAACTTGGCCCATTATCCTTTCCCTTTACCAGACTTACATTAGAGTCCATTGCCCCCCACTTGTGGACCCATGCCCAATACTTTTTCACCACCTACCCATTTACTTCTTCACTAATACGCTTTACTTCACCAGACACACACAACCACATACACCCTAAAAACCTTACTAAACCCTAACCACCACACAAAACCCTAGATCGGTCTACTATATGCCCATATACTATTTTTCATTCAACACATTCAAACTCCCAAACAACACGTTCATCATCTTTCTCATACCCCAAATTAACTATTCATATGTAAAGTTTACTCCCATGCAAACTTTATATCCCCCATACAATCCTTCGTACTATTTTATGCAAACCCTACCCTCCCATGTAAAACCCTAGATTCCCCTATGCATGGTCATATATCACTTGGATCAACCCCCCATTATTTCACTCCATACCATCATATTACGCAACCTAACATGCATGTCTTATGGGTCATACCATATCACAATAAAACACAACTTTACATACTTTACACATGCCATAAAATATCGTAGAAACATACCTCAAATCCACGTCATACTACATATATAATAGTTATAAAAATACACATAAAATGCATTATATTTCATATCACATGAAATGCAAAGCATGTAAAACACATTACACATAAATGGCCTTAGTTACACCCTTACCTAAAACGTCACCGGTCTTGGAGCATGCTCCTACGCCTCTTTAGGACTTTGACTGATCTCATCTATTATGAGGGAAAAACTAGAATTAGATTCCCTCCTACCAATAATACTATTATTTATTGACTTATTCTAAGACTAGGGTTTAAATAAATAATACTATACTAATAATAACTATAAGAAATAATACTAAGAACACTAGTAATAATATTAATATGATTCAAAACGGATGGTGAGATAAGGGCTTCTACCCTCCACCCAAAATAATACTAATACTATCATTAAGACATTATTAATAAAAATAGTACTAATAATAGTAATGAAATAATAATTGAATTATAAAATAATAATAATAAAAATAATAATAATATTAACACATATTAATTATAATAATAATGATAATAATAATGATGATGATGATGATGATGATGATGATAATAGTAGTAGTAGAAGTAGTAGTATTAATAATAATAAAATAATAGGAATCATACTATTTAAATAAAATAGGGCTTCGGCCCTCTAAATAAATAATAGTAATAGTAACAATAATAATAATACTAATACTAATAATAATAATAATAATAATAATACTAATACTAATAATAATGATGATGATGATGATGATGATCAAACTTATAATAATACTAATAATATTAATAATTCAAAACTAATAACCTAAATAATTTATATATACTCTCGACCCTGATAAGAAATGATAACATTAATATTGAACCTAATAATAATAATAATAATAATAATAATAATCAAATGTTAGATAGAAATTGAAATAAAATAAAACAAGCTTAAATACATAGGATAGAAGGGTTAAGAGGGCTTAGGGTTTCACCTTGGGTTGGCGAAGATAGGTGGCACCGGCGATGGTGCACGGCAGCGGTGGCGGTGGCCGGAAAAGAGGAAAGAAATGGAAAATTTTGAGGTTCAAGAATAAGAGATGGAGAATGAGGGTGGTGGTTGAGGTGTTGGTGGTAGTCTAGACTGAGGGGAGTAAAGTGAGGGTGGTGGTGCAGCAAGTGGCGGCGGCGCACGGTGCCAGTGGTGGCAGCCAAAATGGAAAGAAGAAGAAAAAGAGAGGAGGAGAAAGAAAAAGGAGAAAATAAGGGTAAGGCAAGGTGGAGGAAGATTGATAGCAGTTTTTCGATGGTGTAAGAGGCAATGATAGCGGCAGATGTGGTGGTGGACGGCAGCGTGAGGGGTTACAGGTGTAAAATTTGGCTGGTTGAGCAAGGAACTTTGCATGACTATGGTGGCTCGTGCAAGAAGAATCGAAGGCAAAGGGTGGTTCAATTAGTTAGAGGGCGGTGCAGGAAAGACTTAGGTAGGTAGAGCAGACGGCATAGTTGGCTGATGGCGGAGGAAAGGGCATCTAAAGTTGCAGTGGTGCACAGGGTAAGTTCTTAGGGTTTCGGGGAAAAATTTTCAAGATCAATCAATAGGGGGTATTTATAGAATTTGGAGGAGAATTTAGGGTTCTGAGGGTCAGTATGAAGGTAATGCAGGTAGGGTTTAGGGTAACTAGTAGCATCAATTGGCCGGTATAAATTCAAGTCATGGCAGATCATTCAGGCAGGAAAAGGAGGGTTTTGCACAAAAGAAAAGTAAAGTGGTTTAGGTCATATTGAATTGCGATCCAGAGAGAAGAGAAAGAGAGGAGAAACGGCCGGTCAAGTCGAGCGTTGTCGGCAGCGCCATTTTTGGAGGTGATGGAGTTGCAGGTTGATGATGGAGGAGGAAGGAAGAAGAAGAAGGTGGACTGGTCGGCTGGGAAAAAGAAATAAAAGAAAAGGAAGGAAGAACCGGGTCGATTATAAACTTTTAAATGGAATGCGGTGTTCCAGGCGAAAAGAGGAAGAAGGAGCGTCGTTTTGCTCTTGGGCCGTGCCGAAGGAATGGGGTGATGGGAACAGGCCATGATAGGCCCAACCAGAAGAAAAATGAGAGAAAAAAGGAAGAAAGAAATAAAGAAAAGAAAGAAAGAAAAAGAAAAGAAAAAGGAAGAAAGAAAAAGAAAGAGGAAAAAGGAAAAAGAAAAATAGGTAGGTTGGGGTTAATTAAATTAATTAGAATATTTTGGGTATTTAAAATAAAATATTTTAAATAAAATAATATGAAATTTCTTTTTTATACTAATTTAGGATTTTTAAAAGATTCTTCCTGAATTCCTTTTTAATTAGCAAAATACCCAATTTTCCCTTATAAAAATATTTGTAAATTTCCTCTTAATTTACCCTAAATAATTTCTTCCTATTCCAAGAAAAATAATTAATTATATATGAATTTCCTAATGAATCCTTATTTAATTACACTTCTTAAAATAAATATTTTTGAGGCATTTCATAGGGTTTAGGGGATTATAAGGATCTTAACTCTAGAGAATAGTCTTACGATATTCGTGATGCACTTACCTACTTTAAATTCATATTCTACATGTGAATAAATCATGAATAATACATTAATTATTTAAAGTTAAAGATCATGTGAGTTGGCCCAAGGTGTTTTTAGATCCATTTCGCGGAATGATAATAGCGGCTCGCGAATGCTTTGTGCTGAGAGATGTTTTATAGATATGTTCCACCAGATGATAATAGTGTCTTGGGTTTGTTTTCCCTAATAGGTACTTCATTCTATTCCACCGGAATAAGAATAAGAATGAGAAACTTGTTATATCTAATAAAAGGGCTTGTATAATTCCTTACTTTGTGATATCTTATGTGTATCACATGTGTACGTATTCTCTATTGCACGTGTGTATATTTAACTCTATTCTTGACTTGATAGTATTTTTACCTTGCTAAATATGTAGTATACTAACCACCTTTTTTATACGTGTTGATCATTCCCATGAGTAGAGGACCTTGATGCTTCTATGCAAGTTTTTGAGAACTAGCTAGATGACTTTGCTACTTTTGATGCATTGTATAAGGAGTAATGAGTTTTATCTATACGAGGTGTTTGGGCGAAGAGTTATGTTATCCGAATAAGTTTTTTTACCCAGATACCTTTTGGACTACTTGATCCATGGTATCCCTTTTTGTTGTTATATTTGGTTATTGTGCCCTAGAGTTAATCTCCAAACTCATATTTATATTTATAAAGTTTCTCTCATTTTTATTTACTCTGTTCCACTTTTAGTGGTTTTATCCTTGTGATTGATGTGATGATGGTATGGTAAACCAAATTTGCATCAATTATGGCAATAACACTTGCTATTTTGGTTATATACTTCCGCTATAAATTAAAAAATTTAATAGTAAAATTTGGGGTGTTACAAGTTAGTATCAGAGATTTTGATATTTATTACCTTATTTTAAAATTGGGTTTTCAAACGATATCCTTTGATTTCACCAGCCTATTTCATGTTTTCAAAAAAAACTCAATTCTTTTAAAACATAGAATAACTTGTGAGGAATCGAGAACAGGTAGCTTAGGTGGCCCTTGAATTTGATTACATGTATCATGTGTTAGTAAGGTATGAGTATATTTTCCTAACGTGTTTCCTATTTTGCAGCTAGTTCAGCACAGAACTTAATGGTCACGTCAGTCATCTAGAGGAGACCTTCAAGGAATTCTTCAAGTTTGTTATACTTTTGTCTAAGCCTCATCCATCACCACCACCTCCACATTACCTATAGGAGGGTATCAAAGATGACAGGCTTCAAAGGGTTATGGGACATCACCCCCACCTACGTCGGTGATGAGGACCCGATCATCATAGAATGATGGATCTATGACATGGAAAAGACGTATGAGGCATTTGACTTCACACCTCTTCGGAGGTCAAGCATTGTAGCTTTCATCTTGCAAGGACTCCTCGACACCTAGAGAATAGGTAGTCATGTGCAAGGAGGGCACAGATGTCCTAAGAGGACTTCAAGGCAGTGATTTGGGCTAAGTTTTACACCAAGAGTCTTATGAGGGATAAACTAAAAAAATCATGCAAATGACTCAAGGGATCATCATAACTGTGAGGCGATATCACACTCGATTTACCAAGTTATTGATTTTAACACCAGGGATTGCAGCTAGTACATCTACGGTTGTTTATCATTTTTCGTAGGGGCTCCATTTTTACATCCGAAAGATGACGGGTGTCATGGATTTCTAAGACTTGGCCACATTATACGAGAGAGCATGTATCCCTGCTACACTGGTTAAGGAGGAGACTTCCTTTTTGGGTAAGAAGAATTCGGAGACACAAGATTCTAGAGGGAGAATCTAGTTTCAGGGAGGTAGACCTCCAAGGCTTCAGCAACAACGTTAGATCCAGCCTTAGGGAGGTCAATTCGAACATCAGGATCTGTTAAGAGGTCAGAGTGTATCTTTGGGTTAGCCGAGGTACTTCATGTATTGATTCTACGATTGGGACCATCTAGGATGAGGTTTCTAGGGCACTCCAATTCGGTGTAGGATGTGTGGTCAGGAAGACCACCAATCTTTTGATATTTCGTGTCATCAGGGTCAGTACCATCAATAGGGACCTATGGTACCTCATCATTAGGCCTATTAGTACTGGCCCTACCAGCTACAGCTGTAGAAGAGGGCACCTACCCCAGCCACTAATTATCATGGGAGGCTAAGGGGAGACCGCAGGGGCCTCACTCATTTCCACAAGGAGGACAGACTTAGGGTTCTTAAGGGTATCATGGAGGATACCAGGGTGGATAATCAGGCAAACACATATGTGTCATCAACCAATTAGAAGATGGCAAGCAATTGAATGTGGTAAATGGTACATTCTCCATCCTCTTGCTACTAGTTTATGTGTTGTTTGATTATAAGGCTTCTATGTCGTTTGTATCTTCTACTTTTATTTCTAGAGCCGCTTTTTCTCCATCTTCTTCTGTATCTATTTATGTGATGTTACCTTCTAGGGATAAACCTTATTATACTAGGCTCTAATCAGATTTGGCCTTAGAGATAGGTGGGATAAATTTCCTAGTAGACCTGGTTGAGATGGACCTTTAGGATTTTGACATTATTGTTGAGATGGATATGTTGGGGAAGCATAAGGCAGTGTAGATTATTCACAAGAGTGGGTCATGTTGTGAGGATCTTAGGGTGCTAGAGTCTCCTATTAGAGATGCAAGTTAGGCCTATAATGAAGGTCGTATCTGCCCATACATTATATTCATTGGTGTAGAGGGGTTACCCTATGTATTTGTGTGGGGTTTAGAAGTTTAACAAGGGTGTGTCTGCATTGGAGGATATTTTGGGTCCCAAGAAATCCTAGACATATTTTCAGAGGAGATTCTAGGCATGTCATTAGTATGTGAGATAGACTTCATTATTGAGTTGGTACTAGGGGCCGAGCTTGTCTCAAAAGCACAGTTGAGGGAGTAAAAGGCTTAGCTTGAATGTTTATTGGCTCATGGGTACATACTCCCAAGTATGTCTCCATGGAGAGCACCAATTTTGTTTGTGAAGAAGAAGGCTGGGAGCCTTCATTTGTGTATCAACTATTAGGGTTTGAACCAGCTAACAGTGAAGAACCGCTATCCACTCCCGAGAATCCATGACTTGTTTAGAAGACCAAGATGCTTACTAGGTTGATATTCCATAACATAACTTAACTACATCAAATGTGATGTAGGAGCATCTAATGATTCTAATATTCCTATTGATTCTCAAGATAATGAAGAATTAGCTTTCTTAATATTGGAGCCAATCATATTAAATGTTCTTGATAATATTTCTATGCTTGGTATTGAAAATAATTCAAGATATTCTTGCAGGTATATTACATATTTGCAAGGAGAAGATGTTAACACACTTTAAGTGTACAAGCATTCAAAGCATGCAAGACTATGGCATAAATGGGATGACACTTTACAACAAGAAGATATGGCGATGATTTTCATTAATTATATTAACTTGTTGTAAACCCTAAGTGTATTTTATGTAAGTTAGGATTTGATGTAATTTCATGTATGTATCATAGTTGATTGTATGGCTTTGTAATATTAGTCATTAGTATCATTTAGATGATGATATTATGATTAAGCTTAGATGTTATATGAGCTTAATTCAAGTGATTAAATGGACTTGAATTAACGGGGAACTCGACTAATTAAGGCGTGTATTCGAGCCTCCCTCCCCTATATATATACATATATATACATATATCTACTTATACACGTCAAGCATAATAGAGAAATAATAGAATTTTTGAACTCAGAATTAAACCAGCTTGGCCTGTTTGTATTCTCCCTTCCAAGTCTCATTCGATCAAGGAAAACCCTAGGGTTTAACCTTCATCATTCGAGCATTTGAATGATTGGTATCATTCAAAGCAACCCATGACATACTTTGCAACATCTACTCAAGTATAACCTGCAACAAAACGTTTTTTTCCTCTTTAAGTTTCAACCGGCTGGATTCATACTCATGGAATAATCGATCCAATACTTCCCTCCCCTTTAATTCACATCAAAACAATACTCTCCTCATAGGTTCTCCTATTTTAAGTTTTCCATCAAATTAACGAATTTTTCTAAATGGATTATTGGTGGGGAGGATTTGTCAATGGCCAACATACCCAATCTTATTCCTTAATATCATGGTTGGAGTGTCTTTATTGCAATTGGGACATGCTAAGTGCCCCTGGCGGGACTAACATAACAGATATGATCAGAGTGGAAAATCAATAACGATCCAAACTAGTGATGCATACATTTTAAACACCCTATTATTGACTGTGTCTTGTGGATCAACCCCTAACATCCATAGATCATTTAATTCATCAACCAAAGGTCAAAAGAACACATCAATATCCATATATGGGAAACTTGGACCGAGAATCAATAATGTCAACGTTAAAAATGGGTATTTCATGCATCACTAGGGGTAAGTTGTATGTGGTAAACATAACTGGCCACATTCTGTATCTATAACTCATGATAAAATAATTAAAACTATTTTATGCCAACTCTAATTGTACATATTGTGTACTAGCTATAAAATATGGGTTATTTGCATCAAAAATTTTCCATGCTTCACCATCAATAGCATAACATAATATCTATAGCTATGTTGACCATCCGTTCAAATTTCATATCATGTCATAAGTTGTGTGCCTCCAAGCGTACAACCTCTAAAGCCTTAATGTAATACCCCAAATTGAGCGGAGTATTATAAGGATTGATTTGGCTACTTATATCAACATGGTATACCATCCTTTTGGTGATTCCATCCTAAGAACTCCACAATTAAGCGTGCTGGTTGTGGAGCAATTTTAGGATGGGTGACCTTCTAGGAAGTTCTGAAAATTTCTCAGAAAGTGCGTGAGTAAGGCCAAAGCGCACTAGAAGGACTCGTGTTGATCTGTAGGGTCAGTCGATCAATCTGAAAGCACTTCAAGGTAGCCCCCGCATGGTCGTATCAACTCAGGGTGTTACACTTAATGTCAAAAAGAATTACCACATAACCTTATAAGGTACTTTATTTCCTGTAGTAGCTTTATTTATCCAATGGCATGTACTAAATACATTAAAGCTACCTTAATTGATATTTTCATTCCCATACAAAGCACAATCATACTTGTACACATAAATGACTTCATAGTCTAAACTGAGCTTTCTCATCCTCTTCTTTTCCTTATAGTGTGATTCGAGCAACTAATTTCCTTCTAGAAAAGCTAATTTTAGTAATTTAAGTAGCCCATAAAAAGAATTATTCGTCTAATTATTTAATACCTTATTATTATTCAACTTCACTAGAAAATGTAAACGTGAGAAATTATTACACCTAGGATACAACTTGGCCTCTATCTATTGGGATACCTCATCGTAATATAGATCATTTCCATTTCCTGCTAAGTCATTATCTATAGGAACATGCACTTCATCATCAATATTAACTTCTCCTTCATTACCACCACCAACCAAATCACCCAGTATATCTTCTATCTCATATATTCCCTCCTAAATCATATGTACTAGTTCCAACCTAGGTTCGACTTCACCATGATATACCCACACATCATAATTTTGTATGAACCTACTCCAACATATGTGGTACTCAATCTTATCTATAGATCACCACTCCATGTCACTACACATTGTACATGAACAACGAATGTGATCATCTTCCTTCCAAAAAAATAGTCTTTACATTCTAATAAATGTTTGAAGCCCATTCCAAAATTCTTTTAATCACCGATTCTTTAACAATTTCCAACTTTTATCAATGGTCATTTTATCTATATGAAATATAATTTGGCAATAGTTAACTATACGATATTACTTCTATTGAAAGAAATTGTTTATGTAAATTATAAAAAAGCATTAGAAAGTAAAAATACTACTAATCTTAATTAACGATTTTAGAGCAATCATAATATATCAAAAAGATATTATAACTCAAAATAGGTTTCCTCGTGAAATGTCCTTGCTCACCCATTCAATCTACTCTTCTCGTAGAATCATTTTCCCTCTCGCTTCTTCAAAAGAAGGTGCATCCACCTAATAGAAGTCACTAAGATAATTAAAGTATGCACTTGTTGGTACTCTATGCCAAAACCTCTACTCATCATCAATCACTATCAACTCCCTTTTCTATATGGTCATAGTTTCTCATGAATTTTTTACCATCAAAAACCCTATGGGGTGAAACATTAGATAAATAAATTTATATATCTAGCTCTCGCAGCAAGTCATGGCTAAATTTGTGGCAATATCACCAAAAGGTAATATGACATGAACATAAATGGCCCTACAAATAAACTTCTCCCCACCATGTGATTTAGCACATCACGTACCCAACTCACATATTTTATAGTATCCCCATCCAGAGATATACTATATTATTACAAAGCGTACTCGCCAAGTAAACAATGCATTTGAGCCATATGAAAAGGGAAATCAATTACTTTAAAATACTTTATCTAAGGTTAAAAATAATTTATTAGCTCATAGTATTGTTATGTTATTACTATAAATATTGGCTAATAATATTTTATCCAAGGTTGATAATAATTTATTATTATAATCATTATACCATTTTAATAATAGTTTATTTAATCATAATGATATTATCTTATTTTCATTTTTTTTATAAGTGGCTTGCATATATTACTGTCAAATGATTATGAAGTATAACCACCAAGAAACTCTAATGATACTCACTTACTACCTCATAAGATGTTAACATACTCAACAAGCTTATTATACAATTTGCAAGATAGCATACTTTCTACCCTATTTGCCATGGTCTTAACTATATTACTAACCATCACATTAGACAAATAACTCTTTTGATGAAAAATTATTTGATTTTCCTCCTCCCATAAATGGTAAGCAATTGGGGCTAGCATACAATGGAGAAACATAGATCGACACTTAGGTTCCCTTCCTCCTTGGCGTGTGAAAGTCATCACTTGCTAGAACTCTAATGGGCAATGAGTACAACCAAGACTCTAAAGAAACTTATGTCAGATAGTAGTTGCATAAGGGCATTCAAAATGCAATTATTTCATAGTCTCATATTGGTCCTTGCATAATGATCCACAAATGGAATTGTTGGCATGGTAATGAGATCGATTTCCATACAACATGCCACCAATCATCGCCTTTCGACTGGAAAAAAAAAATCATAAGCTTTGGTGATGTTGTAGGAGTTTGCACATATGAAAATGCTTGTTCTATCAATTGCAATAGTCGTCATATACTGTGATCAAAGATGAAGAGCCCTTCACAAGAAACAGGACATTGAAACTCATTCCTTAATATCCCATACGTTTATGAATTTAATGAAGTAATAGTGCACCTACCGAAACCATAAAATATACTTTTTTATGTTGTAAATTCCAAAGGAGATAGTCAATGGCTATAGTATTCCAAGATTCCAAGTCTATAATTCCAATCTCACCATCCCACTTTGGCTTACACACATGTTCTCATGAAATGGGATACTTCTACATAAGTGAGTGTGAACCAGACCAAGGAAATGATCAGCACAAGGAATTCATGTCATGGATAACACATTTTGGAAGCAAATATAATAGAATCTAATAAGCTTGGATACCAAACTACATTGACTTTACTAGCAACAGGAGACCAAATTAACTTGAGAATCAATTGTTCCAAAGTTTCAATTCGGAGGTAATACACTTAAGCAATGTTTGGTACTATTAGTTCTTCAATCTCTTACCACTTAGAGGTAACCCCAAATCGCGAACATGTAAGTGACTATCTAGGTAGTGTAGTTCATTTGCGAGTTGAGCCTTTACTTGTTAAGGAACCTTGCCACCAAAGTAAAGTGTGTTATTTATGGAATTGATTTGTAATCCCGATAGACCTAAGAAGGTGAGAACATTCACCTAAGAATTGTAATTGAAGACACATCTCCTTAATAGACCAATAATAGATCAACCGCAAAGGAGAGGGATACTAACTTGATCCATTTGTACTTAAGGTGAGGTTTGAACTCAGGGGTATGCCATGATCCTTTCATGATCCTATTGAGATGCTTTATACATCTTATAGATAGGTTCTTATTTGAATATCCATTAACAAGTTCTAAAGCCATTAAGATATTATCTTATATGTTTCTGCCTTTCACAAATGTTGATTGAGATTCACTAATTAGGTCCTCCAACACATGTTGTATATGGTTGGCTAGCACTTTAGTAAGGAGTTTGTAGAAAATGTTAAAGCAAGCAATATGATGGTAATGTCTAGGAGTGGTAGCATTGGGGCCTTTGGGAAATAAATGTAAGGAGGTAACTTTTATAGAGGAAGGAATATAACATGTGATAAAAAAACTCTCATAGTGCATCCTAGATTGAGTCTCTCGTAGCATGTTAAGTCCTTTTGAATAATTAAGCATACCCATCTAGGCTTGGAGCCTTGTTATTAACAATACTAAACAAAGCACATCGAACCTCTTATTTTGTCATCAGTTAAAATAAATCCCTAAATTCTTCAGAGCTATGCTTCAAGCTTAAGTTAATTATTTCCTAGGAGAACTCACCTTCTTAAGCTAATTTTATCCCTTAAATAGACTAGAAGAAATCTCCAGACACCCAAACAATATCTTCTTGTGATTTGTATACTCAGCCTTATTCATATTGGATGGTTAGAATCATATTGGCTTGCTTTCTCCCCTTAACCATGTAGTGGAACAATTTAGTATTCTGTCTTCCAACTTCATCCATGTTATCCTTAATTTCTGTCGAAGGAAGCTTTTATGACACAATAACAAATGATGTAGATGTTATAGTGCATAATGTTCTTAATGAATGAGGCTCGAATTAAGATGGTCATTATCCAACATATGTTAGATAACAGCAAGGCTTGGCCAAGATTTCTAGACCTTTTTGTCAAAACTCCCAAATTTATGCATCTTTAAACACTTTAGAGGTAGCTTGAAGTTCTTTATACAAAAACTAATAACTTCCAATAAGCTCTTCTTCCCCTAGTTTTACCAACCCTAGTTAACAATAACATCAAACTCTACATCTTTTTCCTATATATTAAAAAACCAAAAGGGCTTAGGTCCCATCAACACCTCTTCCTTAATATATGCCACCACGGAGGTGTGGTTAGATACCAAAGGGGGGTAAAGTGTGATCTAGAATTCCCATACACCTTAAACCACTTATGATTTCCATCACATGATCAAGATTACAAGAAATTATGTGAGGAATGTCTTGTCAATTCGTCAAGGTATGTAAAATATCTATATATGGAAGATCCTACACTTGAATAGACTGAATGCACCCTCTAAAATCCTCCATATCTTGCTCATGTACCAAACCTTGTACCTTTTGCTCCTGGTTTAGCACGATGTTAAAATACCCTATTAATAAGTATGGGTTATATTAAACATCTCATTTAAGCCAATTCCATAATCAGAGCATACTATACATAGAGTTATTGTCATAAAAAATATACAAATGAAACTCCACTTGATTTCCTATGGTTAAAATCTTCACCTATACACCTTGATCACAACTACTAAACACCTTGACCTTCCACTAACTAGGATTCCATCCTAACCACATTCTCCTATTTCTATGGTGAGTGTAGTAATTAGCCTAACTCCAATATTTGAGCATCGTACTCTAAATCTTGTTAGCTTTATTTATTTTTATAATTGTCTCCACCAAACCTACTATACTTAACCTATTAGCAAACACCCAATCATGAACCTCTTTTTTTTTTATAAGGGTGGTTTGACCCTCTAATGTTCTAGCTACAAATAATCATGGTAAATGAATGGACAGGGCTAAGAAATACTCCTCCAGAACCACATGCCTACCTCTTAACACACACATCCAAGGTTGGTGACTTGATTCTAGCAATTTAGTCATGCTATAACAGATTAGTATAAGATGGAAACTGGTGTGCCCTTAGGCTAGTAGCCAATCTCTAGGGTTTGCTTAGTTTCTTAGTTTGAACATCAAGTTTGCTCATTTGTACAAATACAATAACCCCATCCATTACCTACCTTGTAGATGCTAGTTTCCTTCCATCATGCACCTCGACCCAATCATTCCTTCTCATACCATTCACACCACTAGGCCCCTTTATACATCATTAGTTAGTGAGATGCCTTGGTTTGCTACATAGAAGACAAAACTTTGGCCGCCATTTGTAATTTGCTTATTATTTTACTTGAGCTCTGTGAAGGAAATTGATTAGGAATATCTCTGGGAGAGAGCTCATTTTATGTCAACCTCTACTGTAACCCTAACATAGGATATACGGTCCTTATTTGTAATCATCCCATCCATGGCCATAGTTTTTCCTATATAAAAAGCGATTTAGCTAATTGAAGAGGTTGACCACATATGGACGGGAAGACTAGAAAGTTGAATTTAGGTGCGAATGAATTGAAATTCATGGGGATTAAATACAAAGTCATCTTGCCATATTTTCAAAAGTAATTTATGTCCCAAGATAGTCCAATAATTTGCTAAAGGATCCATAGACAATCCTATTTACTTTGAAATTAGGACACATAATACCTTACCTCATAAGAATAGATGTAAGGATGAATATCCTACTCTATGTCCTCCAAATAAGGGTGGACATTATCTTTCCATCAACCACATCTGAGCTTCATAATGGAGAGACAACAAAGAATTAGAGTTTTAGTTCTGCATAAGCCTATCCTTCCAAGGAATCCATATGGCCATCTCTAGGTTTGGCAAAACATTCACTACCGGCATCGATTTGCATCCCGTTTTTAGAACCTTCTCTTCTTGTCCCAATAGATTCTCAAAAATCTCAGTTGAAACTTGAACCTCAATTACATAATATTTGGGCGACAAAACTTTTGGATGATCACTAATTCCCATAGGCATAAGTTTTAATATGTAACATCATAAATTTTACTACTAAAAATTTTTATTTTACAGTGGAATCTTACAATCAAAATAATGGGTGTTAATGTCGTAATTAATGTAAGTCTAGCTTACCATACCATCCTCACATCAATCACAAGGCTAAAACCATTAAAATATGAACCAAGTTTAATATAAAACAAAAGAAACTTTATAAATACAAATACGAGTTTGGAGGTTTACTCCGAGTACAATGACAAATACAAACAAAAAGGATATCATGGATCTAAGAGTCTGACATTTATCATGGTATACCATCATCCTGATAACGTGACTCTTCACCCAAACTCCTAGTATCGAAATAATCACCCTATCTTGTATAACGCATCATAGGTAGTAAAATCATCTGGCTAGTCCTCAATGACTTACACAAAAGTATCAGGGTTATTTGTTCGTGGAAATGAACATCACCCATAAAAAGGATGCTTTGTACACTACGTATTAACCAAGGTAACAATAGTGTTGAATCACGGATATAGTTAAATACATACATTCACAATAGAGAATAATTATGCATGCAAACACATAAAATATCACATGATAAGTACTTACCTAGGCCTCTTTATTAGATATAACCATTTTATTCTTTTATTTATTTTGAGTTCAGGGACCCCACTATTCTTAAACCAGTGGAATGAATGGACCCAACACTTCGGTCCTAACTCATGTACTCTTTCACTTTAAGTCATTAATATCTTATCCATTAGGTTACTTATCTCAAACTCTATCATCTTTCATGTTGAGTTTAGGGCCCCACTATTCTTAATCTAGTGGAATGGACTGATGCACTTCTTAGGAAAAAATGCTTCTGAGCCACTATTATTGTCTGGTGGAACAGGCCCATGAAACACCTTGACCTGACTCATATGGTCATTCACTTTAAATTATTAATTTATTATTCATGATTTATTTGAAGAGTGCATAACATATTCAAAGTAGGTAAGGCACATCATAAGATCATAAGGTCGTTTTCTAGAGTTAAGACCCTTATATTCCCTTAAAACTCTAATTTCACATTTAGTTCACAACTTCTCTTCTATTACTCTTTTATCCACCAAACTTAGTACATATTCCTCAATTATTATTATTATTATACTCAAATTTTAAGTCCTAACTCTAGGATCTTACACATGTAATAAATATTATATCTCAAGAGTTACTATTCCAAGAGCATATGAACCCTAATTTTTACATATCGTAACATATCTTGTAGGGCTCAAAAAATCTCCAGATTCAATAATCATTCCCAAAACACAAACATTAATAACATATTCGAATTTTGTGGTATAACTCTATCATTTCACACATATAATAATAGCTTTATTGTTTTAGGGTTACTATTCCTAATCAAACAATTTCCAGACTTTATTAAACTTAGGTCATTCGAAACACTCTAAACATTTCATATCAATTTATTATCATATTTTAGATGACATAACACCTTAAAATACTATTATTCTCATATTAAACCCATATTGGCCAAAATGTTCTTACTGATAACCAAACCCTTATTTCATAGAAATTTTGGTAACATTAATTTAAAATCCTCCAATTATATCCATATACCTTAGTATACTCATTTCATGCTCATCATACCTTACTAAACCCATGTTACAACCATATACCACACCGAGAGTTTTTCCACATATACTAACGATGTCATATAATCTCTACGTACTTATTTTCTATCATATAATATCAACCACATATCATAGGATTTAATCATGATTGAAGGTTTATTTTATTTTTATTTTTTCTTTGGTGGAGATAGTGGGAAAGCAACTTCCATATCTGGATTACCAAAGATCATAGAGACAAATTGATTTGTTAATATAATTTTCATTTTCATTTTGATTCCTAACTATTTGGAACAATGAGGAAATTTTAGAACTTTCGTAACTATTTTAGTAAATGTATTTATCCTCGAATTGATAAGGGAGACCTTTGTTTGCTTAATATCTTTTCCATTTTATTTTAAATTTTGTATATGTAAGGTAAATTTGAAACATTTGTAACTATTGATCTAATTACTATTAATGTGTGACTCATTTTGCTTTGAATTCATTTGAATATATTAGCATATAATTCAATTTTATCCATTATTTTTCCCTATAAATTGATTAAAAGCCATATCGAACCAATAATTCAATCGACTTAACTGGGTATCAGGGTGTTAATTAGTATGAAACTATCCAATTTTAAAATTAACATTTTCACCAAAAAAAAACTAGATTGAAAAAAAAAATCATATTGGACCAGTTGACCTCGATACACCTTAAACATCATTGTTTCACTTATTGGGGGAAATTTAAGGATGAATAAAGAGATTAGACTCGCTAAACCAAAATCAAATTAGATCATACTGAATTTATACCAAATAACTTTTTTAATAGAAGCAATGATTATTTTAATTATTATACACTTTTTATAATAATATATTTAATGACAATAATTACATTTAATTACAATAACATGCGTACACAATTACCACCCATCACAATTGTTATACCACATACTTAATAAATTATTTAACCACAATTAACAACATACACATAAAATTATCACAACTATTATAAATTTATAATAATAAATTATTTAATTACAACACGTATATTTAATCACAATTATTTAAATACATAAACAATTATCATCATACATATATTTAATCACAACACATAAGCTAATTAAATTACAATCACATTTAATATATATATATATATATATATATATATATAATAATCTCCTCCAACATTTAAAATTTAAGAAAATAAGAAAATATACAAGTGACGGCAACAGGTGGGGGAAGTGGTGCTTCGTCAACGGTTACATGCTCTAGCAGCTGTGGCAGTCTCCAACAACCTATAATTTTTTTTAATGTAAAATTAAATTATAAAATTCATCAAAAATTTGCCTAAAAATAAAATAAATCATAGACAGAAAAACCAAAGAACATGGCACCAATTTTGGTAGTAGCGATGCTAGTAGTGATGCAAGCTGAGATATAGATGAACAACATAAAAACCCCCAAAAAACTAAATCAAAACATAGTATTAATAACAATGCATAACATAAGCACAAGAAATTAACAAAAAAATAATGATTAACGCAATGATCTTACCTTTGGAGACAATCGGGGAGGAGAGAATGACATGATAAAACTTTTAGAGAAGAGAAGAGAAAGAAATGATTAAGAGAAATGAGGCATATAGTAGGGTTTTATAAGCTTTTTAGTTATGTCTTCATTAATATCCAAAATGATGTCGCTAATAATGTGGGGTAAATATAAATGAGCATAGCACGTGATTTATTAGTGACAACTTTAGGGTTATTAGCAATAATAAGTCGTCACAAATAATGCAGCATTGACTGAAAAATATTTTTTTTCTCCAACCTTCCTTCAAAATTTTTCACCACATTAGTAATCCTAAAGACATTATTATTGACAACATAGGTCATAGCATATTTTATTTTCAATAAAAAAAATTCTAGCTCAGGAAAAAATGGGGAAGGGATTTCCTATGAATAAATTGGTGATGACTTTGGGATGAAATTTTACCACTAATATTTAGACCTCCAAAGTTATTTTTAGCGACTACGTATCATCACAATTTTTACTTTTGGTGACTAAAAATTATTATTGTAGTGAATGAAAAGATGTAATGATGTCCAATTAATCAACATGAATCAAAAGACACACAAAATTAAAAAAAAAACGAACAGAAAATTTTGAAGTAAAACATCACCTATAATATTATTTCTTTAGTAACAATATTATTCAAGAAGACATTAATTTAAGTGCAACCGGACATCACCTAAAAAATTATTCATTTAGAAACAAACAAGTTCAAACACCTTTTTTCCCTTTTAAAAATATAAAACAAGTAAGTTATGTTTAACTTATTTTCAACAAATAACCCACAAATGACATACAATTATGTGTAATTATAGTAAATTCTAAAATAAACTCTCATTTTTATTCTTTATTTTCTCATAAAAGAAGGAGTGTTTGTTTCTCAAAATTTCAAGAATATAACAAAATCATTATTAGAGTTCCTCTAGAGAATTCATTAAATATTACTAATTTTTTTGTATTTATACAAAACAAATAATTGCATACATTAATCACACAAGAGACACACATATATTAGATAAATTTAATTTTGATATCTTATTATTTAGATGCCTGATTTTTTTTTCATTTAGATGCTTTTATATTTTACTTTATTTTCAATTGAGTAGTAAAACAAAATGACCTCCTAGTTTCATATAAGTACCCATTTAGGTACTCTAATAAAAATTAATTAAATATTTTATGATTTATTCACATATAATAGTAAACATTATTCACAAAATAAATCTAAAAATCTATTAATATAAATTTGAAAGTGCTATTAAATTATAAGTTAATGCCAATTTTAAATTAAAGATTAAAGTTAGATAGTTGCTAAATACAACTAGTTCAGATATAATTTACAAATGAAAATACTATAAATGAAAAAATTAGAAACAGTGAATAATTTAGAAATTATAAATATCATCAAAATAGCAAATCAAAGTCTAATTTTTTCAAAATAGTTCCAGAAAACTATAAAAACATGTAGGGAACATATTAAGTTAAAAAAAACTAAAACTTCTTAAACTACTTCTCAAATTTTGAAATTTTTTGTAGGCTCTAGAGTATTTCTTATGTTCAAAAACTTCCTAGAAAATTAAAATTCACCAAATTCAAATATTAAAAATATATAAATTATAAAATTTCTTGAATTTGTAAGTTATTTTTTTAAAATGGTATATTATATAATTTGAGAAATGATATAAACTATACTAATTTACTTAGTAAAATTATGGAAATATTATAAGTTTATCATTTTGTTTTAAGTTTATTCAAGTTTATAAGAATTCTCAATAAGTTTAAAAAGTTATTGAACTTTTATGAAAACTATAATTTATGAAGTTTTTTTCAAGAAGTTTTGGTTATTTATTTATTTTTTTATTATTTTAGTTTAAAAAAATTTTTGAATATTTTATATCATTTGGGACATATTTTTTCAAATTTTAGACATTTTAACAATCTTCGAAACTTTACTTTATTAATTTTTTTACAATTTTATAGATTTTAAATTATTTTTATTTTTTCCTTAATTTTTAGTATTACTTTTATTTAGAGTTTTAATTTTTATTTATTTTAAACTAATTAATTTAATCAACATATAATTAAAAAAATGTTATCTTTTTGTATACTAAAAAAATATTATTATATAACTCCAATAAATGTTGCACAAAACAAGGTTCCACATTGAAAACTAAAATTAGTAAGTAAAAACACTCAAAAAAAATAGTCAATATAACTTACTTTATTTTCTTATTGATGCACATATTATTATACACGATATTAATGTTAAAAAAAATATTTTTGATGCTTTCTAGCACTTCCAATAATAATTTTATCAAAATGGCTTATATTTAAAAAATCATTATTTTGTAAAAAGTTTAAAATGTCTTTTTCTTAACAAAAAAAAATTGAATTGTATTCATATAACTTTTTTTACTCAATATTAATTAGTAGCATCATCAAATTGATATCAATACCCTTGGTTCCTACTTCCTTCACATATATTCTTACACGGTATAAATATTTAACATACAATAAATTTGAACCATATTATTAGCTTAAAAAGAATATCTATATACACATTTCTCCTTTATTTCTTCATTGTAGCATTGTAAGACTTATTTGGTATGATACACCTCCCACTATTTGTTTTGAACCAAACATTGATCTCCAAGGTTTGTTTGTAGCATGGTTCAAAATGCAAGATCATAAATTCATCACTTTGGGTTGTTGTATGTTATGGGCCATTAGAAAAATTAATAAATTACCCCAATATTAGAATAAGGAATTTTCCTACTAGCATCATCATAAGTCATTTCTCCCACCTTCTAGAAAAGGTTTGAGAAAGTCATGAATCCTTTGCTCGAGAAAAATTACAAAACATACAACATCATAATACCTTATTACATTAGCCATTCATGCCCTATGCCTCCCTTGTCATTAGGTGTCGAGAATATAAAAATAGCAAAGCAGGATCCTACAAATCTTAGGACCAATTCTACAAGTTAACCCTCCACAGAGAATTGAGAACTTCCCAACAAATCAAACTAAAATGCCTCATCAACACCTATCGTGACTGTAAAAATATGCTATAGAATAGGATTTTCCTTAGCTTATGTCCATGCCCTATTCCCAAACTCAAACTCCGAGCAAATAAAACAAAACCAACTATAAACATGCCATGGCAACATAGGTTTTCTTATGCATCCTCTAAATACCTTCTTCTTACACATTAACCTTGTCCTAGCAATCAACGGAAGGTGATGTGAGGCTAACCTAAGCTAGTCCTCTAGAGCTAGTATAGGTGCCAAAACTCATGGATGTAGGGGTAAATGTGGAGTCTAAATACGACCCTCCACATAAGCCCTAATTGTCTTCATAAAAGCCTCTAGACACTCAAAATGGCAATATGCATCCATCGGTCTTCTAAAACCTAAAGCCAATTAAAAATAACAAAGTAATCAAGCACTAAGATTATATTTGGTTATAAGAAAGTTTTAAGGAAATAAAATTAAAATCAAAATACTTTCTTTCAAACTCTTCTCAAAGAAAATCAAATAACTAATCTTCAACAATTTTATTCCTTACTCTTTTTCTATCTCATTATATTATGTAAACCAAACACACAAAAAAAATGTTTTCCACTTCATTTTCTTTAGTTTCTTTAAAATTTCCAAGAACCAAATGAATCATATGTATCATACAACACAACACATATATAGTAAGGAAGTTAAAAATTAATCCTGATTTCCTACTCTCTTTCAAAGGACAGTCTAGATTTTAAATACTTGAACCTTTAAATTGCTTGCTCAAAAGATAATTATAATCATTCAACATTTTGACTTTAAAACAAAATTTTAGTATTTGAGTCCAAAATAATCTAATACTAACTTATAACACACACCCCCCCCCCCCACAATTTTCACTGCAAAAAAAATGCTTTATTTAAAATCTTGCAATAGTGGGAAAAAAACCAATGAAAATTAGGATGTTGCTATCATACCTAACATGAAATAGATATTTTGTCATCTATCTCATACTAGATAAAAGTTGTGATACCAAACCAACCAAAACCAACATAATTAAAAAGGAAGTGCATAAATACCACACAAAAATAGAAAGAGTTTAGTTTTACAGACCCAAAAACATAACTAAGAAGTGCAAATCCACTAAAAGTGGGAAGAGAACAGGAGACTTTAAATATCTAAGAGAAACCAAAAACATGATACAAAGGTTACTCTTGTGCCAGATAGCCTAACTCTCTTTGATTTATCAAAAGCTCCCATAATAAAGGTCACCTACTAGTTAGTTACTCATACTTATAGAAGGCCCCTTACTCATGAGATTAATAAGGTGAGTGAAAAAATGGACATGTTAGAAGTCTAGATCAAAGCATAAGACTAGGGTCAAACCATGATTAAATATTCAATGGTGGATCACAAAAATCCATACAAGGTCTATACAAACTAGTTGAATAGTCCTCAGAAGCAATGGATTGGTTCAAGATCATAATAGAAACATAAGTAATTTGAGTCAACGATTACTTGATTGGTTTTGGGACTCACCAAATGACTATAGGTCAGATCACTTAACTAATCCCATCCCAAACCAATTGATTGCTTACCTAAAAAACATAGCGCATAAAATTCTTAAACTGGCTAATTGGTTGCTTAAGCCAACAACTAGTTATTTCCAACCAGTTGGATAGTCACATGCAACAACCAACACATAACACTCTTGAATGAACTTGTTAGTGGCTGAAACCAACAAACTAGCACACAACACAAGCCAAAGCTTAAACATGCTTTTTTAACTCATTTTAGGCATCAATCTCATGAGACAAACTATTCTACTACTCCAAATCTCATATCTAACATGTTATTCACTTACACATGTTTGAATTTATACAAGCCATCAAGAATCATGATTTGACATGGTTAACATCAACCAAGGACTGAGTATCCCATTACATACTTCAACTATATGCAAAACACTTTCCATAATTAATATTAAAAACTTGATAGAACTATTACCATGCTCATACACCACTTAGATCATAATCCTTAGAGATAAATCTTGCTAACATGCATAAAAGATATAATTTTTCATGCTCATTGTCTCATGTTTGTTCAGTTTCATCATCAACATACTGAGTAACACATTTATTTACCAATATTCATGCTAAAATAGAGATTGCACTCTAATGCATCCTTTTTCACTCCATTCACTACACAAATAAAAGAGAATAATTTACCTCAAACTCTAGAAAAATCACACCAAAGAAGAAAAAAGGGCATTCTTCAACTAATAAGTCCTAAGCTTCCAACCACTTAAGCACCTTAAGAACTAACATAAGAAAACTCAAAAATACTCCTCTTAAGGGAAATCCAACAATTGCAATAAGGGTCAAAAGATTAAAAAAAAATCACATGGATAACGCAATCTTTCCTAATAATCAAAAAACTAAGATGAAGGCACAAATTCTCAACCTTTCCTGAATCTAAATCTCTCTTGTTTAAGGGGAAAACAAGGAAGAGACAAAAAAAAAGAATCAGAGAAGAAGAGAAGAACAAAAAATGATAAGAAAGGAGAGGAGAGAATTCAATGGCATAGGTGAGAGAAGAAGTGAGCTAGAGAGAAAATGTTAATACTTAAAAAAAAGATAGAGAGAGGGAAAATGTGAAGAAGGGGTATAATCTAGGGTTTGGATAGCCACAAAATTCCCTAACCTTATGTAATACCCCATTTCCAAAAGCCCTAATTATAACCGATAGTTATGTGTATTAGTTGTAATAATTATTTTAGGATAAATGGTGATAAATATATTGCTAATATGTGTAAAATTATTATGAATTATTAGATATTAAATTTAATTAGGTTAAAATATACTAGAGGATGTGTATTAAATTTTTAAACCGATGTTGGGTCTTAACTACTATCTATTTTATCAAGTAAACCTAACCTAGTAACCTAATAAATGTTACTCAAATATTTTACCCTAATTATTCACCTATAAATTACAATAACCTATCCCCTAATTAGTGATAGAAATTTATTTACCTCACTCTACTCCCTCTACCACGACACTTTACTCCTACGAGCCATCACCCTACACCATCTGCTCCATACCTCCCCTATCCCCCATGTTTTCCTCTCCTTGTTTTGCTCCTCTTTTCCTTGCACACTACCCAATTCTTAATTACTTCTCCTATCCCTCTTGTGTTGTGCCAAATCTCTACAGCAAACCTGCAACCTCCTCCTTCTCCCAAGCTCCCTTGCACACAATTTTTTTCCTCACCATTCTCCACTATTATTTGCTCCTTCCACCACCATTTTTTATTTTTTGTAATACAACCCTCCGTCGGCCACCACCATTGATCCCTCACCCCTACACTAGCATCCCTTTTCAAAGCCTCCCCATCAACCATGCACAAACTCCCTAAAACTACCCCCTCCTTCGTGCTACTTCTCCCCTTGTCTCCAACTCTTCCCACCTAAACAACCACCACACCATCGACTAACGTTGCCATTCCACCCCATTCACCTTTAGCAATTCCTACTAAAACAACTCCCAACCTACAGCAAAACCCACCGAATCCTTACCCTTTTACCTTCGACCATTTTAGCTTAAGTTCCCCCCTTTATGCTGCACATTTTCCACCGAGACCCTCTCTTCTACTTTAACCCTTTTTGTGCCACATTTTCTTCCACCACTTGTTGCACCTTTTTTTATCATTATCCCCTCCCTATAACCATCCATTCTTATCATCTGTGACTCCCTAGCACTAGCCAAGCCAACCATTGCTTATCCCCTTTCTCAACCGAAAGCTTCCTCCATTAGTGCTAAGTTTTCTTTGGCTTTCTCTTACTTTTTTAGAACAATTAGTGAGCCTTAAATTATTTTATTAATTTTGGGATTATTTTTGTGTAATATTATATGCTAATACATATGTGTTTGAATGTTAAATTTCTAAGTAATTCTTAAGAACTTTGGAGAAGACTTTTTTTTGTGTAAATTTGGATTAGGTAAATCCAATCACTCATAAGATGGTAGAATTTATGTGCGACCATGCTAGGATTTTTTAGGCCTAGAATTATGCTAGGGTTTATGCTTTTTAAGTATTATCGCATGAATGATAAAATGATAACATGTTGAGGGGATAATATGTAAGATTATTGAAGGTAAAGTTGTATGCATGGTAATATGCCAAATTTTTTAGGTCCACATGTCTAAGATTTTGTTAGGATTTTCATTATTATCAAGTTATTATTCAAATTCCATGGTAAATGTGACATGATTTCTCATGTATGGTAGTTAGGGTTACGATGATTCGTACAAAAGCATATGCCCACGATTAGGGTTAACTTACGATAAATTATATTTGCATCACATAAAGCTAGAGATATCCCCCTATATGTATTGTGATGATAATATTCCTATTTAAATGATGCTTTATGCTTTAAATGTGTGCGCACATTCTTCATAGAAGATGTGATACGTGAGAGTTGCATGATTGGGGTTTTGTGGACGCAACCCATTAAATGAATATAAAGTGAAAAATATATTTAATAGCAAAAATGTAAAGATTACCTAAGTATTAAAATAATGTAGAATATTTCCTTTTTTCCTACTCATGAAAAATCTCTCGTGATGATAATGTTTGGTACGAAAATGAATAAAATGGTGAAACTAGGATGTTGAAGGGCATTTTGGTAATTTTGACCTAATGTATCTTTTACAAGTAATTGGATGCTAAAATGGCCTTAGAATTTTGATAGATTGACCTTAGCTTTAACTTAGATTTACATAGACCTATGACCTTAAATTTTACCTAAATAATTGAAAATAAATGGGAAAATGGTTAAGTATGGAAAATGAAAATTGTTGTGTTATATGTGACTTATGTGATCACCTCATAAAATATTAATACATAAAGTGAAAGATCTCAATTTGAAAATTATTTTTCTCTAGGGGTCACTACCCTATAGATGAGGTATTAGCCCTCGTCATTTTAGTTCATTGGTGTGTCGTGGTGCCCTAATTTAAGGCCTACTCTACTTTATAGATGACCTACGAGCCCTATAAGGGTTACTTAAGGAATAGGTGACCGAGGTTGGGAGGATACTATGTTACCTTGTGTGCCGGTATGATCAGGCATACCATTATATCCCTAGGTTCGAGGTAAGGGTATTGTGTTACCTTCGAGTACCAATATAACTAGGTGTATTGTTGTGTCCCTAGGTTGATTGTATCCCCTTCAAGTAAGTAAAAATAGAAATATTTGTTGTGTAATAAAAGGAAAGAAATGGATTTGTTGGTTCAGTAGCCACCGTAATGCCCTACCTTGGTATTGTGTTGGATTTTGTTGGGTCAGTAGTCGCCTTAGTGCCTTACCTTGGTATTGTGTTAGATTTTTTTGGTTCAATAGTTGCCTCAATACCCTACTAGGGTTGGTCCAATAGATTCCTCAACACCCTACCCTAGTATTTTTTTGAATTGTTATTTTGGTAGTATCCTTAGTGTCGTACCATTATGTTTGGAATATATTTAACTAATCATATATGACTTTGTACCTTGAAATGATGAGAAGTTGGCTAGAATATTTTACTGTTAATGTTGAGATTGGATGTATATATATGTTGTTCCATGAATATTGTTTATGGTTATGGCACATACTTGTTTCTCAAGGATGCTTTATGAATGTTGCATAACTATGTGAAATGTGGGTATGCTGCCTCTTATGAGGTATTATGATTTACTCCGTACGAGAAAGTCGTACTGATACTACTTTTTTAGATGATTATGTGAGGGTCATGGAGTGGCATGAAGCACATAAGAATGGAAAGGATAAGTGTATTCCTTAAGAAGATGTTCTATTTTCATAATGGGCCTTTGGGTCTAAGAGTTAGGGTAAACCGATGTCATGCCTTCAGGTGCTATTTTTTAGTCATGATCGGTTTTCCTTTGGACTCTTGTGTCCCTTGATGTATTTTGGCTATACTATTGTACAGAAAATATTTATCCACAACTTCTATCTATGTAATATTATATTTCTATTGATTTACTTTTGTTATGGTTTGTTTTAGCCTTAGCACTTAGTATATGAAAGGCAAGATAGTCATACTTATGCTAAGTGTGATGGTAATACCAAATAATTTAGAAATTAACACTTACGCAAAACAAAATTTCCAAGTTGGTAAATTGGGGATGTTACACCTCGGCCCTCAATAAATTGGTGGGATATAAAGTGTTGGGAAAATTTTGAGCCAAAAATAGAGCTTAGCCCAAGATGGTGCATACAAATGGTTATTTGATTCCCAAAGTCAATTCGGGTTATCAAAGGATAGGGAAATGATGAAACATGAGTTGTAACAAGTCAAGAAGCTTTACATATGATTCTAAAACCAAATTGTATAGGAGGGAGGGAGGGAGGGGGGAGAGAGAGAGAGAGAGAGAGATAGAGAGAGAGAGAGAGAGAGAGAGAGAGAGAGAGAGGAAAAAGAATAGAAGGAGAAATGAGGTCATCATGGCACTTTTGTGAAGATATGGTCCCTAACTTGGTTTATGATGATTCAAAGTTTGAATTAAGGGTGAAAAAAATCATAAAAATGATTTTTGAAATCCCTAAAGTACAATGACCAAGTTGTAAGATCGTTTGGAAAAAAAATTAAATCAAAATCAAGCACAAAAACTTCCAAGTCAAAAGAACTAGTTGACTAGTATGACAAAACCAGTTGACTAGTCCATTAGAATCAATTAACTGGTTCTTCCAAACCCAACAATGAAAAATATAAATAAACCAGTTGATTGGTATATTCCCAAACCATTCAACTGGTTTCTATAGAAACTGATTCTTCCCTTATAAGACTAAAACCTCAAGAAGCTAATCTTACAAAACATCCAATATAAGAGTAAATAACATCATATCATGATCTAGCACACATACCAAAAGCACATTAGAGAGTCTAAAAAAGTGGATTATTAAATGAATATTTCCAAAATATATATATATATATATATATAACCATTTTACTACTGCTTATGTGGTTATTTCCAACTTCTTTCCCTGAAGACAAGTTATGTTAGGACTTTACCTTTACTCCCACTTTGCAACAACTACCTACAATCTTTGGGACCAAGCCTTCTACCTTTCCATGATAAGGGTTCCATGGTATTGTATCTACCCAAAAACTCCTAACCTATAGGGAATTATGGGTTCTAGGCTTCTTTCCACTCTAGCCTTTCCTTCTCAAGGATATTGCTAAATCACTCCCTCATTTTATCATCCAATAAGCCTAAAATCATACCCAATATGCCCACTAATTCAATGAGTTTATCAATTATCAAAGTATGTCCTTTTTGGGCTTCACCTAGGCCTCTTCTTTCTCCTTGGCTAGATTCTTTTATTGCCTAACGTTATTTTTCCTTTTTAAATGTAACATCTTTCTTTCTTTCTTTCATACAAAATCTTAACTTTCATAGCCATATGTTCCTTAAAACCTAGGGACCATGATGGATGAGACATTAAGGTCAACAATACTCCTATGCTAGCCGACATATCCTTTTTCACCTCCTTCTCATAATTATATATTTCCATACCATCTTTATAGAAATCATTCCTCCAATATTCTTTAGTTTTCCTATCCACATATGACCATCTCCCTCTCTCTCATTCCCATACGAAGTTGAATCCCCCATTCCCTCTTAAATAGGCATAATTGTTGGAGATTTTTTTTCTTTAAGTAACCCTTTGCATCGTGGAACTCAAACTCAAGTTCAAAGAAGGATTCATTCAAGAAGGATATCCTCCTTAGCATTGGGATTTGACCATACCCCTCCTCATTTATTGGTGTCTTCATGTTGTCTATAAGTGTCCATTGGGCTGACTCTGTATCTGCCTCTATGGAGCTATTATTATCATTAGAGGTGTTGTTTGCTCCCTAGATACCTCCGCACCTCTTATAGACCAATGGCCACCT
The DNA here is from genome assembly GCA_039764185.1 of Tamarix austromongolica. Taxonomy (NCBI): domain Eukaryota; kingdom Viridiplantae; phylum Streptophyta; class Magnoliopsida; order Caryophyllales; family Tamaricaceae; genus Tamarix; species Tamarix austromongolica. The sequence continues at coordinate 26,035,822 of CM077817.1, forward strand.
TTCCTCCATCACATGTATCTAGGATTCCCACCCCCTCCCGATGTTGAATACATTTTTTCCCTCCACTTGCTGCATTTGGGAGATGTACAATTGAATATTGCAACTATCCAACATACCCTCTTTGAGATTAGCATTTTTAATTGAAGCTTTCATGCGCCATACATTTCCAATGATCCTAAATGTATCATAAATCCATTCTATTAATGGGACACTGAAGATGGTGATCCATACTTCTCTCCATTCAATTCGATGTGTGAAAGCCCACCTATCTAGTAGATTATACCATTGCAGTAATCATGAACACAAACTCTCCTCCATTCCTCCATATCTTCCAATTCGGGGAAGGTAATTAAGTGCTTCAAACCACCCATTAGGTGAACTCTATCACCCGTAAAATCTTAGGTGTTAATTTGGGTCTCAATAACACATGGTTGGGATAGTGAATAAGCAACTCTGGTCAAAATTTAAATTTTCCCCACTCACTATCCCGAACACCACCTTAGGTTGTCCACTCTCCAACTCCTCTTCTGGTATGGTGCCCCATTCCTCCTCTTTTTCTTTTATCATTGTTTAATACTTCCTTGTATGGGTATCCTTCCCTAGTGCTAGATTTGTATGCTTTCTCCATCCCCTTGCATGTTGCAGGTTTCACTACCTCTTTATGCCATGCTCTAGGTGTGGCTCTTGGCCTTTGAAATCTTTCTGTTTAGACTAATATGGGTCTTGGTCCTAGTATTCGGTCATCTTCCTTATTCATTGCTTGGATGGCATCCTCCTCCTTGTGAAACTTGACAAAAGTGAACAAGTAGTTGCAATCCTTCCTTATTCTATGGGGCATGAACATGTCCACTTCTAGCTCCCCGTATGTCCGAAATAGCTTTCTAGGAAGGCATTGCTAGCACCCATGGGTAGATAATCTATGAACAATGTAGGGGGAGATTAGGTGATTGGATCTCCATTGGGATGACAATGGCTCTTGGTTAGGCTTGGGTTTTGGGGGGGGGGGCAACTTCTCTCTCTAAACTCTCATTCTTAGGAACTGTACGAATAGTTGAAAAGACTAAATGTTATTTTGATAGAACAATTATAGTACGTAGTTTTTTCTTACTTCTGGTCCATCTGAGCTCTTCCACTCTGTTTTCTCTAATCAAATTATTCAAGTGATTTATCAGGTCCTTTTAATTATGTTAAGATTAATGTAGCTTTTCCTCTCTGTTAAAGGCATTCTCCTCCTTTGAATTATGCTAAGATTAATGTAGATGCTTCAGTTAAGGAGTTTGTTAATTGACAGGTTGATATTGTTAGGAACCAGAAAGCTGGTTGACTTATTGTTGGATCGACCACAAAATCAGTCCCAAACTCTCAGATTCTGTTATTATAGCTGAAGCTGAGGCTATACTTCACGCATTTGAGAATGCGGTGGATAAATGATTGCAGCAGGTCATCATTGAAATTTTATAACCAAACGGTGACTATGCTTAATGATCCAACAATTCACAGGATCTTAATCTGCAACAAGGTGGTCTTCCTGTAAAATGAAGATTTTGTTATCGACCATGTCTCAATAATGCAACCTTAGCTGTCGAATCCTTAGCTAAACATCCGGCTAACTCCATCACATGTACTAGGAATATTTCTTTTTCCTGGTCTCATTAGGGATATGCTCTATCCCTGCATTTCTACTTATATAAATTTTGTTTTAGCCTTGAGCATTCCAAAAAATTATATTCAATAATAAAAAATTGCTGCCTGGCATTCTTATAAACGTGCTCATGAAAAGATAAAACCTCTAGCTATCCGGGGGTGGCTACCAAACCGAAACATCGGCAAATGCGTCGGCGGTCCAACGACTAAGAGTAGTGAAGTAATTGGATTCGCAGTGGATATTTGACATACACTATCGACACAATCGCAAATAATTGTAGAACTTCAAAGACGAGTATTCATTACAACATTCACCCAATGAGCGTTAGGTATCGTCCTCTACAATCTGAAATCAACGAACTATTCGGATCAAGGTGCGTTTATGATCATCAGATCTCAACTCCTTGGCCAGGCTTACAGGCCGATTCTTCTGACCAACAGATCCAGGTAAAATGTAAAGCACCGGTGACTGATACCAAAACTGCTGGTTGATTACTGAGATTCTTGAACTTGGAAGAACCTTAGCCCCTCTGGATTTAAAGCTTTCAAGAACCCAAATATTTTGATTTATGAACATCATTGCAGGCCGACTCCAAAAGATGTTCGCTGCCAGTTTTTACCACCCATCATTATCTCCTTTGCACGCTCTTCTTCCTCTTCAAGTTTCTTTCTCCTAGCAGCCTCTTCTTTATGCCGTTGTATCATTTCTAGTTCACGTTGGCGTTCCTCCTCATTTCGCTGAAGCTGCAACGCCAAGGCCCTCTGAGCATCCTCCACCTTTCTCCGGTTCTCCTCAATCACCCTATCCAGCTCCTCTCTCTCTCGCCGAGCTTGTTCCTGCAGGTCACAGCAATCAAGAACCAGACACCATCAGAATCAATAGATGGGCCTTTTCAATTCAAATATAATCTTCATGGATAGTAAGGTCCAACTAAGATTTTATCATAAAGTGTGTCCTAACAAACAGTCATACATTGACACAACGAATTTGCCCTAAGACAACCAAAAGTTCTTCACTTCTATAACTCATCTTTAATACCCATTTTACATATTTGTTTGAACTAGAATAGATATTTTCATGAAATGTTTTGTTGTTTCCAAACACACTGGCACGGTTTGGTAAATTTATTATTTTCTCATTATCAGATAGTTCGTTTTATCTTATTATTTTTGGATACTTATAATTTCATTATTTACAACTTATTATTAATTCATTAATTAATCTCACTAATTCAACTAAATACAAAATAAGTCTAATAAAATTTATTTTTATTACAAAAATACCATTTATTAATTAAACCCTATAAAGTATCAACCTTACCTTACATGTCTAAACTTGTCATTTTACATCAATTTATTCCATTTCAAAAAGATTCGAAACGTTATTATTACTTCAGTCCCATATATATTCAAATAATTTATATTTACCAACACTCTACCATATTATCACTTCTATCAAATTTAACTCTAGTATTATTTTACTCAAAAGGTACCTATACAAAAGATAGATAATAGGATGGTATATATTTTGTAACCCTATTACCCCCATATCAAACTATCACTCAATAGACCTTTGTTTCTCATCATATGTGGCTACAAATGGTTGTTGTCACTTCAAACTAGATAGAAAGATTGAAAAATCAACGTCTTTGTCCAAGAACGCATCTTAACGGTGTTTAGTAATATAAGCATATGACCTTTTTCCCTATATTATATGTATATATATGTTTAAAATGAGATATAGCGTTAAACTACTTATTTTTACAGTTCTTAGCCTCTTTTATCTTATCCAATAGTAAAAAAATTAATGTGTTCTTATAACTGTTACAATAATTACATTTATTTAAGCATCTTATATTTCTCGTCAGTTCTGAGTCTAAATAAGCCAAGGACAACTTCTTAAATCTAGACCTTAGGTTCAAATTGAAGGACTAGGTTTAGTTGGGTCCAAAATAAAAAGTAAAAAAATTGCCACCTCACCGTATCAAAATTTCTTCTCTCATTCTCGCCGTCTTTCGCTTCTTTTCCCTACCAAACTCAACATGCAAGTAGGCTGCCACTCCAATGATCTACCTCAGTAGTTTAACGCTATAACCAGCCACACTACCAAACCCTCCTCATCCACCTTTGCCTCCCTAGATCCCTCACTAAAACCATTCCCCATTATTGTTAAGAAAAGACAAGATATGTATGGAATTAGATTAAGTTCAACTTTAGTTCAGTTTGGGTGTGGGTTTATGTTAGCATACGGGTAGTTGGTTCGTTAATTATTGGTTATGATCATTTCATATACCAGTAGTTGTGAGGTCAACCCACTTCAGGTCGGTTTTCAGTAGGTTCGAATTGTTGTGTCAAAATCGATTTCTAAGTTTTGGATCAAAATCAGGTATGGACTTAGGTTAGTTGGCTCAGGTATCGAGCCCCAGTCAGCCTTGAAAGGTTTAGCTACGACTAAACTAACTAAGATGAAAAGTTAGAAGTTTTCACTATCTTCAATGCACTGAAACATAGGATACCTTATTTTTTGTGATTTTGGAGACCGAAACGTGATTTGAAAGTGACAAAAACCTTCATCCACATCTTTGATCGACTTCTTTTGGTGAGTTGTTATTGATCAAAATGATAAAGAATTACCAAGCTAGAGCAGCAGTCAGCAGTAGCAGTGGTGGACCTGTGGTGACGAGTGGCTTCCTTCTCTGACACTTACAATCTCCAGCTTCCTCTCTTTCTTTTCATTTTGTCATTTTACATCTACAAACAAGGACTAAACCCTCCCTCCCCCCACCCCCCTAAATAAAACTCTCTATTAGGTGTGGGTCATGGGGAGTGTCCAACAACATTAGAACTACCTGTTTATGTATTAACTTCTTTTTAAAATATTATATTTAAAGCTCCGTTCAAATTTGTTAGTTTTGGATCTTATTATTCATCAAATAAAGTTTATGAAACACCAATCTGACTTAGACCCTATTTTCCCCACCTTTATATTTAAATCCAATAATAGTTGTTTTTCTCAACAAAAAAATAGAGATAATAATAATATTATTATTATTATATACAATAACATTTATAAAAATAATTTCATTATAACTACAATTATTAATTTTTATGGTTATTATCTGTATTATAATTATAAAAAGTATTATTATGATAATAATAATTATTATATTTACAATTATAATTAATTATTATAATTATAATTTCTATTGTTATTATAATCAAATTATATTTATTATTGTTATAGTTATTATAATTATTATAACTGCAGCAATAATTATTATATTTATAATTATAATTATTTAATATTATAATTATAAGGTATTGTTTACTATTCTAATTATGATAACTAAAGTAATAATTATCATAAATATATACAATTATTATCATCATTATAATCATCTTTATTTATGATCCTAATTTATTATAATTATAATTATAGTAATAATAAAATTATATTATTAATATTAATATTGATATTATTATTATTATATTTAAAATTTATAATTATATTATTTATAATGATATTCTTAATTACAATATTTATATTCAATAATAATAATAATAATAATAATCCTAATAACAAAAGTAGGGCCTTACACTTTGCTCTCCTCACTTCTAGGACTTACAAATTACCCCCTCCGTATTAAAAAGAAAGTAATTCTGTCACCAAATTTTTGTATAAAAAAAAAGTCATTTTAGAAAATTAAAAGTTTATTTTCCATTTTTACCCTTACTTTTTTAACTATATATACATTAAATTTTTTGTTATTTTTCAATGAATGGTGTTAGTGTAATTTTAAGACTAATTTTATTGATTTCTTAAAAAGTGTGCAAAATGACAGAATGACTCCCTTTTTTATACGAAAGAAGTAATATATAATTAATAATAATAAATATAATATAGATGGTAATGATAATAATAGCAATAGTGGTAAGAAAAGAACGTTAACTATCACACCAACAATAGTAAAATTAATAACACTGCATTAAACTTTTTCAATCACATGAGATAAGTGCAAAAATACAGCAGAATATAGCCTCAATGTCAAAAATATAATTAAGCATAAAATTTAAGTACTTTCTAAATTTGATATATACATTTATTATGCTTTTGGCATTTCCTAGCATCCATGATCCTAGATTTTTGAAAATATTCCTTTCTAGGTTTCCTCACGTCCCTGCTTTAGTCCTGACCAACCTAGTTCATCATAAAGAGGAGCTCTCAGTAGATTCCCCCGTGAATGTATGTGTGTAAATAGATAGATGATTTGAGGGTCATATCACACTATCTCGGATACAGATTATCCCCGTCCCAGAAAACAAAGTAAAATAAAAAGTTCCACTTCTTCACTCCCTATTTAAGAGTTTTTCTACAAAGGAAAAAATAAAGGAACAATGATGCCCAACAAAATGACTACGCACATAAATAATCTCCAAACTTCAAACCATAGCATAAACATTGGTTCTTACTAGCCATGGTATGTGCACTTGAGCAAGAGAGATACATATATGCATATACATATACATAGATATTCACATAATCAATTTGCTATAAATTCCGCTAAATAATGTAAGTCAGAAGCAAGTAGCTAGTGCCATTTTACTCCAATAGCTAACCATTTCAAGATCCAGAAACCTGGAAGTATACAATATATGATAAAAAGTCTGCAATGTCTATAATACTCACCTCTTTCTGCCTTGCCTCCATCAAAGCGGTTTCCTTCTCTTTTTGAAGCTGCACAGAAACATCATCAAATAACTGTTTACGTCCTTCTTCCACACGCTTTTCAATTTCCTTCTTAGCTTCCTCAGAATTCAACCGATTCTCAACATTCTTTCGTATTGCTTCTTCAATTCTCTTTGCAGTTTCTTCTTCTAATAGTTTAAGTTCTATTTCTTGTTGAATCCTAATATAGAAAAGAACAAAAGTTACACATAATTACATCCATGAATACAACACAAGAAGCAGCTAGGAAAACTGACATGAAATTTCTGTTGGAAGCAGATTGGTAAAAAGCAGAGTCATGCATCGAGCTTCAGCGCTCATCTTTGCTTAATTTTTGTTTTGCCCTCGGTGACAATGTAATGAAAGTTAGACCCCAGTGACATATAAGCTTAGCTTTCAGTAGGTCAAATGGCTTACAGAAGATTCATCCATCGCCAGGTTGCTCACTCACTTATCCATTTAGCAATTTAATGCATACCTCTAACAGATGTCTGATCCATAAGAAATGAGATTTTAACACTGGAAGAGTAGATAAACGACGCAGCACAGATCATCAAAAACAAGTTCGACTATACCAGTAGCTTCCTTCAGAAAAGCCTGTAAACAATCTCAAAGCAAGCTTTAGCATGTTAAATCTAATCATGAAGTAAACAAAGCACAATTAAAATCTGCTTAAGAGATATGATAGAAATAATGAGATCCCATGAATAAACATAAAGATGAAAATGTCAAAGGATAGAAAATGCAAATAGCAAAGTGGATAGACAACAGAACCCATGTGTTGGCAAAAATCAATATTTACATAGTGTTGTAAACACCTAAACCTTCTTGTTCAACTTGGAAAGGTATATGAAATAAGTAAGTGAATCAATAATTACGGGCCCAATGAACATGCTGGTCTGGGAATAAGGATGAAAGAACACGCTGATATGTAATGGTGTGCCCCGCCCAGCTGCCCTATAAGTAAAGGTGGTGTGATGTAGTAGCATCCACATTCCTGCTAGCACAAGTCCATGTGTATGGCTTGTGACAATTGATGAATGAAGATTAAAGGGGGGGGGGATGTGTATCTACAAAGTCAACTTTGCTGATTACATCAGATAAGTTGAAGTTGCAAATCAGAATGACGTGAATATCCGCCGAATTAGGACTCATCTCAACCTCAAATTTCATTTCAGTATTGTTCATAAAGTCGTGATAATCACATATAAAGGTGCGACAGATGCAATGACACAAAGTGCACCATAAATGTTCTCTGGGCCCATGTGCCCAAGTAAGAAATGTGTTTGCTCAACTATAATAATGCTCAAACGGGAAGGGAGCACAAATAGAAAGAAAGCAAGATGGCAACCTGTCTACCTTTTCTTTTCTTCTTCTTCCTTTTTCTGTTTTTTAACGGCATTCCTGCGCTCCATTGATGTGATACTAGGGCTTTGAGACTTCCTCACAGGAGAAAGGGAAGAGCTTCTGCTTCTTCTTCTCCTCCTGTGACGACGCGGTGTTGGAGAACGGCTCTTACGCCTCCTCACTGGTGAACGACTTTTACGGCGACGAGGGGAGCTAGAACGACTCCTCCTCCTGCATAAGAACCCAATTTTCATGTTAGAAAAGCAATGGACAGATCTTCAGTATTGCTTTCAATAGTTTCCCAAGGTATTTGCAGACTGTCATAGCAGATGTATACAGGTGAGGTAGATCATTTACTTAAACTGGTAAGTTCAGCTCAACAGAAAACAGTACAGACAGATAGATTTTGATCGTATCTGAATTATTTGATACTAATAGCAAATTATTCAGCTTTGCTCTTCCAGATAACATGAGAGCAGAGATATCCAATGCTATAAATAAGGAACACAAATTTGGCATGTACATCAAATATTTCACCAAAAATCATAAATAAGCAGCTTGTGACTAAGACTGAGAAATTTCTATACATTCCCACGTAATTTGCACTTCAAAAAGTATTCTTCCCTTCTTAATTTGAAAAAAAAATGAGGCTTCGTGAGAGGAAACACTCAAGTCCAAGCATAACAGGAAATATCCACATCAGCAAGTCAGAATTCATAAATCTAGCTAGCGGTAATCATTCAGCATTCTGAACTACATTATTATAAATATAATCCGTAAAAAAACTTCTCTCGGCAGCTCAGCATCACAAGAATTTCAGATATAGTAGTGGAACAACGGAAGAAATGAAATACACAAGAAATTACATCTATTTCTGCAAATAAAGATATCAAGTACTTGAATTGGAATCTCAACATAACATATTTTCATGTCAGCTAAAATGCATCAGTGAAGAAAGCAGGTAATTACACCAAAAGGTGGGAGAAAAAGGTTAAAAAAAACTTGCCGACTATATGGAGAGCGACTGCGATCTCTCCGACTTCGTCTACTATGACGGTAACTGACAGGCGACGGAGAGTACCTCCGTCGATAAGGTGAGCGCGAAATACTTCGAGCCATTATTTACTTCAATTTAACGAGCCAGAACATTCAGATTGCAATCGTTAAGGATCAGATGTTAGTGCCGCATCCAATTTCCGACTCTGAATTAAGGGGATAATCAAATTCGTCGGTATGAGCAAACCCTAAGCAGAGTGGCTTACGAGAGTCGCATTTAATCCGATTTGGGGGAGGCAGCGCGACCAAACAAATAATAGTCGCTTTACAAGCCGACTTCTCGCAACCAAATATGGGTTTCGGGTGTGGGGCGTCCCCTTCTCGTCTCTCGCATCTTCTTTGTTCTCTTTTTCTTTTTCCTTTTTCCTTTTCCCTTTGTGCTGGGAGCTATTTACAAAATTCTCAATTACTATGTAATTGTTTGTTAATTTCATTTTTATCCCCTAAAAAAATCTCATTTTCGATATAATATCTAAAGTAATAATGTAACTAAATTAATAATATGGTTGATGTTATAATGATATCTCGTGACAAATTTAAATAATTATGAAAGTTAACATAATGGATAATGATATTTGATCCAAAATATAATGTTCTAAAAGTATCGAATCACCATTTTTATCTTATAAGTCGAGATTTGAATTCTAATAATTTTTTAAGGTCTTCCATTTCCTTATGAAAAAAATTGTATTCAATAATTTATCTAAGTTAAAACAAATTGATATATATTGATAATTTTCGATATTTGTTATTTTAATAAGATAAATTCTTATAATATTTTTATTTGTTTATAAGATTTATTTATTTTTTTACATTATAAGGGGGAATCCATAATCAATGAAACTGAGACGTTACAAGAGACATAACGGTAAGTACATCCTCCATATAAGTCAAACCATAAGAGTTTTCTAATCTCTATGGGAGGAACATCGAAGAGGTGGAGATTATAAATAAGAGTCTGATCCATATGAGCAAAGCCATCAACAACAGAGTTAGACTCTCGATATGAATGCATCACGCGACCATAAGCAAAATTCTTCAACAAATTCTAACATTCCTTCACAATGGTTGAATAAGGGTGATGATGAAGGGAATGATTATTAATGAGTTTCACAGCAATGAGGGAATCACAATTGACCACAATCTTATTGTGACATCGATTATAAGACTCATTCAATCCATTCTAGATAGCCCACAATTTAGCTTATAAAATTGACCCATGTCCTGAGTTAGAGGCAAAACCAAACAACTAACAACCCAAATGGTCTCTAGCAACCCCACTAGTTGAGATCGAGCTAGGGTTCGTTATAGCTCTGCCATCCACATTCAATTTTACCATGCCTGTTGGAGGGGTGTCCTATCCAAGCAAATGTAGTCCATTACCATCTTTGTTAGCATGAACCACTACTATAATATCCCATGCCCAAGTCTCCTCCTTGACAAAGGTATAAATCCATGAAGCTGTCTAGAAAGGATCAATATTAAAACCTCTGAAAATTTTACGACTGCGCCAGGACCATAGGAGGCAACAAGTAACCATAAACGTTATAGTCCAAGGCAGATCGGGAACATTCAGCTTCCTAGTATGATGCATGTTTATCCAAAACCACTCATGGAAACCTCCCTGAAAGAACTTATCCATATCATTCGCATAAAGGAGATGAAGCTAAATATGGTTACTGGTGGGCCAATCGCAAAGGACATGTCCAATATCTTCTAAAGCACCACAACAATTGGCACATGAATCATCATCATTTAACCCTATGTGCATACACTTAAAATTTGTCAACAATACCTAGCAATTGTCTTAATTTGATGTTAGAATTTTTTTTCAAATTAAATTCCAGCAAGAGGAGGAGGGAGTACCAGTAATACCCAAATTTTTTTTAGGAATAATGGATAAAAAATGAGGTATTTAATAAAACTAAAATATATGTACCCTTTATAATAAGAATATTAATTATTATTATTATGACAATAAAAATAACACAAAAAATTATTATTTGGAAGTTATTTTAATTAACTAACTTAAAATAAATTATAGATAAATTATGGCAATTTCTAAATTAATATAAAATATTTTTATTATTATTATTTATTACCCATAAATCCCCAAAAACCCAAAACGCCTTATCCATCCCTATTTTCCTTTTTATTGTTCCTTTCCTCTTTTTCTTTTTCTTTTTATCTCTTTTCTTTCTTTCTTTTTCTTCCTTTCTTTTTTTATTTCCGCCCAAACGACTGGGTTGCGACCTAGTAGGCCCAGCAGGAGCAAACCTGTAATCCCTCAAAAATTTCGAAAACCTATATTTTAATAAATAACTTTATTTAAAATAAAATTAGCTTGTAAAATTATTTATTTTAATTATTTTATGGATTTTAGAGTATGTAAATTTAGATAAGAGTATTTAACAAATTAAAAATAAATATTTTGCTATTTATCATATTGTTTTATTTAAATAATTTTCCAAACTAATATTTTACCTACTTTATCCTTTTTAAATTAATATTTTATATTATAATGAATTAAATTATTAAATTAAATAATTTATCAAGAATATTACATTTTATGATTTTATAAATTAATTTATTTTATTTTCCCCATCTTTCATTCCCTTTTTCCCCTTTTTCCTTTTCTTCTCTTCTTTTTTTTCCTTTTCCCCCTCCCTTGGGCCTCCCGGCCAGGCCAGCCCTCCCTCGCGCGTTTGGGCCAGGCCCGTCCCCCAGCCCCTTCTCCTCCTCGCACGGCACACCAGCCCGCCCTCCTTTCTTTTGCCCCTGGACCGGCCGGCTTGCCTTATTTCTTTCTTGCGCCGGTCTGACCGCCCGCCATCCCTTTCTTCTTCTCCTTTCTTCCTCCTCCCACGCCCGACCTGCTCCCGTCGCCATGCCAACCCTGCAACTGCGGCTGCCTGCCATCGCCACCTACCTCCATCTCCCTCTCTCTCTTCCCCCGTCATTTTCCTTCCCTTTTCGAGCCAAACCAGCCCTTGGACCACACCCCTCATGCCCCTCTCCCTTTCCTTCTTCTTCCCTCTTTTCCCCTGCCACCCGACCACCACCTACCACCTGCACCCTCTCGCCGGCCAGCCGCTGCCCCCTTTCTTCTCCCTCTTATTTTTACTCATCTCCCCAGCCATTCATTCCCTATAAATTCGAACCCACATCTCCCTTCCTCGGTCCTCTTCTCTCTTTTCTCCTCCTCCCATTTGTTCCCCTTTTTTTTTATTACCGCCGCCCGCCGCCGCCTGAACCACCGCACCCAGCCCTGCGCCGCCTTCTACCACCGCCTACTACCACCCTACACCACCACGCCGCCCCTCGAGCCCTACACTTCCTCCCTCCTCCACCCCTTTTCTTTTTCTCCCCATTTTTCCCCTTACCGCCAAGCCACCTGCAACCGCCACTTCCGCCACCTTTCGGCCACCTCTGTCGCCACCCAACCCACCTTTCGACACCCTGCAACCCCCTCTACAACCGCCATGCCTTAGTTGGCCGAAAACAACCCTTGCACCCCTCCATTTTTCCCTCTCCTTTTCCTTCCTTCACAACCCCTTCCCCTCGACCCTTCTCGGCAGCCAACTTCGCCGCCTTTCCGCCGCCCTATGCCACCGTGAAGCCACCCTTAGCCTCCACCTACATCCCCTCTTCACTTCTGCACCATTCCCCTGCCTTAGAACCTCCCCTAACCACCTTCTTTTCTATCCTAAAGACCCTAACCCGAAAATAATAAATCTTGCTTCCTTCACCCCTCTTCGAGCCTTTTCCCCTCTCTTTTCTGCATGAAACTCACGCTGCTTATGCAGCGTGAGCTCCCCCCCCTTATTTTGAAAATTTCTTGGCTAATTTTTAAGGTATAATAGTATTTTATGTTAAGTGTTTTATAATTAAATAAATTTTTATAAAGTCTTATCCTTTTAATTTCTTGTTTCTAACATAAATATGATGGATATTATTTTTAGGTGTTGAGTTGCTAATTATGCTTGGTAAGATTTGATATTTTGCGGGATTAAGGTAACTATTAATCCTCCCTTAAATACATGGAAAAACGTATGCTAGCACATTAGGGATTTTGGTATGATTTTATGTATGTTTTGTGAGCCTAGCATGTTATATAAATGGTTGATTACATTGATTGAAAGAAAAAGGGAAATGCATGATAGATTTTATGCCATGTGTAGGTATGATAATTAAGGAAGAAGTTGCTTATTGATGGAAATGTTAAATGCTTGTTTATGATGTATTTATTGTCTAAGGGTATTTTAGTAATTATGCTTATGAAGTGTGTGATCTAATGTATGTAGTTACTAATGAGCATTATGTTGAATAATGACAAGTTGGTGGACTTACATGATAAGAATGAAGTATTAATATCATTATTTTATGTAGTGATGGTAAATTCATAAAAATGGTGAATAAAGGGTATTTTGGTAATTTTGTAAACAAAAGGGTATTTTGGTAATTTCAAAGGGAAGGGGTGAAATGATAATTTTATAAGTAAAGAGGATAAAATTGTAAGTTGTGAGAAAGAAGGGTATGATGGTAATTTTTGAGATAAAAGAATAATATGGTAGTTTTATGATTAAATGGCCAAATGATAATTTTATAAGTAAAGGGGTATTATAGTAAATTTTGGAGAAAAGGGATAAAGCGGTAATTTTGGATTCAAGGGGCAATATAGTAATTTTATAAGTAAGTGGTAAGAATGGTAATTTTGGAAGTAGGGGTAAAATAGTAATTTTGGATGAAGGAGGGTATTATGGTAATTTTTCAAGTAAAAGGACAATATGGTAAATTTTGGAAGTAGAGGGGCAAAATAGTAATTTCATAAATAAATGGCAATATGGTAATTTTACAAGTGAATGGCGAAATTATAATTTTATAAAGGGTATTATGGTAAATTTGGGAGTAAAGGGGTAATATGGTAATTTGGGAAAAGAATGGCAAAATGGTAATTTTGTAAGGAAAGATAAAAATGGTAATTTGAATGTAAAAGGGTAAAATAGTAATTTGTAAAGTAAAAGGAGTATTACAGTAATTTACAAGCAAAAGGGTAATATGGTAAAATTAGAGGTAAGGGGTAAAATGGTAATTTTGTAAATAAAAGGATATTATGGTAAATTGGGAGTAAGGGGTAACTCGATAATTATGATAACGACGAAAGATAATTTAGTAATTAAATTATGATTGGAGAAGGGCAATTGGATAAGTATGATACTAGAGAAGGGTAATTTGGTAAATTAACCAATTAAAGGGCATTATAGTAATTTTAATAATGGAGAAGGGTAATGTAGTAATTATTATTATGGAGAAGGGTAAATTAACAATTATGATTATGAAGAGGGGTAAATTAATATTTGTAATTGTGAAGAAGGGTAATTTGGGATTTATGATAATTAAAAAGGGTAAAATGGCAATTAAAATAATTGAGAGGGGTAAAATGGTAATTATGATAAAGGAGAAGGGCGATTTGGTAATATAACCAACCAAATGGGAAATATGTTAAGTGTAGCAATTATGAGGGGTGAATGTTAATCTAAAAAGTGTAGGAGACAACTTGATAACCTAAATTGGATAAGGGGTAATTTGGTAGTTATGCAACCTAAAGGGTAATATGGTAATATATCAAGTAAGGAAGGGATGACTTAGCAATTATATAAGTAAGGGGTAAAAGAGTAATTTGTACCAAACATATCATTGTGATTGTGGACCATTGTAATATGATTTAGATAATACTGATTAGCCAAGTAAGAGTATCTGATGATTAGTATGGCCTTGATGGTTTCTCTGTGGCATCCTGGATAATCCTCTGAATAAGAAATGACTAATGATATCGGAACAATTGAAAGTGAATAAGTATCTGATTACCGTGCTTTTCATGATCACTTTAATTAAGATACTATGACTTAAAGTGAAAGACCTCGAGATCGGGAATGGTGACTCCTTAGGGGTCGCTACCCTAAGGACGTGGTTTAGTCCACGATTATTCTGGTATTTGCTGGTGTGCCTTTGTGCCCCAGCTAGGCCCTATATCTTACTCTTTCTAGCTCTACGGACCTAGTTAGGGGGTATGCATACTTATGGATTAGGTGTCCTTGTCGGTAGGGTACTGAGTAGCTTTATGCACCAGTACGACCAGGGTACCTTTGCGTCCTTGGGTTCATGGTTGAAGGGTACTGAGTAGCTTATATGCACCGGTACGACCGGTGTACCTTTGTGTCCCGGGTTATTAATCTCCCGTCCGAGGCAAATAAATATGATTGTTATTCTGATTAAGAAAAGGAAAGATACTAATTATGAAAGTGGAATATTAATGAGCCGGGCCCAGATGATTATGATATTGAGTACCGGTCCACCGGTTATAATAGTGGTCAGGAGCGTTGTGCCCTGGGTGATGATTCTTTATATATCCCGGTCCATCGGTTATAATAGTGGCCAGGAGCGTTGTGCCCTGGATGATGATTCTTTATATATCCCGATCCACCAGTTATAATAGTGCCCAGGAGCGTTGTGCCCTGGATGATGAGTTATATGTATTCTGGTCCACCGGCAATAATAGTGGGGGTCCCGAGCTCAATAAAAGCAGTCATGTATGTGAATAAGATTATAGAAAAATACTAATCACTTATAGTGGAACACCATGTGAGTCGGGGCCAGACCAGTCCACCGACAAATAATAGTGGTCAGGTGTGTTCTGCCCTGTGTGTTTATCTTCCGGTCCACCGGCAATAATAGTGGTCAGAGGCGTTCTGCCCTGAGTGTATACTTTCCAGCCCACCGACTATAATAGTGGGGTTCTCGCATTCACATGGATATAAAATATGAGATTGATGGAATGATGACGGAATAATGGCTTAAGTCCCGAATGTATTGATCTTACACTATGGCATGGCTTAAGGCCCAAAGTATCGATCGTGATTTATGAATTATTATGCATGTTATTGTTATGTGTGCACCTCTCATTATTTATGTGTGTAGCTTGCATTATGTGCCGTATGCGGGCCTGTCTTTAAGTGTGGTATTAAAGGGTTATTCAGTACCGTAGTACTGAAAGGATTCCCTTTATGGGGCCCCTGCCTATTCAATGGGCAGTGCCCTTGTAGATATTTTCAGGTGCTACTCAAGTGGGCTACGGGAAAGAGAGTAAGGAGTTATCCGGTATCGTTAGGGTTTTCTCTTCCTCTTTGAATTCCCGGTTTTAATGTTATGTGTTACTGTAACCACCATTGGTGGATTTTATTCTTATAAATGATTTGATGTGCTACTCTGATTCATGTACGTTGAACTTCTTTCAATTGTACTTTATTTTTTTCTTAGCCTTAGCACTTGGTACTGGAACGGTATGAGCGAACTGGTCTGGTACTAAGTGTGGCGGTAATACTCCCAAAGTTCACGTTTTATTTATCTGCTTCCGCTAATTTCCTTTTTAATTAAAAAAATTTTTTAGTAATGAATTTTGGGGGTGTTACAGAACCTGTCTTCCCTCCCCTCCCCCTCCTTTCCTTCTCTTCCTCCCCTTGACTGTCCCAAACTCCTTGCTATTTTTCTTTTCCTGGGCAGCTGCCCAAACACATGATGCCCCTCCCCCGTTCTTCCATTTCTCTCCCTCTCTTTTTCCCTCTTTTCCTTTTCTACCCTCACCCCTAACCTCTCGCATGCCTGCACTTGTAATACCCCGTTTTTAACTAGTTTTAATTATGTGTACTTAATTACATAAATAATTGCTGAATACTTTATAGCCTCAAGATTGTTTTAGGCGATTATGTAGTAATTGCAATTTTGCGGCTAGGCGCATTTGGCTTATAAAATACTATTTATATATGTGAACTTTTAAGTTAAACCTTGTAAAATATTCTTATAAAATTTGATTTAGGTCCTAAATGTGTTTAAATGAAAATCTATAAATTTTGTTTTAATTTTATTTGCTTTTGTTATCCCTTTTGAATTTTATATGCAAAATATGTAATTAAGGTATGCTAGCTAAATATCATATCAAATGTATGTTAAAAATTATGAAAAATTATATTTAGCTTTTAAATGAGTAAATAAGATGATCTGAAAAGTTTATTGATTTTAGGAATAGTTTTGGTATTTATGTTAGTAATTACCTTGTAAGCTTATTAGTTAATCGTCATTTTAATATTTTATATATCAAATCTTGTTTTAAATTCATAAAATTTTACATGTGTGTTTAAAATATTATTTTAAGGGTTTTAATACTTTTATAATGCTATTTTTAATAATTTTATCCTCTTTATTGATCTTTCTACCACTAAAAATTATCTATAAATCCCAAAATCACTATTATTGCATGAAATTACTTCCCTACACTTCTATGATCAGATTTTGTATCAATTTGACCATTTTCTTATTCATTCAACCAAATTTTGAGCCAAAGTCACTCTTATACACTTTTTACCTACGTTAGTTGTGTCACTTTGGCTTTTCTTGCACTCAACTTTCTTCACTTACATTCCCCATGCTTAAATCTGACATTGGACCTACACACCATTACCTCCCCCATCCCTTGGTTGATTGATTGGTTTTCATAACTTCATTAAACCTAAATACACTCCACCACCTTACACACTCAACCACCTTGTCCTTTATCATTCAAGTGTTGAACAAGCTACCTCCCCCCTCTTGTGGCTATTGGTTTTTTTTTCCACCATACCCTATTTATACCCCATTTGGCTTTTTTTGTTTTCATTCAGCATTTCTCTCATTTAATTCTCTTGGTTGCTCCCACCTCTCTCTTCCTTTTGGTTATTTTTGCTAAATGTTCTTAAACTTTGTTGAGCTTATAATTGAAACCCATCATCCTCTCTTTCTCCTTATTCTCTTGTTTTCACTTCTATGTTTCCTTCTATCTAGCCTTTATTTATTTTTAAATAAGTAAAGAAGGTTAGATTTTTGGTTAAATTGTGAGTTTGTCATCTTTTGTCTTCTCCTCTTGTGTCTCCATTTTTCGAAGGCGTTGATATTCTTTTGGAGGTTCTTTGTGTTATTTTTCTATTTTTTCTTGGAAAGAGGCAACCCATATGCTACTACTAAATATATAAAAATCATTTGATAGCTTGTTTGGAGTTTCTTATGTTATGCATCAACATGTATTGTCATTAATTTCTCTAAGTGTGTGACCATGTATTTTTACGCAAAAGGTATGTTAAATTTATGTAATTTAAATATATGTATGATAGCATATTAAAATAGGGTTGTTTTTATTAAAATAAGTATGCATGATTATGGTTTTATGTGCTAAATGAGCTTAATTGTGTTTTAGGGGCAAAATGGTATTTTTGTCACTCCTAAAATTATCTAGAATTGAAATTTTAAATTAATGTACCTATTTTAATGTTATTTAGTCATACCATATATTTCGCTTAATTCTAATAACAATTTGTATTAAAGTGGAAAATTATTGAGTAAATAACATATAAGGGCATTTTGGTCATTTATAACTTATTATGCCTAAAAGTGTAAATAATTGGACTAGGATGGCCTTAATGGATTCTTAGGTTAACCTTAGTGTTAACTTTGATTTTGTTTTAGATTGTTGACCTTATGGTTGACTTAAATAATTGGAAATAAAAGGAAAATTATTAAGTATGAAATTATAATCGTTGTGCATTATATGATGTTTTATGATCACCTTATTTAGATATTAATATATAAAGTGGAAGACCTCGAGATTTGGGAATGGTTGCTCTTTAGGGTCAGCTACCCTAGAGACGAGGTAGGGGCCCTCGATTTGGTTTGGTGGTTTTATCGGATGCCTCAGCATTTCAGCTAAGGCCCTAGTCTACTCTATAGGTGACCTACGGGCCTTATAGGGGGTATCGATATTTAAGGACTAGGTGTCCTAGGACAAGAGGATATTGTGTTGCTTTATTACACCAATATGACCAGAGTACTTGTATATCTCTAGGTTATAAGTTGGGAGGATACTGTGTTACTTTAGTGCGTCTATATGACTAGTGTACTTATATGTCTCCGGGTTATTATTGTATCCCCTCAAGTAATTAAAATAGAAATAATTGTTGTATAAGGATTTAAATGGATTATTGTGATTTTTTGATTTGGTAGTTGCCTCCGTGCACTACTTGGTTTTGGTATGTTGGTTTGATAGTTGCATTCGTGCGCTATTTAGATTTGGTGCATTGGTTGGTAATTGTCTCAGTACTTTCCTTATCATGTTATAAGTGGAATAGATGTGGTTACTATAAAAGGCCTTAATTATGGTTTGGTATTTTCCTTTTTGTGGGACACCCTCGGTATAATTGGATTAATGAAATAGCTGTAATATGGTTAAGTTTGATGTGATGGACATGTGGCATATGGTATGATATGAGTTATGATATGAATGTGACACTTAGCTATAGTATGTACTATTTAACGTGTTATGACTTGATACTTTGTGTTACCTTCTATGCGTTCCTTGTGATATTTGCATGCTTAGTATTGTATATTATTTTACTTCATACCGTTGTACTAATGGATTCTGTTTTATGGTCCCCTACCTATTCAATGAATAATCTTCACCTTGTATTAGTACTTTGAGGGTACAACTTGATGACTTTTGGTAGGGTTTGAGAGTTAGGACTACCCGATGTCCATTCCACATCTTTTGATCAGGATATCTTTTGGACTCTTATGTCCCCTTATGTATTTCTTTCCCTCGTCAGTTGTAACTCTTTTGTTTAACCTTTTGTTATCAGAACAATTTAATATTATAATGAAACATTTCTCTTCTTATTATCAATTGTTATTCTTAATTTAAGCGGATAAATGTTTTAGCCTTAATAATTAGTGTAAGAAAGGTAGTAATACCCTACGTTTTTATTAGTTTAGCTTCCGTAATAAAATCTTTTTAAAGAAAATTTCAAGTGTTAAAAATGGGGGTGTTACAACACTAACCTCGCCCATTGCCATTTTAGCAACTTCCCCCACCCGGTCCCTCTCTCCCTTTCCTCTTTTGACCATGCAGGGTGTGCAACTAGTGCACCCTTTACATGGTCCCTCTACACGCCATCTTCCATTATCCTGCACTCTGCCTACTACAATTTCTCTCCCCTACACACACCTGTACCGCCCTGCCACTGTGGGCTAACAGCCACCTGCCCCTCCCCTCCCTATCCTCTTCCTTCCTTTGTCTTCACCCTACCTCCTTGTGCCTATAAAAGCCCTCCCACACCCTTATTTCTTCCTTCTTTTTTCTGCCCGACCTACTCTGCATCTCCTTCTCCCTTTGCAATTTTAGACTTCGCCACCAAGTTGTGTTGCCGCCCCAACCCCCTCCCATTCTCTTCCTTGCACCTAATGATCCCTTCCCCTTCCTTTTATTTCCTCTTTCCTCTCCCCAGTCATGCAAACTAGGAAGCTCGAGCTATCCTTTTACACCACAACGCACCACCAGCGCCTCCCTACTCCACCACCACTATCGATCATACCTTCCTCCCTGCCTCCCTTCTTACACAGGAGGATCTCCTCTACCACAATACCTCCTCCACTGCCCTTTCTTCCCTCTCTTCCTCCTTTCCTCTCGGGCAGTGCCGTGAGCACCGTTGTCGCCACCGTGAGACCACCACCTCCACCACTAGTCACCTATACTAGCACCTCTACCATCTCAAGAAACCCTACCACACTCGTTCTCCCAACCCAAAAAGCTTCCTCCTTGCATCACCATCACCGCCGCTGCCGCCACCACCCTTACCTACCCTAGTCTATTCTAGTCACATCTTCCCCCTCGTTACTTATTTTGAGCATTTTATCTTAATATCTACTACTATTACTACTACTACTACTACTACTACTACTATTATTTTGGTTAAGAAAATAAGGAAAAAAGGAAAAAGGGTAGAAAAGGAGTGTGATAGCTAAATGGGTATTCTTATTTTAGGTACCAAACCAATAATCCCCCATGAGGAGTTGTTGGTACTCTTTACTTCAAGACCAAAGCCAACTAGGTAAAGATATAGTTATGTTAGGGTTATGCTTATGTATCTTGGTTGTGGAATAAGTGTACTTGTGTGGATGTGTATATATGTATATGTGATCTAAGTGTGTGTTGTGCAACTTAGCTTGTAAGGATCTAAGGTAACACAAGATAAATGTCTACAATCTATCTCATATTAGATGTAAGGCTAAAACCTATCCAACAAAATTCAACCAACATCTATGACGTGAGGATAAACTCCCACAAGGAGATATCCACATGTATATGGCAAGTGAACAATTTCACTGAATAAAATCATCACTGAATAAGTCAGCGAAAACCTATGAAATAATTTTAGATTTTTAAAATCTTATCAAAGTAATGAGAATTAAAATTCAATTACAACACCCTTGAAAATTGAATATAACACTTGAAACTTTCAAAAATAGATATAGATAAAAACAAATCCCAAGGGATAAACTTCGGACTGCCTACTTTCTTAAGCCAAGTCTTCAACCCAATAGTAACATCTGAACTCAAGCTTGCACAAGATGTATGATCCTTACCATCAGTGGATCATCGCAAGACCCATTCAACTAAGTTAGTATCAGTATGGGTCCGGTACTGAGTAAATCACGACTACCTAACTCATGGAAAAAAATAGGACACACATAAGATATGGCAATCTTTAGCTTACAATACTCATGCTTAATTATACATGTGATACATATACCATTCCACTCATGCAATAACTCATATTCGATTACACATGTGATACATATACCATTCTACTCATATAGTAACTCATACTCGATTATACATATGATACATACAATACAGCATGGGGTCATAGATTCATGCTCATGAATACATGACTAGACATAACAAGACATAGGGCACAATAGTACAAGAAAATCATACTCACATGCTAAGTAACACACCCTACCATAGAAGGTATCATTTTGCACACAAGGCCCACATGCAATTTTAATAATAGATCATGTAATAATTGAATGCGGACATGCATCATATGGTAACACTAATGTAAGGGAGACAACCAAGACACATGCATAGGAAACAGAAGTATAAAGTCTATGAGTGAACGAGAATAATTCATTATTCTATCTCTTTATTGTGATCACAACCATTTAATTATATTATCTTGAGGACGGATACTCAAAGAGATTGTAACAACTAATCTAGTACTCGAACGGTACTAGCTATAGCTAGCTCACCCATAAATATAACCAGACCACCAATAAATGGGACACCTAATCACTTAAGTGTGCATACTCCCTATAGGGCCAAAATATATCGAGACACCTATAGAATAGAAGAGGGCCTCTCCGAACCTCGTAAGGAACTCGGGATCATAGAATAGAAAAACACCGAAATGGTACCAAGTTAATACTAAACCCAACTCGAATAGCTACCCCAAGTGATACAAGTCCCAACTCAAGATCTTTCACTTTAAGTGATTAATATTTTATTCAATGATTTAACCAATCATAAATCAGGCCCACATAACAACACTTAGCTCACTTCCATCAATATAATGAATTTTCATTATTATATCAATTTCAAGTGGCATTAAATCCAAGTGGCATTAAAGCCAATAAATCTTAAGCAGCATTAAAGCTAAACCAATCCAAGCAGCGTTAAAGCCGAACCAATCCAAATGGCATTAAATTCGGTCGATTCCAGGGGCATGAAAGACGAACCGGTTCAAGTGGCATTAAAGTCGAACCAATTCAAGTGGAATTAAAGCCGATCAATTTTTAGGGGCATTAAAGCCACACCAATTAATGTGGTACTAAGGCCGAATAATTTCAGGTGACGTTATAGCCGAATAATTCCATGACATAAAGTACAACATAAGGTATCATGCAATTTAAATCCATACTCAACCCTTCACATACTCACACACATATAATATTCAAACGTCATACTAACATGCATTTACGTTGAGGCTATAAATTCATACATACATACAATTACCACACAGAATATAGCATACGCTTGACATGAATAAATAATCGATAAGCAAACTCATCACCTTCCACTTCGAACAGACAAACATTTCATATTCTACCATAAGTAAAGGTAAGTACTGACTTACCTAAATCCCAAGCTAGCTAAGCAAATTGAGAAAGAGAGAGAGCTATCGAGAGCTCGACAATCTACGAGAAAATTTTCCTAGATCGCCAATAGAAATCAGAATAGCTTAGAGACTACCTTATCGATCAATAATTCACATATTATAATTAAATCAACATAGGAGACATAAATGATTTTTCTTGAAAAATGTATCCAAAATCTAGGACTCGCAAGCGTATCTCTATTAAGATTTAAAATTAAATATTAACCAAATCGGGTTTAAAACATATCACTTGAGACATTTCAAATTGATTTGGAAAGTCGGGGAAAGAATAATAGATTATAAGTTATTTTATTGAAAATGACTTACTCATTAGGTTTTACAACTAAATAGGCAAACCAACCATTTTTAGGGGACCAATCCAACCTAATAATGATTTTAAATCAAAGCTAGAAATCAATTAGGAAAAAGAAGCATATCATAATTAATTTTATAAAACCATCTCTGAAAATTAGGGTTTTTAATGCCTGGACTATGAGTCGACTAATTTACTTTTATTATATCAAATTGATATTTTTAAAACATAATTAAACTAATTTAAATAAATCTAGATAATCAATTTCAATGAAATAATCTTCTAAGTAGCCAATTCAAGACAATCGGTTTCCAAATTTAGGGTTTCAAAGCCCAAGACACAAACTTAGATAATTCAAATCAATTAACTCCAATTGAAGGTGTTAGAATGCAATTAGGGTCATTTCAACAATTTCTTTAAATTCAATTTTAGAAAAACAACTATACAAATGATCATTTTCATAATTTCATTTGGAATCTAAGGTTTTAGGCCCAAAAATGCAATTCAGTTGAATTCTATTAATTTAATTTAATTAAATGTTTAAAAATTTAATTAGACATATTTAATAACATATCATACAATCACTTGATCAAAACCAATAAAAGAAATACCCAATTCAACACAATTAGGGTTTTTGAGCCTGAAACACAAATCTAGTCAAATATTGCTAAAATATTTAAATTGACGGTTCAGAATTGCAATTAAATGTATTCTAATGTAAATTATATAATCAATTGAATAAAACAACCCGATTACACAATCTAATTTAGACCTACAAGAGTTTTGACCTAAAAATCCAATTTCGATCAATTTCATGCAATTTTTCCAAATCAATACTTTCGATATAAAATTAGATACATTTCAAATGATATTCTAAAATCAATTGAGTGAAACAACTCAATTATGCAATCCAATTTCATCACACACAGATTTTGGCCTGAAAATCTAATTCCATTTAGTTTCGCATAAATTTCTCAAATTGATGATTTCGATATGAAATTAGATACATTTTACAACATATTATAAAATCAATTTACCCAAAACAGCTTAATCAGATGAATTCAAAAATTTCGGGCATAACCCGACCAAAAATCTGATTTTCACAAATCAACTAAATACACTACAATTAGCCACTCTAAATCAATCATACAACATATATATACATAAAGAAACAATCAATTTAGCTTATCATAAGCTAATTCATACTCAATTAATCAAAACAAGGGTTATAGTTTTCGAAAATTTATACCAAACAAGGAGTTACAAATCAGGAAGAATGAATGTCGGGGAAGATTCATTGGAGGTCGAAGACCACTCGCCTGTGACCGGCTAGGCTTGTAGTGGCCGACTGGCGGCAACATAATTTGGTCTCATGTTGCAGCCCTACTCCTCAATGTTGTGGTGCTCCCACTTGCGTCGCTGTTGCTATGCATCGTCGATGGCGGCGTGAGCAAGAGTGGCTAGAGTGGCGGTGTCATAGTGGCCGGAGGTCGATTAGAGGGCAATTAAAAATGGAGGAGCTGGGAGAAGGAGGCAAGAGTCGGGCTCAGGTGCAGGGAGCACGAATGGGAAAGCGGAGAAGGAGAGAAGAAAGAGAAGAATAGAAAATAGGAAGAGGGGGAGGGGATCAGTCGAAATGTTTATAGTCTTCAAGGACGTAGCCTCTTTAAGGGGGCAGTGTTGTAATATCCCATATTTTTTGAAAATGTTGAATGAGAAGTTATGTAAATTTTGGTGTTTGATTTTGATTTGGTTTGAGGCAAAGTTGAATTTGAAATAAGGTTGAAAAATTAAATTTATTGAGTTTTTCAGATGAACTGATCGAATGGTTTATCATTTCAGCAAAATGGTTTTACTCAACTAACCTGATCGTTTGGTTGGGGAACCGATCGACTAGTTTATAGAATAGTCGATTAGAAGGCCAAACCGATCAACTAATTTGTCAAGCTGAGCATATTTTCAAAACTTAATTTAAAAAAATGTATAATGAAATGGAACTTTTTTAACCCATGCCAAATTGTTCCAAAGAGATTCTTAGCCTTTTTCATAATGTTTTTAGCTCAAAAATACTACCTCATATCGATTTGGAGGGTTGATTGGGACAATTAAGGGGGAGATGACCTTAGCCTTATCTTCTTCCACCTCTCTCCTCTAGAGGATAGGTAGCCTATTTTGGATTAAATCTTTCCCTTTAACTTAAATAGCCTTAATCTTCCTTTTTGTCCACCCTTCTTTTAGCCACTAAAAATACCTAATTCTCTAGTATTCACTTTCTCCCTTTACACTTTCAACCTTACTATCGAATTCCTTTTACTCTTCTGATTCTTTCTCTAACTCTCTCTTATTTTAATTATTAAGCAAGGAAGAGTTAGATTTGGGGAAAATGTTGAGTGATTCAGCTGAGTATCCCCCATTTTTTTTCTTTGGGTGTGGTATGTCCATTCTTTCCTTACTATTTCAAGTTCAAAATTATAAAAGTTATGCACAAATTTCCGAGTTAAAACTTGTTGTTTTAAGGTTTTAAAAGTTGAGGTTTTCACAAGCTAATATTGCTAGTTTTAGGAAAGTTTTGCCTACATCAAGTAAGTAATTCTTGCTTCTAAAATGGTTTATGAGTAATAATACATGATATGAAACTATTTAAGTTGATATTAAAGGGATAAAATATATATTTTATCATGGATTAAAGGCCTAATGAATGGATCAAAGGGACAATGGTTTATGACATACTCAATGACTAGTCTAAAGATTTAATGGGTGTACCATATATAAAATGTGATATTCTTTGAGGAAAAAGTAACAAAGCACAACATGTGCTTGAATAAAATAATATGATGGTCATGAATAATATTGGATAAGGATAAAGGGAAACCCCACACATGGTTGGAAATGGAAAGGAGTAATATAGAAGAAATATGTGAATGCCTTGCTTGCTTTTTATATGGGTCTTGTGTGATCACTTAACCTCATGAATAATGCACTAATCATGTAAAGAAAAAGACAATCGAGTTGTGTATGGTTTTGGGTTACCCAATTCTCGATTAGCTACTAGGGATTAGTATGCCTTCAGGTGTTTATTGGTGTCTTTGGGCTTTTCCTTTGGGAGGGATCATAGAGATCTCGGTGCCTTACCTACTCTAAACATTGATGATATACTAGGGGGTCTGGTTACTTAAGTGGTTGGCTTCGGCTTGGACTTATGTCTCTATTGGTTGGCTTTGACCTGGACTTATGTTTATATTCATTGGCTTCAGCTTGGACTTATATCCATTCTGGTGATTGACTTCAACTTGGAATTATGTTCACTTTAGTTATTAGCTTCGGCCTAAACTTTATGTCCCTTGGTTTGAATAGGCTTCCATGGTATGTGAGACCATGGGGTGGTGCACAGTCCATCGCTTGATGATAAAATTTGGATGATGAATAATTGAATAATGATGGGGAAAATGGTTTGAATGACCAAAAAGGATAAAAGCTTATTTGTACACTTAGATAATAACTTAAATGACCAACTAGTTAATAATTGGAAAGATTGACTAGATGTTAACCTATATCAATATATGGATAAGGAAATGGTATAAACTAATCGATTGGGCAAGTTGGAACATAAACCTTAGTGGTTGTTTGAATTAATCTATCTTGTACATGTGTGATTACCTATGTCATTATAATATGAAGATAAGCGTGATACACTCTAAGTTGCATGAGTTATGCATGATAGTATATCCTGATGCATTACTAAATTTACGTATGTGGCATTAATATGATGCAAAATAAATATGATATCCATGTTATGATAGAATCTTTCATACTTGTGATTCTATTAAGGAGGTAATTTGGCTTACTCAGTATGCAGCGTATTGATGTGTCTATTTGCTTGGTTACCTTCTCATTCCTATGAGAAAAGGGCCATGTGCAGGTTTTTAAGGATGGAAGGTAGCGGGCTTACCTCATCTTGGGTTTGGGGCTTGAGAGTGTGGACATTTGGAGGATTTTGAGTGATCCATGATAGACTGTGATTTTGAGGTCACACCATAGTCTTATGTATCTAACTAATGTAGTCGTAGTCTTAACTTATCATTTCCCTATATTTAACTTGGTCTTGGATCATTGATGTCCTTGATGTAAACAATCTTTTAAACGTTTATGTATTTTAAGTTGCACACTCTATTTTAAATTGGATGTTTTAGTTTATCCTTGTATCTAATACAGGATAGGCGACAGACGTCTACCTTGTGTTAGGTACGATGGTAACTCCCCATTTTTTCTAATTATATTTTCTTCTTCTACATTATTTTTAAACAAATTTTTTTGGTAGTAAAAAATGGAGGTGTTACGTCTCATACTTAAGAGAAGCATTTGGAGAGCCCTATACCTTTGTGAATATGAAATCTTGTCTAGAAGACAATCGCACATGTGTATGAATAAGTTGAGCTGAGGAGCATAGAACCCAAAGTTGTACTTAGTATACGTCCCATAAAAACCAAATACCACCTTGAAAAGCTTGAGCATCAACTCTAACATTCCCTTTTAGTATAAGCTTGCGAATAATAGCTTTTGCTTTGAAATTATTAAGCTTAGTCTCAATTATCACCAATAAACAAAGCTTGTGAACTCGTACCATATCAACGAAATGATTTTGGAAAGCTATACTACCAGCGCCCTTCACATTCCAAAAAATGAAATTTAAGGCAACAAGGTCAATCATGAAAAAAAATCAATAAAAAGAGGAGGGGGGGAGCAGGTCCCTGATCAATCACAGTGCCATCCTTAAAGTCAGCTCTTTTCTCCAACTAGGACATACCTAGTTTCAATGAACCATTGTTCTTATTATCACTTGCACGTGTAACCTAGCCAATAGATTGTGGGGGTCCACAGAGGTCCTAAAAGGGATATCATCAACTTTTGTGTTACTAATACTAGCCAGGGGCCTATGAGTGGTGGATTTACTAGGGAAATCTTGGGTCTAATTTCTATTTTGCCTCTTATAGTGTAATGTCTAAGTTAATGACCTTAGTAGGGATCAGGTGCTTAATGCAAGCAACAACTGATTTTTCCTCATTCAAAGCTCCTAGAATTTCAGAAGCTTGGTGGGACTTGGTGGGAATAAATTCATTTCCATTAATATGCTCATTCAAATTACTTTCATTAACTTTCCCATTCATACTTTTCTCATTAATATCTTCCTCCAAATTTACCTCACCATTTAATTCATCCAATTCCTCAACATCCTCTTCATTGTTCATTAAGACATTAAAGTGTGATGCACAATGACTCTTCCCCAAATTATGAGATAGAGAATGCTGAAATTTAGAAGCAACATTATTCTTCCTTGATGAATTAGCATGATTCCTAGGTAGCTTTTGTTTCCTTCCTCTTCTTGATACCATCATCCATGGCCCATACTGATTAGACTCTTTTACCGGGTGCATAACTTCATACATAGCCGTCCCTCTGTTGAGTTAAGCTTTGGTCATGGTCTTACCATATTGATAACAGTTCATATGCAAACCTTCATACTTGATATTGTATAAAGATGAATCGATATAAATATATGGGAGGAGTGGCTTGTAAAGATCCACCTCTACCGCCATATGCATGAGTTTGCCGCTAGAAATACTATTTATCTTCTTATCCATCTTAACAAATTTCTCCACACATTCACTTGTAGCTTTAAGTTTCTCATAATTACCATAATATTTAATTGGTATCTCTAGAATGTGAATCCAGACCAAGGTAGAGTTAACCAAAGCAATAGAGACCCAAAAGTTAGGACTCCATTAACAGACTGTAAGGTACTAACCTCGGATCATCCATGGACCTTCCCCAAGGATGTGCTCATAATCATCCCTCTTTTGCAGTTTGATGATAGAGAAACCACAGCCAAGATCTATAAGCTCGTAGGTCCCCTCCAAGGACTAAAGATCACATACCTTTTGGTTAAGAACTTCATAATTTAAACTTCTACCAAGTGGCTTGAGGATAAGGCAACAACACCAAGGCCAATGTAGGGCTTTTTTTTTAGTAGAAAGATGGATATGTGGCCATTAGGCATTAGGTATAATGAAATCATCCTGGTAATCATCATCCTCCATAGCCTGAATTTCCTTCCAATCAACCTCATCTGAGATTGAATACTGGACTTGGTTGACCTTTTCCTGTAGAACTACTTTAAAGGAGAACCCGTAGGCCCATAGGTTAGGCAAGGTTTGATCTTCAGGATTGTGTTCAAAATTCTTATGAGAGTTATGTTGAAGCATCTCCATATCGATATCAGTGGTGACAGAAGGGTTCGCCATTAAAGTAGAATCCTCCACTGATTGTTTTAGTTTTTTGTGATTGGAATAAGAGGGACAGAGAGGAGGGATCAAATGTACGGCACCAACGTCATTATTAATAAGGGAAGAAGAGAATAGTGGGTTGAATTGGACAAAGTTTAGAGGTCGATCCATTTCGCGAGTGGGGCATGTTTATTTTGTATTTGTTTATAGATTTAATTATGTAGATGTTTCTTTACTAATCATTTATTAATATAACTATGAATAAAATTAGCCTTGTTCAATAATAATTTATTTAAAATAGTAATTGACATTATTTGTAATAAATATTTATTTAGAATTATGGTTAACATTATTGTTAATAATTTGTAATTCATAATTATAATTAAAAATTATCATTATTAATTAATTAATTAATTCATTATAATTATAATTAATATTATTCATTTTTTAACTATAATTAAGTGTAATAATATTTTATTAATAATAATTAATAATAATAAATATTAATATCATTAGTTTTTTTGTAATCATAATTAACTTTCATTATTTATTATTACGATTAACATTATTTTTAATAATTAAGAAATTAGAGTTATAGTTGATAGTTATTATTATTGATATTAATTTTAATGATTATTTAATCATAATTAAGTGTATTAATAATAATTAGTATGTATAACTAATATTATTCTTATTAATTATATCTTTGTAATTATAATTATCATTATTATCTATAATTATGATTAGTAATATTTATATTGATGATAAGTATGCATAATAATATAATAACTAATTATTAATCTATAGTGATAATTAATACTATTCTTTTTTAATATGCTATTTTATGTTATTTAAAAATATGATTAACTATTTTTTCTTATTTGTTGGATTAGTTAATTACAATTAAGACTTGATAGTTTTTATTGATTATAATTAATAATTATAATACTCACTTTTTGAGATTTAATTTTTCTCATGCTTTTAGTACCATAATTTGATGAAAACATTAAATAATTTTATTTTCAATTTGGTTTATAGTCTTATCAACAGTTTTGAATTCTTATTAGAATTTAGTTAATCGTTGTTGCTATAAATTATTCTAGATAAATGCGTTCACAACTATAATTTTATTATATTCATATAATTTTAATTTCTATTGAAAAGTATATATTTCTATTCTATTGTGGTTTTGTTTTTTAATATTTTAATTTTTTTTATTATAACTTCGTCGTGTGATTATATTTTTATCTTGCGGTTTTATTTCATTAACGAAATAAATTATTTAAAGTATAAATTCTATTTCAAATAGTAAATTTATTTTAATGATGTGTGTTTACAGAAAATATTTGTCTTTGAATTTATCTGTTTTTACAAGATCATTATGATAGTTGAAAAATTTTAGATTAAAAAGATTTTCATAATTATGGCCTTCTTTCCGAAATTAATTTTATTCCATTTTTCCCTTTTTGGTTTATGGAATAATTTTTTTTGAAAATAATTTAAATTAATATCATATCCTTAAATTTTGATTTAAATATTTTTCTAGATAATTTTTAATCTATTTTTTTCGCAAGCATATTATGTATTTTCATAAATAATAACAATACTCACACTCATTTGTATTTTCATTTGAACTATTTATTTCATAGCTTCACATATTTATAAAATACTTTCTATTAAATAAGTTTTAGATGAAATCATCCATTATTATATTTAGATATTTAATACCATTTTATGTATATGTGTATGTATGTTAGTTTAAAAAAAAATGATTGATAAAACCCCCTCTTTCTTTTTCTCTCTCCCTCTTTTATTTTCTCTTCTCCCTTCCTTTCTTATTTCTTTTCTACAAAACCCAATTCCAAAACCCTTCCCAACCTCATGTCTTCCATGTCTTCAATCTCCAACCACCACACCACTCCCTCATCTTCGTCCTCATTAGCCCATTGAACCACCACCACTTTGCCAACCACCAAGCTCCAATGCACCAACAGGAGCAATCGTAGCAACGAGGAGTAGCAGCAGTGACGAGCAATGGCAACAAGTCGTGCCGCCAACCACGACCAGTTCCCGCATCATCGGTCACCGGCTAATGTTCTCCAATCTCCAATGACACTTCCTTGGTCTTCATCTGGCTCGATTCACAATGTTTTGTTTGATATAAATTTTTAGAAACCCTAACTTCTAAATTCAATAGATTTTGTATATTTTAGGTGTAATTAAGCTAAATTAGTTGTTTAATGATATATATGTTGTATGAGTAAATTGGATGGGTTAATTGTAATGTATGTTATTGAATGCTGCAATTTGGGATTTTGGTTGGGTTATTGATGAACAAATAGTTTTACATATTTTATAACCTTTTACTTTAACCTTTTATGTTATTTATTTGAATAATATGTGATGTTATTTATATCAATTTTACTTATTTACTTAATTTATAATAATATCATATATTTAATTAATTTAGAGCATAAAGTTGATTTTCATATGGGTTTTAACAATATGCTGTATTTTGACCATAACTTTCGCAATTAAACTCAAATTTAAGTGATTCAACTTTAGGTGTAAAGATAAAAACGAGATATAAAACTTTTTTAGTATTATTTCCTAAAGCAGAGTGCATCAGGGTCAAAATTTGCATTAAAGTTAAAGCTGGGATTAGGTGTGGGTGATTAGGAAAGTTTGGAATTGTATGCACTACTTTTATTTATTATTTATTATTATTGTTGTTGTTGTTGTTATAGTTTTATATTTTCAATCTCAACAAATATTGCATCAACAATGTGAAAAAGATTAAGAAAATATAGACAAAGGAAAAGATAGAAGTAATAAAAAAAATAAGTGTTTGACTTGTCAACTATAACTTTTTCCCAATATTCTATATAAAAAAAGACCTTCAATGTGTGTATATATATTGACCTATAAATAAAAATACAAACGGGGCATAGAAGATGAAAAAAGATGTGACGACAAAGGGCCAGAAGAAGCTGAGAAAATCAAAGTAGAGAAGAAAAATTCAATACCACGGACAATCCAGCTATATAGTATTATTTTCTTAGTTCTTATTTTGAATCTAAAGTGCTGTAATTTTATATTTAAATATTCTCAAGTTTAATATTTTATGTATAATTTAGATTCTATTTTTAATTTGATTATTTTTATTTTAATTAATAGCATTTTCTAATTATATTTTATCAATGATATAGTGAAACCATATTCTTTGCACTGATAGATAGGTAGATTTATTGATTAATAGATACCTTTATGTGTTTTATGTTATTGTTTTAGATTGTGCCTAATTAATTAACTGATCACTTTAATTAACGTTTAATAAGTCGAAAAAATATGTGTGAGCTAATTCTCCACTTTATGTTAAATAGTATAAATATGAGTTGAATGGATTGTTTGAACAGTTACATGATTCATACAACAATAAGGAAGGATAAATAATTAATTAAACCTAAAGCATTATCTTTATTTAAATCATATGACTAGAGATAATGAGAATTATAATTGGTGATAGGATTACATAACTCAAGAGAGTGTATTGGTTAAATATTTCCGTTGACACATAATTAATAATTGAAAAGATTAAGTATTTAATTAATGATTCATTATAATTTGATAGTGGTGGATCCAGATTCCTTGGTAACTTTT
Organism: Tamarix austromongolica; assembly: GCA_039764185.1. Taxonomy (NCBI): domain Eukaryota; kingdom Viridiplantae; phylum Streptophyta; class Magnoliopsida; order Caryophyllales; family Tamaricaceae; genus Tamarix; species Tamarix austromongolica. Next base: position 26,068,924 of record CM077817.1, read on the forward strand.
GTTAATTTATTTTACCTTTATTAGATTTTATTTAATTATGTTTTAGTTCAATATAGTTAATTTAAAATTCTCAGTGTAGAATCATCTATTTATTTGATTTTGATCTCCTAGGCTTGATTAGGGTGATTAAAGTTTTAATGTTATTATTTAGTCTATATGGGAATGATAATTCAGTACTCTTAGTACCCTGTATTACTTGCGACAAGTATACTTGCCGATAGGTATATTTGGCTGATGTTAGTTATGTCCGAATTTTTCGAATTCGTCTAATTAAACTGTTTTGGATAAATCAATTTTAAAATATGCTTTAAAATGTATATAATTTCATGTTGGAACTATCAATTTGAAAATTTTGTATGGAATACATTAAAATTATATTTCTAGGCCAAAAATATTTAATTAATTTTACAATATACTTTAAAATGTATTTAATTTTATGTTGGAAGTGTCAATTTGGGAAAAATTGCGTGAAATCAATCAGAATTAGACTTTTAAGTCAAAATTCTTGTGAATTAAAATTGAATTATTTTATTCAATTGAGTATATAATTTGTATTAGAATATATTTAATTTCATATTTGATCTGTCATTTTAAATATTTCAACGAGATTTGCCCAAATTTGCATTCCAGACCTTAGAAACCTAATAATGTTAAATTAGGGTTTTCTTTATTATTTTTGATCAAGTGATCATACAATATGGCATAAAATAGGTTAACTTGTATTTATGAGCATTCAATTTAAATAAATTAATAAAATTTAAATGAATTGCATTTTTTGGGCTTAAAACCTTAGCTTTTAAATGAAATTATGAAAATGATCATTTGTATAATTGTTCTTTTTGAAATTGATTACATAGAAATATTTGAAATGACTTTAATTACATTTTAACATCATTAATTTGGATTAGTTGATTTGAATTGTCTAAATTTGATCTTAGGCTTTAAAATCCTAATTTTTAAAAGTGATTATCCTAAATTAATTATTTGTAAGATTATTTTTGTTGAAATTGATTATTTAGATATATCTAAATTTAATTTAATTGTAATTTTAACTCATCAATTTGATGTAATTGAAATGAATTGGATGGTTCGTACTTTAGGCCTAGAAAACCCTATTTTTTGGAGATAGTTTTATGAAAATGATTTGCTTATGCATATTTTACCTAGTTGATTACTAGCTTTGATTTAAAATCATTTGGATTATATTTTTATCTTATAGGTGTTGATTAGTTCTCTGAAATTGGTTGGTTTGTCTTTTTGGTTACAAAACCAAATTAGCAAGTCATTTTAATAAAATTGACTTATTCTATATAGTCCTTACTTTGATTCTTTAAATTGATTTGAAATGCCCTAAGTGATATTTATTGAAATCAATTTGGTTAACACTTAATTTTGAATATTAATGGAGCTACGCTCTCAAGTCTTAGGTTTTAGACATGTTTTCCAAGAAAATTCATTTGTGTTTTTCCTTGTTGATTTAAATTATAATATTTGAATTATTGATCGATAAGGTAGTTTCTAATTTAGACCTACGATTTCTATCAACAATCTAGGAAAGCATTATCGTGGATTCTCGAGCTAGCAATCTCTCTCTCTCTCTCTCTCTCTCTCTCTCTCTTTCTTTCTTATTTCACTTAACTAGCTTTGAACTTAGGTAAATCTTTACTTTCTTTTGCTTATAGTGGAATCATGTGATGTATGTCTTCTTAAAGTGGAAGGTGATGAGTATGATTTATGTTATTTAAATATGACAAGCATATACTATGTCTTGTATGGTATTTCTATGTATCTATGAACACATCACTTTCAATGCGAACATATATTAGCATGCGTCTTAATTATTTTATGAGTTCGAGTATGTGAACGGTTGAGAATGATTATGTGGTTAACATTTTCAACTAAATTCTAAAATTTTAGGTGATTCTAGATCGTTTTTTGGCATGTTTTAGTTATAATTGGTTTGAAAAACCATATAATTGGTTAAGTATGAATTGAAATTGTGTGATGCCTTATGTTGAGATTTTATGCCATGGTGCACTCATTAGGTTTTAATGTCACTTGGAATTGTTCATCTTTAATGACACTTAGAATGGATCATCTTTAATGCCACTCGAAATGAACTTAATAATGGAATTAGATTACGTTGATGGAAGTGATATAAATGTTATTATATGGATCTAATTTATGGTCGGTCAAAATCCTAGGAGGTTTTGTACTAAATATGTTATTAGTGTGTTGAATATACCCCATTTTTAGAAATTTTAATTATAAAATAATAACTATGTGTAATTAGTTATAATAGTTATCTTAAAAGGCTTTGTACTAAATATGTTATTAGTATGTGTATTATTATAACATATTATATGCAAATCTAATTAGGTTAAAATTTGATAAAAATAAAATCATTAAATTTAACCCTAGTTATACCATAACCTAAACTACTTTAACCTAAATTTAATTCTAAATGCACTTGATTTCTTTCTCTTTTTTTCCTTCCCTATTTCTTTCATTTTCTTTTGCCTACCAACCCTTTATTTTTATTTCTTCTTCCTCTAATCTCGTGTTAGACATACGCTACCATGCTCCATCCCCTACTCGCTACCTCATCATTTCCCTCCTCCTCCTCCTATGCATGTGGGTCAGAGTTGAAAAACCTTAAATACTTGATTAGCCATCCCCCTCCCCTTATCTGCATGTAACATAAACACACATATGTATACATATATACTCACACATACAACACATTAAATGCCATGCCCTTCCTTCATTCTTCATCAAAACTCACCACCACCAAAACACAACCTCCTCCCCTCCCTCTCTTTCCTTCTCGCCATCGCTAAACATGCCCCAAACCACCACAACTCCTCGTAATGTCCACCTTCCCCATAACCCTTCCCCTAGTTGTGCACACTCCCACCAAAACCACCACCACACAATCGACCATCCCCTTTAGTCCACCCCTTTCCTTCGACATCATCTTAGCCCCTCCCTCCGGTGGTACAACCTCAATCTCAACCCCTCCCTCCATGGTCGGTTGGTCTTCGACATCATCTCCCTCTTTTTGTCCCTCTTCTTGGTCTGTCAAAGTCATCAACCTCTTCTTTGGACACTCACTTTGATAATGTCCAATTCCTTGGCATTTAAAGCACCACACACCCTTATTTCTACTAAACTCACCCACTTCTAGCATTCCTTTACCCTTAACATCAAATGCCTTAGGGTTACAGTTTGGCCTTGGTGAAATGCCCAAAAAATCCTAATTTCTATTATCTATTATCAAATAAGATTTTATGAGGGAGTTTAACCAAAATAATTTACTTTTATTAAAATAAGAGGAAGTTAATTAGGTTAAACAAAAAAGAAATTTAAAAGTGTTTTAAATAGGAGGAATTGTGGTATTTTAAGCTAATTAAGGATTTTATTTTAGAAATCAATTAAATAAATTACTTTATTTAAATTAAGAAGAATAAAATAGTTTCAAATTAATATAAATTTATAAATAATTTAATTGGAGAAAATTAGAGTGTGTTGTTAATTTAAAATGGAATTTAAGAAAACTCTTTCAAAAATCCCTAAATTAACCTAAAAATAGAATTTAATTATTATTTTGATAATTATATTTTATTAAACATCCTAAATTACCCAAATCATACTAATTAATCCAACCACTAATTTCCCTTCTTTTTCCTTTTTCCTTTTCTCCATTTTCCCCTCTTTTTCCTTTTCTTTCCCTTCCTTTCTTTTTTTTTTCTACTCTCCCCCCGACTTGGGCCGGCCTGCTGGCCCAGCACCCTGCGCAGCCCAGCTCTCCCCCGCGGCCCAGCGACCCAGCCTCCCGTAAGACAAAACGCTGCGTTTCGGCGCTAAAGTCGCCGAAACACCGCGTAGCGATAAGGGATAAGATAGTCGTTGCCAGACCGACGCGGACGCCGCGTTTTGCCCAAAAATCGCCCAAATCGTCGCGTTTCATTTATAAGGGAAATAACCGCCGCCACCTGACCAGTTCCCCCTTCCCTTTTTCCTTTCCCCTGGATCGCCGGTCCAACCTCTTCCTCTTCTTCTTCCTCGTGATGTCATCGTCTTCGCCGTCTGCAACTGAAAATCTCGCCGGGAAGCTTAGCTTCAACGGCACGCCATTTCCACCGGTCATTTCGCCCTTTCATCCCTGTTGACTTCCCTGCAGATGTGACCAATCGATTCAGCCATTCCCACACGCAATCCTCTTCTTCTTTTTCTCCGATGGGTCTCGGTCTGCAATAGCAGACCTGCGCCGGTCAGCCTCGCCGGACACGCAAGAACCTAACCCCCCTAACCTCCCTCGAAGCTTGTCGTTTTCCGTTCAATTTTTCCTATAAATATCCCTAACCACTGCTTGAATCGGGTTCGAAAAACCTGGAACCCAGAGAAACCCAGTCGTGCCGCCCCCGCCTTTAGCCGCCATTTCCTTCGCCGTTAGCCACCCCTGCCGCCTACCCTTGCCACCACGATCTTCCCTGCACCTCCCTCTACACAACCACCCCCCGTAGCCTCCCTGCCTTACGCCGCACGTGCCGCCCTAGCCGTGCGAAAATTCCTCCCCGAAACAGCCCTTCCAGCCCTACGCCACCTTCGTGCCACCGCCGTCGGCCATACCGCCGCTTGCAGCGCCGCCACCACCCCCCAAAACAACCAGGGGTTCCTGCACTACCACCCTATACCTCCCATTTCTCCTAGTTTCCCCTTCCCTGGCCTCCACCTCCATTTTTCCCCTCTCTTCCCTTCCTCCACCGCCACCGCCGCTGCCGCCGCATCGCCGCCGGCGCCACCACCTCTCAGCCAGGTTGCCCAACACCCTAAACCCTTAATCTTAAAAAAATAAAAGTGATTAATGATTTAATATTATTAACTACTATTATTAGTATTAATATGATTAATATCAACATTATCATTATTATTACTAATATTATTATTATTACTAATACTACCACCCTTATTATTATTACTAGGACCCAATCCTCCCCTAAGAACTTCTAATTAATGGTATTAAGCAATACAAGACCCTATTAAGTTATTGTTATTATTAATATTTCTAGTATTACTATTATTATCCTTATTATAATTAGCACTACTATTATCGTTACTATTATGATTACTATTATTATTATTATTATCGTTATTAATATTACTCTTATTATTCTTATTGTTATTATAATTATTATTGTCATTTATTACTATTATTATTTTTTATTACTATTATCATTATTATTATTATTATCATTACTATTGGTGTTATTATTATTATTATGAGCATTATTGTCATTATTACTACTATTGTCATTATTATTATTATTATTATTATTATTATTATTCCCATGTTTATTACTCTAACTATGACTGATGTTGTTATTATCTTTGCTATTATTATTATGGTAGTATTCTTACTATTATTAGTATGATTAACATTATTATTATTATTACCCTTATCATTATTATTATTATCATTATCGTTGCTATTACTATTATCATGGTTATGTTATTATTATTATTATTACTACTATTATTATTATTATTGTTATTATTATTACTATTATTATTATTATTATTATTATTATTATTATTATTATTATTATTATTATTATTATCTTTGTTATTATGTTTGTTATTGTTGTTGTTGTATTTAATGCATTTATTATTTTATCGATTATTACCATCGCTATTATCCTTAACATTATAATTTAATATTATTACCTTAGTATTTTTTTGTTATGCTTAGTATTGCCACAACTATCGTATTATTATTATTATTATTATTATTATTATTATTATTATTATTATTATTGTGATTATTATTATTGTTATTTTTATTATTGTTATTATTGTTACTATCATTATTGCTATCATTACTATTATTATTATTATCATGGTTAATACTAGTGTCATTAGGTTTATCTTTCTAACTATTATTATCACTTCAACTATTTCTATTATTATTATTTTCAGTATTCATACTATTATTATTATTTTCATCACTATTGCTACTTCTACTACTATTATTATTATTATTATTATTATCATTATTATTGATATTATCGCTAGAATGATTATGGTGGTGTTATTATTTTATTATTATCGGTAATATTACTATCACTAATGCTACTGCGATTTCAATTATTATTATCATCATTATTATCATTATAGCCATTATTATTCTTATTATGAGTACTATTACTATTAGTAGTATTCTTATTATTGTTATTAGTAATTATTATTATTAATATTGAAACCCTCACCTTAATACTTTGGATTTTTGCTAAAACCTACTTTAATTAGTGATAATCTGTTTAAACTATTGTGAGAATAGTAATAACCCTACCCTTTATTTATAAACCCCTATTATTAATATTAGCCTTAGTATTAGGCCATGATAGGGGTAAGATAGGAAAATTATGGTTATTCCGGTAGAGGGAGATTAACCCTTAGCATTTCCCTCTTATAGGTGAACTGAGTCAAAGCCCCCAGGAGGCGTAGGAGCGTGCTCCAAGCTCGGCGCCGATTTAGGTAAGGACGTAACTAAGGCCACCTATGTGTATTGCATGTTTTACCTGTCTTGTATGCCTTGTGCGGTTGTATGCTATAATCTATATATTATCTGTGTATTTATGTAGCACAGCGTGGAACCGAGGTATGTTATCGTGCTCTTGTCTGTATGTGCTAATATGGTATGATACAAATATAATGTGATGTGATGTGACCCCTACAACTCATGCTAGGATATTTGATGAGGTGTTGTGGAGTGGGGACTTGAAAGAGAAAAACAAGCAATTAAGATAACCAAGGGGAAGTATGTTGGTTAACGTGGGTATGGACGACCTAGGTAGTCTGTAATCTGTGAAATGATGAGAAAAAGGGAATTAAATAAAATAGAAGAGTGAGAGAAAATAAGGTTGCATGGGAGAACTAGAGTTTGCATGGGAATGATAGAGTTGGCATGGTGGGAATGATAGGGTTTGCATAGGGAGGTTAAGGTCCGCATGGGGGCGAACCTTACATATGAAAAGTTACTTTGGGACGTGGGGAGGCTAATGGAAGGTCTGTTTGGGAGTCTGGAGGCCCGAGGTGAAAAATAGTACGTAGGGTCATATAAGGGTACATAGGGTTTGGGAAGGAAACCCTAATTTGAGAAGGTAGAAAAAGAAAAAGAAATTAATAAAATAAATGAGGAGGAGTGAGGTATGAGGGAGAGTTGAGTCTGAGGGTCATGATTTGGGTTTCCAATGCGAGAAATGTGTTAAGTATGAGAGTTACAAAGGGTGTTTAGTGGCCTAATATAAGCGCGGGAGATAGCTCGGTAACCTAAACCGAGTAGGGATGTAGCTAAGGCTGAATGTGTGACATGTGTCCTACGTGCCATGGATGTTCTATATGATTTATGTGCCGTGGTCTTAAAAGCCATTATTCTAATTGTTTCATGTGTGGCGTGGCTTAGAATCGGATTGTGTGCATGTGCCCTCATTTGTATGTGATAGTACGCATATACCTTCAGTTTTGATGTGATGTGTTGAGATCTCTGGCCATGCATGACAAAGGTGAAATGCCCTCGAATAAGACACATTAAAACACTAACTACTTACAGAGAAAGATGTTGAGCCGAACCCAGACCGGTCCACCGGCTATAATAGTGGCAGGGTATCTTACCCTCGCGACCGTTCCACCGGCTATAATAGTGGCAGGGCATGTGCCCTCGCGACCGTTCTACCGGCTATAATAGTGGGGGATTTCGTGCTCAACAAACCAAACGTAAAAGTTATAAGACATGGAAAGATACCAATATTTACAGTGGAATACCTTGTGAGTCGGGGCCAGACCGGTCCACCGGCAAATAATAGTGGCAGGGTATATTACCCTCGCGACCGTTCCACCGGCTATAATAGTGGCAGGGCATAGCCCTCGCGACCGTTCCACCGGCTATAATAGTGGGGCTCCCGCACTCACATGGATCGATAAAGACTATGTCGTGTATCATTATAATTATCTGAGATCTGATGAGAGACTTATCTGATTCGTGACCAGCGTTGTTCATCTGTGTTATTGTTTATTATTCACATGTTATGTCTGCTTGTTCATGTGTTTCTGTGCATGTGGGCCTTAGTGCGTCTATTCCCTTACTTAGTACGTAGCGTACTGATCACCCGTTTCATGGGTGCTGCTCATTCCCACGAGCAGAAGACCCGTATGAGTTTTGCAGGTAGGGGTCGATGCCTGTGGCATTTTCAGGGCTGAGAGTTGATTCTGGATCTAGCTTGGGGGCCGAGAGTGACGTGGTCGGAGAGCATCCCCTGTCTCGTTTTCTTGGACTATCGTACTTTGCTATTTCGTTATTTTATGTTCCCTGATATTTGGGACTTTTAAATTGCACTTCGGATTGTAACACTTGAATTTCGCACTCTGATTTCTTTAAACGTAAGCTTTACTAATGACTTGTCTTTGGTGCTATTCTTTTTAGCCTTAGCACTTAGTATTGGGTCGGTAAGAGCGAATCGATCTGGTACTAAGTGTGGCGGTAATACCCCTGAATTCACCGTTTTATCTGTTCTCTTCCGCTAAACCTCTTTAAATTAAATGAAACTTTTCAGTGGTAAATTTGGGGGTGTTACACTTGGGGCTTCCTTAGGTGGGTAAGCATTTGGTATCAACCCCCAACCCTTGAATACCTCTTTTCCTTATTATGCTTCTCTACCTTGATGTCCAAATGAAGCAACTCATCTAAGGTGTAATATTTTAAACTCCACTTTCTTAGCAATATCACCTCTCAACCCACCTATGAACTAAGACATAATGTGTTCTTCAACCTCCTCCAACCCAAGCCTCATGATAAGCCTCTCAAACTCTCAAATATACTCTTTCACACTCAAGGGACCTTGTATTAAGGAAGAAATTTTGTTATATAGGTCTTGAGTATAGGACGGTGGTAAAAACCTCTCCTTCATCAACCTTTTCATTTTTGCCCAACTCTTAACCTTGGACCTGCCCTTCGTCCCTCGATGTTGTACTAAAATTTTCCACCATAAGAAGGCATCTCCTTTTAACTTAAGGACAATAACCTTAAGAGTCTGTTTGGTTCATGAAAAATTAAGTGGAAAGGAAAATGTAGATGAAAGAAAATTGAAGCAAAGAAAATGAAAGAAATTAATTTTCTTTCTTTCGTTTGGTTGTTGGAGAAAATTTTGTGGAAAATTGAATTCTTAGAAAATATTATTAGTGTTTGGTATATAGAAAGAAAATTCTAAGAAAAGTTAAATATTATTATTTAAATATTATTATACATTTAATGTTATTAGAAATATTATATTGATATATAAAAAATTACATAAAATTTCTAAAAAATTTATAAAAACTCCATAAAATCAATACTAATTTCAAATTTTTTTATAGAACTATTCTAAAATATTACATGAATAACTTACAATAATTTTCAAAAAAAATCTAAAAAAATCTGTATACAAATCCCGTGAATATTTTTTCCCCTCTATATCTATAATTATGTTTATTTATTCATATCCGTTTATATATCCATCGAATAAAACTTATTAGATTTTGATTAAAACACATCAAATTTAAAATGAAATTTATTTAATGTTAGAATTATATGGTTAGATTATTAAAATTAAATTATGTATTCACTTTTAGCCTTAGAAAATATATGTCAAAATTATATAAATAAGAATAAAAATATAATTTCATATCGGATAAAACCCATTAAATTTCCAGTAAAATCCATCAAGTTTAAAATAAAATTCCAATAATGTTAGAATTATATACTTAGATTATTAAAATTTAATTATATCCGTTATCCAAACTCGATAACAAAACATATATCTATCCGTATCCAAATTCGGTGGAGGTGCGTCTCCGTTCCCCGTCGTCCCATCTTATAATTAATTACTGGATAGTGAAATGTGATAATACTACTAGTACATATATATGTATCTATATTAGTAAGGTAGGCAGTGTAATTAAATACTAGTTACTTAAATAATAATAATAATACGAAGGCAGCTCAGTTTGATCAAGGGCATTTTGGACCGCCTTCCTTGGTCTTCCAGTTGTTGTAGCAAAGGCAGCTCTGCTTGTTACCGTAAGTGCCCGGCGGAACGCAGAGGCACTTGGAGCAGCACTTGTTGCAGAAGAAGAGGCACGGCTTCTTGTGCGATGTAGCCGAGCACCGGTAGTTGCATTTGGACCCGCAGTCTACAGTAATTAAAATTCACGTTATGGAGTGGGTTTCAATTAAATCAACCGTTCATTGTATTCGAACAATCAAATAGAATGTGGAAAAAAAGGTGCTATAGATATAGTTCAAGATCGAGGAATGGCGGAGTTTAAGGAGGGCAGTACCTGCTGGATTACTGAGTCGTTGATGGAGGTTGAGGTTGGTCGATCGACGGAGGTGGTGCAGAAGTTCAGGTTCGTCGGTCGATGGAGGAGGTGCGAGTTTGGCAGGAAAAAAATTTCTCCCATTTTCCTTTCTTTCCTCGTATAAAGATTAGGAAAATAGGTTAGTATATCTTTCTCTGATATTTTTCTTCCTATTTTCTTTCTATCTAATTTTCTAAGTAACCAAACATGTTAAAAATATTTTCCATCAAATTTTTTTTCCTTTCCTCATTTTTTTCCAGGAATCAAACAGACCCTAAAGGGTTTTTCATCATCTAAAGACCTAGCCTCAAAAATTCAGTTGCATCTCATTTCCCACTCCAAAAACTCCAACGGATTATGGGATCCATCTATGGGTTCTCCAACTTGATATCATTAAAATGCTCTCTTCTAAACACTCTTCACCTTTGTGGTAATCTAGGGGAATTGCTATAAGATGAGCTATAGTTGGTTGGCTCATCCCCTACACCATTTGCCCTTCCTCTTCTTGTGGCAAAGGGCTCATTGCTCTAGAAATGTTCACATTTGGCACCAATGACTCCAAAATGCCCAACACTCTTTTCATATCCATTTGTAATGCTTCGATGGACCTATTATAACACCCCAAAATTCACTAAATATTTTTTTTTTCAAAAGCAGAAGAATTTAAAATTTAAAACCTGTAAATTCTGGGGATGTTACCGCCACACTTAGTACTAGACCGATTCACTTCGACAGTTCCAGTACCAAGTGCTAAGGCTAGAAAGATTATTTTCATACTTAAACCGAGAGTTCATAAAATGCATTAAAAATATCATAACATAGAAATCAGAGTATGCATAAAAGTTTATAATCAATAATAAGATAGAAATTAGAGTGCGAAATCGAAATTCCTCGGAGGGAATAAACTTACAATCAATAAAAGGTTTATTTGAAATACTCAATACAAGGTAATAAATCATAAAAGAATAAATGCGATATAAAAGAAATAACATGATGAAATAAAATCACATGAAGAGAAAATACGACCACAACACTCTCAAACTTTGAGCCAAAACATGCTTGACACTCAGCCCCACCGGGTGTCTCTCCCACCTGCACAAAGTCAGAAGGGCCTACTACTCGTGGGAATGAGCAGCACCCATGAAAAGGGTGATCAGTACACTACGTACTAAGCAAGGTAACCACGCACTAAGGCTAACACACAAAATTCACATAAACCATGCAGGATAATGAGAAGATCATAATTCAACAAAATAACATAAAGGCATATGAGCATTCAGGTGAATACACCAATATCCAATATATTCCAGATTAATTACTTCATCAATCCTTTATCGAATTTATTTTCACACCATGCTCTTTATCAAGTCCATACGAGTATGGGAACCCCACTATTTTTGCCAATGGATCTGTCTCCAGGGCACTCTGGCGCCTGGCTACTATTCTAGTCGGTGGATCGGTCATTTAGGGTAACATACCCTACCACTATTTTATGCCGATGGATCAGTTTAGCCCCTTCTTGCACGGTGTTCCACTGTAAATATTAATGTCTTTTACATCTTAGCACAACTGTAATGTTTAGTTTATTGAGCTTGGGATCCCCCACTATTATAGCCGGTGGAGCGGTCGCCTAGGGTAACATATCCTACCACTATTATACGCCGGTGGATCGGTCTCTAGGATATCGCAGTACCTGATTACTATTATGCCGATGGATCGGTCTAGGCCCGACTCAATATCTTCCACTTTACATGATTAATGTTTTAAGTATCTTATTTAGAAGCTTTCACCCTAGACATGCACGAATTGCTCCCTTTACATTTATCCTCCAACCGATCCGTATCATATCATGAGAACCCTGCACCTTCTAATTTATCTAACAACCTCTCCTCTGTACTCCAACTCACACTAGAACTCCAATACCGAAATATGTGGGTCAATGCCCACTACTACACACCTCCAAGTTCACTCCACATCTCACGACCTAAGACATTTTAACGCACTTCTCGTCACAACCCATAGGATTCCACTTTCACATTCACTCTTAACCACCAAATACACATACAAACACAAAAACCCTAAGTATCCATAACAAACCCTAGTTAACCACACCAAGCCTTAGTTAACCGTTCCAAACCCTAGTTATCTACAACCAACCATAATTAACCACTCCAAACCCTAGTTAACCACAACAAACCATAATCAGCCACTCCAAAACCTAATGGTCCACACAAACCCTAGCTCGGTCTCCTACGTACCCTTATATTGCTCCACGTACTATTTTTCATCAAAAGTGTTCAAACACCCAAAAAACACTTACATTACCTTCCTTACATCCCAAATCAACTTTTAATACGTAAATTTCACTCCCATGCAGACTTTACACATCCCATGCAACCTTTTAAAATTTTCGTGAAAACCCTAAAACTACCACGTAAAAACCTTATAATCAACCATCCAAACCCTAGATCCATCCGTATAAAACCTTAAAATTTTCCATATAAAACTTTAGATTCAATCCATACAAAACCCTAGATCAAATCCTCCCATGCAACACCATAAAATCTTCCATGCAAAACCTTAAGTTCATCCATACAAAACCCTAGTTTAGATTTCCCCTGCAACACTATAAAATCTTCCATGCAAAACCCTAAGTCTATCCATACAAAACCCTAGTTTAGATTCTCCCATGCAACACCATAAAATCTGCCATGCAAAACCTAAAATTCCTTCATACAAAATCCTAAATTCAATTCACACAAAACCCAAGGTTTCTCCATATAAAACCCTAAATTCAATCCATACAAACCATAGATTAGATTCTCCCATACAAAATTATAGATTAGATTCTCCTATATAAAATCATAAATTATATTATCCCACACAAAACCATAAATTAGAGTCTCCTATATAAAACCATAAATTATATTCTCCCACACAAAATCATAAATCAAATTCTCCTATATAAAACTATAAATTATATTCTCCCACACAGAACCATAAATTAAATTCTCTCATATAAAACCATAAATTAGATCCTTCCACATAAAACCATAAATTATATTCTCCCATATAAAACCATAACTTATATTCTCCCACACAAAACCCTAAAACTCCCCATTTTATTCTTCCACTCATGGATCATTAAAATACTTAGATCAACTCACATCCCTTGGTCAACTTATTTCCCCATTCTCCTTTTGCATAATTTCCCCCGCACAAACCATATTAACATCCTCACATGCATGTCTTATAGGGTCACAACACATAACATCACATACCACAATATTTCATCACATACACATAGTACACATGCCATGTAAACACACACAACATACCTCAACTCCACGTCATACCACATACGAGATAATTACAATAATAAACATAGGATGCATAACATACATATAATGCACATCAACACACAATAGGCCTTAGTAACACCCTTACCTAAAACGACACCGGTCTTGGAGCATGCTCCTACGCCTCCTTAGGGCTTTGACTGGTCTCACCTATATGAGGAAAAAACTAGAATTAGATTCCCTCCTACCAAAAATACTATTAAAATACTAACTTATTCTAAGACTAGGCTTTTGATAAAATATTAAAATAATAATAATAATAATAATAATAACCATTAACAAATTACTAAATTTGTTTAAAAATATAAGAAATAATAGCAATATTATAAAAGTTTATAATATAAGGTTGAAGACTTTATCCTAATAATAATAACAACAATGATACCAAAATAATAATAGAAAAGATACTAAAAAAAATATCAATGTTAATATTAATAAGAATAATAATAATAGTAACAATAATAATAAAAAAGGCATTACTAAAAAAATAGTGAAATAAGGGCTTTAGCCCCTTTACCAAAATAATACTAATAATAACATTAGTAAAATAAATAACAAAATTTAGTAATAATAATAATGATAATGATAAAAACCAAAATAATATTGCAAAAATGATAATAATCATAATGCTAATAGTAATAATGATAATAATCGAAGATAAAATGCAATAGGGTTTCAACCCTACATTGAAAAATAATAAACTATTAAATAATAATAATAATAATAATAACACTAATTATAATAATAATTTCTAATGATAAAAATAATGATGATATTAATAATAATAAGACTTGATATTTATAATACCACTGCTACAATTCAAAATAGGCACAATAGGGTTTCGGCCCTATATAGAATAATAATACCAGCAATGAAAATAATAATAATAATCGCATAACAATAAATAATAATAATAATAGCAACACTATTAGTAAAATATTTGTAATAATAATAATTATTATTATAATAATATTATTAATATTAATAATAAAGATAATAGCAATAATAAGGATAATAATAATAACATCGAAATCAAAATATGATAGGGCTTCAGCTCTTAATAGAATTAATAATAAAAACATTAATAATAAAAATAATAATAATATTAATAATAGTAAAATTAATAATAATAATAATAATAATAATAATAATAATAGTATATATATTCAAATAAATAAATTAAAACTTGTATAAATAGGAAAAAATGGTTGAGGGGGTTTAGGGTTCAACTTTAGGCTGGTGGTGACAGGCGGCATTGGAGGTGGTGCACGAAGGTGGCGGTGGTGGCCGAAAAAAAAGAAGAAAAGGGAAAAAGTTGAATATTGGGAAAAGGAGAGGTAGAATGAAGGTGGGGGTTGAGGTGATTATGGTTGCCTAGGAGGAGAGGAGTAGAATGACGGTGGGGGAACAACCAAAGGTAGCGGCCCACAGCGGTAGCGATGGTGGCCGAATGGGGAAGAAGAAGAGAGAGAGATTAGGAGAAGGAGGAAGAGGAAAAGAAAGGTAGGAGAAGATAGAAGGTGGTTTGTAGAACAAAATGGGAGGTGAAAGGAGCGACGACAGCGACAGAAGTGGTGGCTAATGGTGGTTCGAAGGGCGGCGGAGGTTGAAGAGAGGGTTGATCGGGAAGACTACTTTGCACAACCGGGGTAGCTTGTGCAGGGAGAATCGAGGGAGAAGGAAGGTGTAGTTAGTTAGAGGGCAGTGCAAGGAGTACTCAAGTAGTCAGAACGGGCGGCGTTATTGGCTAGAGGTGGAAAAAATGGCATCTAAAGGGGCGGCAATGACAAGGTCGGGAAATTCTGGGTAAGAAACAAAATCTCGATACAAGGCAGTGTAAGGGGTATTTATAGAGAAAAGAAGAGAGGGTAGGGTTTTGTGGGTCTTTATAGAGAAAAAAAGCAAGAGAATGGGGTATTTATAGAGAAAACAAAAGCAAGTAGGGTTAGGGTTCACTGGCAGCGATGGTTAGCCGATGGGAGTAAGTTTTGGGGTAGGGAATGTGTAGGGAAAAAGGGGGGATCGAGGGAGAAGGTGGAGATTTGGTTGGGTGAAATGGTCGATAAGTTAGCAGGGAAGAGAGAGAAGCGAAACAGCCGGTCAACGGCGTGATCAGCGGTGAAAAACCAGGGATGGGCGGCGGTACAGGTGCAGGTCGGCGTTGACGGGGTAAGAAGGAAGAATAAAGAAGGAAGAAAGGGCTAGATCGGCGGTCCAGAAGAAAAAGAAAGAAAGGAAAAAGGGGGAAAGAACTGGGCTAGTCGGCGAGGTGAATTTTTTATTTTTTTTAAATGAAATGCCGTGTTTCAATGGCAAATGAAGGAAAGTGTCGCGTAGTGAGGAAGAAGGAAGGGGATCGGCTACACAGGCTAGGCCGCGCCGAAGGAAAGGAAGAAGAGGAAAGGGGGACTAGGCCACGAGCTGGTCCAGGTCGGGGAGGAGAAAAAAGGAAAAGAAAAGAAGAAGAAAGAAAAAGAAAGAAAAGGAAAAAAGAAAAAAGAAAAATAATGGATCAGGTTAATTAAATTAATTAGGATATTTAAAAATAATAATATTTAAATAAAATAATATTTAAATCCCTTTTTAGCTAATTTAAGATTTTTAAAAGGTTTTTCATAAATTCCATTTTAATTAGCAAAACACCCTAATTTTATTCAATTAAATTATTTATAAAATTCATATTATTTGGAACTATTTTCTCCTTCTTATTTTAAATAAAATAATTTATTTAATTAATTTCCAAAATAAAATCCTTAATTAGCCAAAATACCCAAATTTCTCCTAATTAAAATACTTATAAATTTTTTCTTAATTTAACCTAATTAATTTCCTTTTATTTTAATAAAAATAATTTATTTAATTAATTTTTCTAATAAAATATTATTTAACTTCTTAATTTGCCCTTATTTTTAAAATTAGAATTTTCGGGGCATTTCACCTATCCCTTCTTAGTTTATGGGCTTATTAAAGACTCAACCCCCTAGAAACAAGTAGATTTTCCATTGTTTCTCAGCATGCATGCGTAAGGCTTTTACAACCCGAGGTGATACAAAATAAAAAAGATAGGATAAGGCACGATTTTTGTGGGATAAATGGCTAAATTTTTTTTGTGTGTGGATGGTCGAGAAGGATGGTGACTTAGGTGATAAGGTGACAACAAAAAAAAAAAACCCAAAGTTACCAACCTTGAGCTCTAATACCAATTTGATGTATATTTCTAAACAGATGGAACCATGCTAAGTGTTAGTGTTGAAAATGGGTAGTTTTCAACAAAACTGAAAACGTATGGAGAAGAAGGAAGAAAATTTGAGAGGAAAATTAATCTTAAAACCTTCAAGATCAAGTACTTACATCAAATAACTAAGACTTCAACTCTTAGTCTAAATGGTGTAAGATTTTTGGAATATTCACAAGACCACCCTTAATCTTAAAAATAGGATGGTTCGACAACTAGGGGTGTGTTTTTGCATTCAAAATTTGAACCTCCCTATAGCCCCTTCCCCTATATATATGAGTGTTAGTCAACCTTTAGGATATAAAAAACAAATCTAACCTATAATGAGTATATTTGGTTACATCCTCAACCATAGTTAGTACTAATACAAGCTAACTAAGGTTAGAATATTACAATCAACTATTGTTGATTGATAAAATTGATTTTACAATATGTTAAAAAATACGTCTAATTGAATTTCTAAACATTCAATTTAAATAATTAATAAAATTCAACTAAGTGGTAATTTGGGTTTAGAAACCCTACTTTTCGGCGATAGTTTTATAAAATTGATTTGTGTATGCAACTTTTACCTAATTGATTACCAAATTTGATTTAAAATCATTTAAATTATATTTTTATCTTACTAGTTCATATCGGTTCTCAAAATTTGGTTGATTTGTATTTTTGGTTGCAAAACATAATTAGCAAGTCATTTTTTATAAAATTAACTTACCCTCTATATTCATTCCTTTAGTTCTTGAAATTGATTTGAAATACCCTAAGTGATCTTTGTTGAACTCTATTTGGTTAATACTCAATTTTGAATCATAATAAAGCTACACTCTCAAGTTTTATATTTTGGATATGTTTTTCAAGAAAGTTCGTTTGTGTTTTTCCTTATCGATCAAATTATAATACTGAATTATTCATCGATAAGATAGTTTTTTTAACCTAATCCTATGATTTATATAGGAAATATAGGAAAACATTATTGTGGATTCTCAAGTTAGTGATCCCTCTCTCTTTCATATTTTTCTTAGCTAGCTTCGGACTTAGGTAAGTCTCTACTTACTTTTCCTTATAGTAGAATCACGAGATGTATGTATTCTTGAGGTTGTAGGTGATGAGTATGCTTTATGCGATTTAAGTATGTTAAGAGCATATACCATGTATTTTATGGTATTTTCATGTATCTATGAGATTATAATTTTGAATGCGAACACATGTTAACATACCTCTTACTTACTATATAAGTTTGATTATGTGAAGGGTTGAGTATGATTATATAGTTTACATGTTCAACTAAATTCCAAATTATTTGATGATTCTAGAACATTCTTTGGCATGTTTGAATTATAATTAGTTTTGAAGAATTGTATAATTGGTCAAATATGGATTAAAATTGTGTAATGCCTTATATTGGTCTTTTATGCCATGGAATTTCTAGGATTTAATGCCACTCGAAACTAATCTATTTCATGCTACTTAGAATGAATCAGCTTTAATGCCACTTGAATTTGTTCAACTTTGAATGTATCAGTTTTAATGCCACTTGGAATTGATCGGCTTTAATGACACTTAAAATTGATTGGCTTTAACGTCACTCAAAATGGATTTAATAGTGGAATTACATTATGTTGATTGAAATTATTCAAGTGCTATTATGTGGGCCTAATTTATGCTTGGTTAAATCATTAAATAAAACATTAATCACTTAGAGTGAAAGATCTTGAGTTGACACTTATACCACTCGGGGTAGCTATTTGAGTTAGGTTTTGTATTAATTTGATACCATTTTGTTTTGTTTTTTTTTTGTGATCTTGGGTGCCTTAAGAGGCATAGGATGCCTTATTCTACTCTATAGGTGTCTCGATATATTTCAACCCTATTAGTAGTATACACACTTAAGTGAATATATGTCTCATTATTTAGTGGTCTGATTACGTTTCTAGATGGGCCGACTAGGGCAAGTACTATTTGAGTACTAGATTAGTTGTTATGATTTCTTTGAGTCTCCATCCTCAAGTTAAAATAATTAAATTATTGTGATTACAATAATAGAATACAATAATTGATTACTATCTTTCATTCATGGACTTTATATTTCCTTATCTTACACATGTCACTCAGTTGTCTTCCTCATAACCGCCCTACTATATGATGCATGTTTTTATCTTGTTATCGCATTATCTACCCATTTAATTGTATAAGGGCCTTCTGTACAGAATGCTATATTCTAGTATAGTGTGTTACTCAACATGAGTTTATATTTCGTTATATGCCCGTACCCTTATTGTTGTCATGTCCAACCATGTATTTATTAGCATGAATCCACCATGAACACATGTTTTATCGTACTTTATCACATGCCTCACATGACCTCTTGTATTATCACATGTAGCCATGCACATTATTGATATTTATAACTTTGGTATTCCATAGGGGCATGCCTTACTCTAGTTATTACATGTGTGTCTTACTCTTATAATTTCATGTATAAATTTCCTTGATACTTATTGGGTGAGCGATTAATGTCACGCTATATACTTCATGAAATTGTATGAGTGGTTGTATGGGTGTAAGGGTGTGTGTATCACATTTATATTTGAGCATGATTATCGTAAGTTAAAGATTACCATGCCTTTATGTGCATCATGTTTCCTCCATGATTTTGGTAGTTTTGATTTCTTAAGTAATAGAACTGTATTGATAATACCTTGGTTGAAAGGGTCCTAAGATAATCCATTAATGGTGGGGAGCAAAAACCTTGTGCAAAATTGAGATCTATCATTAGTTATCTCCTTGTGGGAGTGTATTCTCTCGGTATAGATGATATTTAAATTTTAGTTGAGTAGGTTTTAACTGCATCTAGTATGAGATAGATGATGGAAATTTATCTTATATTATGATGCATAAGATATTAGATGGATATCTTTCATAATTGCAGGACCTTTGAGTTTGGCTTGATTATCAACAAAGTAAACTAAGAAGTAAGAAAGACTTGAAGTTGGACGATTTCACTATAGATTCGAATGGTGTATTTTGATATACTCCAAGATCAAAATAACTTCTAAAGATAAATTTCTAATATCTCTACATAATGGTTCCTAAAGTTGACTCCTTACCCGAGAGAAAGATGGTTAAGAGTTTGACTCTTGTTACTCTTATGCATTAAGTGCTCAATTCATTCTTCCTCAATCAATTGTACAAGGCATATATATACACACATATGACAATAAGACCGAGCTTAACTCTCCTTAATTAAGCCCAAATCAACCGCTCTAATTATATAATAGTCAAACCAACTCATGTCCTTATGGTATACATAATGAGTTATAATTACAATGAAAAAATATTACAAAGTTTACATAGTATATCAAAGCTACATCAAACATAATCATGATAATATATGAAATAATCAATAATCGAGCTTCATGTCTTGTAGCTTTGTCACCCATGCAACTTTGTAACCCTTGTGTTGTCATTATCTTTCACATTAGATATCATTGGTGAAGTCCTCTTCCTGCAAACATATGTAATACCTGTAAGAATCACTTAATGAAACATTATTAGTATTATTATGAAGGTGTTCAAGATTTTCCAAAACAATTGGTACTATCTCAAAATACACTAACTCTTGCCCTTCCATATGAGAAGAATGAGATGGAGATACTCCTGCATCATATTAGGTGTGATGGTAAAATTCTCCATTTTCTATTTTGGCTTCCACATATTTTTATTTAAAATGAAAATTTTCAAGAGTAAATTTTGGGGGTGTTACACTCCCATACCTCATAAGTTACCCGAGATCCTAGAATAGAAACACCAAAATGACACCAATTTAATACCAAACATGACTCAAATAGCCACCCCAAGTAGTACAAGTCCTAACTACAGTTCTTTCATTTTAATTGATTTATGTTTTTATCAAAGATTAAGGTTAAATGAGAACAAATTCCCAAACCATTTAGATCACAGAGGCTTATTAATATGCCCTAATGAGTCAATTGAATATATAAGGCATTAAAGCCCAAGTTTCATGCCATGAAATACCTAATAAAATTAGATATTAACTCCAATTATTTGAGACAATGTTCAATAGTCAACATATAAGCCAACCAAGGGTTCACATATAAGGCCAAATCAAATAACTAGTCTAAAGGTACATAAAATGAATAAAATATATTTAACATCAACTAACTTACCTTGATATTAAGAGATGTGTATTTCATGATAAATAATTTACAATTAAATAATTATTTTCTTATGATAAAATATAAATATGGATACCAAGTATTAAATGCTAAAAATACCTAATGTACCAAAAATGCCTCTTTCTCTTCCTTTTTTCTTGATTAATTAATTGCTTTAATTAACATCTCTAGGTATACTCGTCAAATGTCACCCCAAGTGTCAAACTTATACATTTTAACTTATTTTATTATAATAATATTCAGTTAGTTCTCAAATTTTTAAGAATTTACATGTGATAGCTAAAATTCACTTATTCACCTAAATTTACCTTAAACTTCTAAAATTCATAACTTACTCCAAAAACATCAAACCCAAACATATCATATACCAAATTTTATTTAAAATATCCAACTAAGACAATGGTTCACTTAAAACTTTCAAAAACAATATGCAATGTCCAGTATACCCATGTCCAAATATGTCTAAAACCCAAAAAAAAAAAATTCATTTCAACTCTAAATGCTCCAAAATTCACAACCTAGCTTTTATACTTAGATAAATAACAATAACGAGAACTAAACTACTCAAATCTAACCATATTCATCACAAATCCCTAAGCTCCTTAGCTCAACTAAAATAAGGAATATAAAAACTCCTTATATAAACCACTTGTTCACCTTCAAGAATATAACATAAAAAGTTATCTAAGCTAAGATCAATGAATAAGAAAAAAGGAAAGAGAGGAAATGAAATGGAAGTGAAATGATAATATTACTCTTGAATATGGAGGCTTAGAAAACACCACCATAAACTAGTAACAACTACTAAGGAATGATAGGTAAAGGTATTTGAGGGCTAATGGGAATAAAAAAGGATAAAAAGGGACGAAAGGCACAATATCTCTATTGCAACACATGTAACAGTTGTAGTAAAAAGTCCAAGTTTTTTTGACAGGGCATATAGGAGAGGAAAAATAAAAGGTTAGGGGAACTATTTACTAGGTAAAAGGGGTTTATAGATGAAGTATAACATGCAATGAGCAATAAAAATAAATAATGAGTTAAAGGATGCAAAATCAAGGTTTGGTAGATGCTAAAAGTCACAAAAAAAAAACAAATATACTTAGATATAGTTGTGTAGCTCATTGAGAAGTAAAAGTTTGGTTAATAAAAATCTTAAAGGGGATCAATTTAAGGGATGTAAATGGTTAAGAAAGATAACCACCATAGAAAGAAAACGATTTGCTGCAAGTTGGAAAAAATTCAACTTTGAATTGTATTGAAATTTTGTGATTTTATATGCCTTTTATAATGGAACACATGATTTGGGAAAAAAAATAAAGTGAGATCTAATAGAGAGGTCCATGAAGTAAGTTTCTGGTTTGAATTTAGCCTCACTTGAGTGCTATAATTAAGGGTGTAAGAAAGATGTTAAACTATGGTTGAATGTGTAAGAAAAATATTTTAAACTCATGATTTTGGCATTTATTGTACTTTACAGTTGGGTGAAAGGTAACCACATTACAAATCTGATTTTTTTTGCTAGGAGACTATTTAGGATTGAAAGAATATCTATATCATTGGTTACAATTTATTTTGAATAATTAAATTATAAGCAAGTCCAATAATGGTCACTTATTGAAAAAAATATCATTTTAATTTTAGAAATCATAAAAATTTGTGGAAAGGTGTGGAATAGTTATAGAAACTCAAATATATATATATATATATATATATATATATATATTATCTCTAATATAAAACCTTAACCATGTATCTTTAATATAACTATATTTCCCATGCTTTTCATACTCAACATGTCATAACATGTATAAAGCATACATACATGTTGGAAAATTTACATA
The DNA here is from genome assembly GCA_039764185.1 of Tamarix austromongolica. Classification (NCBI taxonomy): domain Eukaryota; kingdom Viridiplantae; phylum Streptophyta; class Magnoliopsida; order Caryophyllales; family Tamaricaceae; genus Tamarix; species Tamarix austromongolica. Next base: position 26,091,953 of record CM077817.1, read on the forward strand.
TTTCATGTGAAATGATAAAAAATATCCCTAGAGCACAAAAAATTTAAGTCTAGCATTTCTATGCCTAAACATGCTCAATTACAAACATATCACATATGAAACTTTGAGTAAAACATACAAGGAACCTTTTGGTAAGATAAACAAATACAAGAAAATGTCTTGGTAAGGATAATAATTCCCTTGGCCGTGCCACTCTCACCAAACATACATAATTATTTTATCACAAACAACCCTATTCTAGCATTCTATCTTACATATAATAAAACACACAAATTTAGCATGCTTTTGCATAGAATCACATGGCCATATACTTAAGGAAATAATAATAATAATCATCATACATGGTGCATGTATATATATTATGAACTTACAATAACTCATGAAATCACAATTAAGTGTAACATAGAAAACCCTAAACATGCTTTCACACGATTTTCAAACTTTTAGTAGAATCTTATGAATTACATTATTTCCCAGAATAAATAGAAAAAAATTAGCAAATAAGATCCACCAAAATCCCTAATTACCTAACTAATCTTCCTTCCTTCTTTTTAAAACAAAAAACCCAACAATATTAGAAACTAATACGTAAAATAACAATGAGGAAAACCAAATAGTAATAATAAAATAAGAAAAAGAGAAGATATACCCAATAAATTGGATGCCACACTAAGAGAAGGAAAAAAAGGGGGTGACACTTCAACTTTTTTATTAAATCTAACACCCCTACACTTAAAGTAATAATAATAATAATAATAATAATAATAATAATAATGGGGGATAAGTGAAGGATTAGAGAGAAAAAATCAAACATGGAAATGGAAGAACATAATAGGGGAGGGTTCAACTTCTACAACAGAAAAGAAAATTGATGTATTCTTCATCACTTAGGCTAAAACTCAAAGAAAAAAAAAGGAGATATAGGAGAACATCAAACACAAAAGGCTGAATGAAAGGAAAATAGAAAAATAAATACATAATGGGGGGAAAAGGAGGGGAGAAAACCAAACATTTGAATAAATATAGGGGAGGAGTTGAATTTAAGCTTGATTTAATCACATTTGAATGACAAAGGTTCATTAATGGGTTAAATTCTGTAAGAGAGTGGGTGAGAGCTAAGGTGAGGTGAATCAATGCTAAGATCTTGGTTAAAGGGAGGAGTAGAATCAATAATCTGATAAAGGTGAGGTGAGGTCAAGGGAATGTCCATAAAGGCAAAGGGATTGAGCAAAAAAGTTAAAATAGATTAAAGAAACCATAAAAAAACCAACTCTAGTTAATGCTTGGTCGATTGTCGATTTTTAGCCCAAACTTCCTACTAAATATTTCTCTTCCTTGATGTCCACTAATTTGACCCACAAACTCTGGTTGACCACCGACCCTAGAAACTTATTTCCTATAATTTTAACCTAATCAATCTAATCCATTTTTACCCCCACCCAAACTTACAGAAAATAACATATCCAACACACATTATCCACTTATAATTTCTATGGTCAAGCTCACATGACATATCAAGTTGCAATTATATTCTCCATTAGGGTTTATGGGAAACCAGGTTTTACAATAATATTAGTATAATCCTAGCCTTATTTGCAGCTAGCATTGTATATCTATCTTAGCTATCTACTTACATATAAATGCATTTATATGTTAGTTCATATTTGTTATATATTTATGCACTAGCTAAGCTAGCTTAATTCAATAATCATAAATATATGTGTTTTGCTTGTTTATATACGAGTCCTTGCTAATTTGTTTAAGATTACGAACACATAGGTTTATTGAAATCGATATGTTAGAGATGATTAGTTGATTAGAGGAAAGAAAATACTTATAGATGATGACATAGTTTTTTTTAAACAATGGGATTCCCTTGCTTGCCTTAATTTCTTCCTTGTGAGTCTTTGTTGGGGCCAAACATCCTAACTACATGATCTTTTAAGTAGAGGTGTGTATATATGTGCAGAAAAATCAAATTGTTAAGTACCAAGAAAATGCCTCTTATTTTTTGTTTTTGTTTTGTTTTTTTGTAATAGTCAACTCCAACATAGAATTAATTTTATTGCACAAATTTTGTTAAATAAAAGCTACTTAATCCCTATGTATGAAGTTGAGTTTGTATTCTTCATTGTTTTCCCTTTCTTACTATGTTGGTTCTATGTTTCTCATAAATTAGTTTCATCTTAGTATCTATATAAATTTAATTTAATAAAATTTTCACTTAAATTTATCCATAAATATTTCAATTAATTTGACAAAAATAAAATAACCTAATTTAATTCCTACTAAAAATTGTTATAGAAATACAAGATGTACTCCCGACTGAATGGAATTCTCTTTTGTTCATTATTTATTAGTTTGAATGTTGATAATGATGAACTATCAGATACCTTGCTTCAAACATGGAAATTGCCTTATCCTATTAAATTGGTGATTATAACTGTTTTTATTTCTTTAGTGAGTAAGAATGATTCCATTACTTTGAAATAAAAATTACAACCGCAGTATCCATCATCGAGGATAAGAAATAAAATCTAACAATGGTAGCCATTTATCATATTTATACTTTTAATCCGGGAGCCAAATTTGTCTAACAACCATAAGAACAATCATTATCACTATATTTCTCCCATGTCTCTAACATTGTTGGAAAATATGTAGATTACACTCATCCCAAATGGTAGCAACATATGGTCCAAACAAGGTGATAAGGACTTGTTTATTATGCTCTGTGAAATAAATCTAGAGGGGGTAAATATGATTTAATGTAATGGAGTTGACAGTAAAAAATTACACACGATACAAAATGGTTTAAGATCAATTTACTATCTACATCAACTACCAAACGATTCTCCATTTTAGATATAAAAATAGTGACATATTTTTATTGATGATCACTCTTCTCTTAGTTTATGAGCCTTACAACCTCAATGACCCTCTAAGAGATGATTTACAACTTGACCTATCTGTCTTCTTTAGACTCTCCACAAAAATTTCTCACGAATGATAGATAAACACTCACTAACCCTTTTGAAAGGAATTTTTTAAGGTGGTTGTAACTACAATTGATTCTCACCAAGAATACAAGATATGAAAGTGTTGAAATTTCTATGAGATGTAATAAAAGATATTACAGTTAAAGAGCAATTCTAGCTAAGATAAGTGAGCGGTGAACACTTTTCAATAAAAACTCTAAATTTGAAAGTTAAGAGAGTATTAATAAGCAATTGAATGATTTAAGAGTAGATATTTGATTACACAATTAATGTAAATGAAAAGTTATAGTAACAAATGCATAAGGGAATTATTTATAAGGCTCACCCTCTTCATATAACCATTAGGCACAAAATCTCTAAAATGTTGTATCACCCAATAGGTAGAAAATCAACAATAAATGCTCACCGATTGACTTTTCTAGATGAACCAATCAATTGATTATGTTTAGACCTAAAATAGAAAGTTATAAGTACACAAACTATTCGATTGATTTATTAAAACCAGGTGATTGATTACAAACTAGTCAATTGGTTTAGCAAAATTCATTGATGATTTTAACCAGAGATAGATGAGTTTCTATAGGAGTAAAACCCATGGACTAGTTGGTCAAACTAGTTGATCAATTTGGCAAAACTAGTTGATGAGTTTAAACAGAGGCAAAATGAGTTTATCCAAGAGTAAAACCCATGGATTGGTTGGTTAAACCAGTCAATCTATTTGGTTAAACTAGTTAATTGGTTCATCAGGTTAATCGATTCATCTAAGTTAACTCATGTCATGATCTTTGATTAAACTAAATTTGTCGATCGGTCATGAGACAAGTCAACTACTTTTAACTGGAACCAACCATTAAGTTTTAAAACACTTTGAAAGATTTAGAAATCAAGATCAATCATGAATTCTTATGAAGTGAATTCAAGTTAAGTATCTTAAAAAAAAATTTAAAGAGTTTTTATCAAAGTGTGAACTTACTCACTTAACTATTTACGTGGAACGTAAGACTTTAGAAAAATGATTCCTAACCTTTAAGTATTGGTTATCTTCATGATTTCTTCTCTTGCTCTTGGAAACTTGATTTATCTTTTAAATTTGCTCATTTAGAGACATGATTTGACTAGATTTTTTTAGATCTCATTATACGTTAGTTATAGTACATTCACACTTAACCAAACACATTAGTTCTAAAGATTTGCTTGTTATCATGAAAATAAGGACACTTACATTGTTTGACCTATGAGGTTAACATCTTGGTTGCGAAACCATCACTCAAAATTCAATTCTCTAATTTACCACCACATCTCACATACCCATTGCATGTCTGACAAATCTCCAAATATTCAAAGAAAACAACATTGTAAAAACACATAATAAATAGTCTCCATGACATCATTACAAAACATACACCTATCATTTAACCCATATGATGAGAAACTAATCTCTCCCTCATAGGTAACCTTTTCTGTAAGGCAAGCTAAATAGGAACTTGATTTCTCGACAGTGTGAGTGATTGCCAAACTATCCACACCCACCATTGCTTTGGTATTCTTTGCCACAATCGATGATAATCCCTCTCATTGACATACTTTTGTAAACCCTCATGCATCCATCTAGCAAGAAGGTGTTGTAGTTCATCCCTAAGCTTACGAAATTGGGGAAAAATGTAACACCCCATAATTTATTACTTAAAAATTTTATTTTGTGGAAGCATTAATTACAGAAAATAATGGATGTTAGTTTTACCGTCAAACTCAGTATAAGTCTGGCATCCTCTACCCTCATTATACTAAGTGATAAGGCTAAATGTTACTATTAGTAAATAAAAATTACAAAATAAGATCAAAATGTAGATTTCATTACAAATTACATTATCCTGATAAATACAAAAGAATCAGGCAAACACATTTTAATATGACAATAGGAGAAATAGCAAGGGACTTGATAGTTCGAGGAATATCCAAATAAAAAAATGTTAGGGCAAACACCAGATAGTCCTAACTCTCAACCCTTTACTATAAGCCATCAAATAGAACCCTCAAAATATTCTTGTAAGGTAAACAGTTAAACAATTCCCATTGAATAGGCAAGGGATCGCGGACAATACCCATTAGTACTACGGTACTGAGTAGAGCATTATATATGACTAACATGTAAGGCCACTTGGGGCAAAATATAGAATATGACATATATATAATAGGGGAATCATATGATCATAAAATGGTCACAACTAATATAATCAAAAGAATCCCAAATATTGAGGTAGGGCACTAAGGCAACTACCAAATCAACCCATCCAAATCAAATCTATATAACAAGGTAGGGCACTAAGGCAACTACCAAACTACATACCAAAACATGTAGTGCACAACGACAAATACCAAAAAAATAATCCAGAACAACCCATTAATATTTTCACACAATAACTGTTTCCAATTTTAATTACTCTAGGGGGATACAATAATAACCCGGAGACATAAAAGTACACTGGTCATACTAGCTCACAAGGAAATAAGATACCCTCCAACCCAAAGGCATAACAACACTCTAGTCATACTGGTGCACAAGGCAACACAATACCCTCCCAACCTAGGACACCTAATCCTTAAGTATGAAGGCCTATAAGTCACCTATAGAGCAGACTAGGACCTTACTAGGGCACAACGACACACCAGTATACTGAACAAATTGAGGGATCCTACCTCGTCTCTAGTGTAGTTACCCCTAGAGAGTAAGCATTCACAAACTCAAGGTCTTCTACTTTAATTGTTAGTATTTTTATAAGGTGATCACATATTTCACACATATTGAAAAATTAATCCCATTTCCATAATTATCCATTTTTCCTTTATTTCCAATTATTAAGGTAAATCCTAAGGTCATTGGTCTATGTCAAAGTCAAAGTCAACTGTAAGGTCAACCTATCAAAAGTCTAAGGTCATTCTACGTTTAATTAGTTACAAAGATGCATTAGGTAAAAATGACCAAAATATCCTCAAAACCCTAATTCCACAATTTTATCTAAATTTCAATCAAAATATCATTACTACGAGCGATTTGCCATAAAAAGGATAAAAGGAAATAATTCATAAAAATTCATCATATAGGTAAACTTTACAATTTAGCAATTGACTATATTTTCAACTCTTCATGCATTTAGTGAGTTACATCCATAAACCCTAATAATGCATTTATAATGTGTTATTGTAACACCCCAAAATTTACACATTTTTTTAAAGCAATACTCATAAATTAAAACTGTAAATTCTGGGGATGTTACCGCCACACTTAGTACCAGACCAGTTCACTTCTGCCGTTCCGGTACCAAGTACTAAGGCTAAGAAAACATTATCACTAATACCATACAAATTCAAATTTATAAAAACGGAAATCAGAGTATGCGCAAGTCTTACATAATTCGAAATACCAACTATTATTTTTCAAATAATAATTAAACAACATTAATAAAGTTGTTTCGACAACTTAAACATAATAAAAATAATATGAGTCATAAATTAAAAGAGAACGACCACATCTCTCTAGAAATCGATCCAGCCCAACTATCATCCTGCCCCTCCTGATGTCCCGTAGACATTGATAGCATCAAAGTAGGTATCTCCTACCTACAACAAATTAGACGGGCCTTCTGCTCGTGGGAATGAGCAGCACCCATGAAACGGGTGATCAGTATGCTACGTACTGAGTAAGGTAACCGAATACTAAGGCCGACATATAACACATTAAATCATGCAGGATAAGGATCACATACAATTATGACTCATACATATGGTACATAAAAAGCATAAGGTGAAAATTATAGTCCAAAATCAACAAGTCCACACATAAGGCCCAAAAAGGTCCAGATTAATCATTTAATATTTCTTTTATCAAAAGTCTATGCACACCATGCCTTTTATCATATCCATGCGAAAACAGGAACACCCCACTATTATAACCGATGGGCCAGTCACACATAGAGCATCATGTCCTAACTATTATTATTACCGGTGGATCGGTCACATATAGGGTAAAACCCTAACCACAATTCCTAACCGGTGGATCGGCTTGGTTCATACTCGCATGGTGTTCCACCGTAAGTAATTAGTATCTTTTAATAGCATTAACGATTTGATTTGTCTTTATTGAGCTCGCGATCCCCCACTATTATAAATGGTGGGCCGGATACACATAGGACCTCATGTTCTAACCACTTTTATTACTGGTGGATCGGTCACACATAGGGTAAAACCCTAACCACTATTCCTGACCGGTGGATCGGCTGGTCCCGTCTCAATATCTTCCACTTTAAGATATTAGTGTCTTAAATATTTTATTCAAAAACATTTGTCATTCACAAACATTTGTCCAGACATGCATGACTAAATCCATGAAAACCCTAACTCCATGCAGACCCTACTCCATGCAAACCCTAACTCCACGTAAACCACGTTTCCATGCAAATCTTAGCTTCCATGCAAATCCTAACTACACGTGACCCACGCTTCCATGAAAACCCTAGCTCCTATGCAAACCCAATCTCCAAGTACCACACTTCCATGCAAACCCAATCTCCACGTACCACACTTCCATGCAAACCCTAACTCCACGTACCACCCTTCCACGCAAACCCTAGCTACACGTAGACCACAATTCCATGCAAACCCTAATTCATAAGCAACCCTAACTCCACATAGACATGCTCCTATGCAAACCCTAATATCATGCCATTTCATGCAACCCTAAAACCATGCCATTTCATGCAAAACCCCAACACTACACTGTTACACTTCCCATCATGAATTTACAACCCTAACATGCATGTCTTAAGGCCATATCATACAATAATGACATAAATATACGCATAATTATCATGCCACAATTTATTCACACCAACATACTTCAACTCTATAATCATGCCACATGCGAAATAATCAATAATAATAAACATAAAATACATGGCATATGAAACACATGGTGCATATAAACACATAAATGGTCTTAGTAAACCCTTACCTAAAACGACACCGGTCTTGGAGCACGCTCTTATTCCACTTAAGGGGTTTGACTGGGTTCACCTATTATGTAACAATATACTAGAATTAGGCTCCCTCCTAAAATATTATTATTTTCTAACTTATTCTAAGACTTGGTTTTTAATTAACACAATATTATACAATAATTAACTATACCAGATATTACTTAAAGATACAAATAAATTACTACTTTCATTTGAAAAGAGTGGTGATATAAGGGTCTCTACCCTTCACCCAATTAGTATTAGTAATAGTAATGATGATGATGATGATAATAATAATAATAATAATAAAGTAAAACATTATTAATAATACTTTTATTATTAGAATATTAATATTAATAATACCATAAATGTTAAAATTACAAGGTGGCTTTCGAAACCACCCCATTTAATAATAATACTATTCGAAAATGTAATAATGATATTAATATTATATATATACTTATAATGTAAAAGTTAATAAGGATAATAATAATATAATTATTAATAATGTTAAAAATGTTAATAATAGTAATAAAAAGCAAAGGTGCGAGGCTTAATTAAAATTTTAGGTTTCTACCCCTCATGAAATAATTATAATATTAAATAAATAATTACACTAATGATAATAATATTAATATTATTATTAATAATAATATTAAAAATTTAATAAATCCATTAAATAACTCAAGAATACTCCCAAACCTATCAACAAAATTTACCAATTAGGATACAGTTGATAACAATAATAATAATAATAATAATAATAATCGAATTAACATTAAAAATTAGGATAAAATCACAATAATTATCAATAAATCAAAAGGACGTGTTGAAAAGGTATAGGGTTTCACCTTGATTCGAAGGTGGGTGGCATCGGTGGTGGCTCCCGGAGGTGGCCGGAAAAGTGATCTAAGAGGGGTGAAAATGAAGAAAAAGAGGTAAGGGGAAGGAGAAAAATAGAATAAGTTTATGGGTTGGTGGAGGAGACTTAGCAGGAGATATTGGTTGGTTTAGAGGGTGGCAGAAGTGGCAGATGTGGTGGTGGATGGTGGTTTAAGGTTTCGGGGTAGAAATTTCTAACGAGAGAACTAGCAAACTTTACACAGTTGTGGAGGCCTGTGCAAGGAGAATCGAAAGGTTTAGATGGTTTAGTTAATTAGAGGGTGTTGCAGGGAAGAGATTGGGAGGGAGAAGAGGCGGCGAGGTTAGCTAAAGGTGGAGAGCAGGGCGTCTAAAGGGGCGGTGGCACACAGACGGTGCTTAGGGTTTCGGGGAAAGAAAAATCCCGAACGCAGGCCATAAGAGGGGTATTTATAATGTTGGAGGTTAGGTTCGAGTTGGGGGACTTATCAGAAGATCAATTTCGGTGGGAAAATGGGTTGGTTATGCCGTTGATCGGGCGGCACAAATTCGAAATTTTGCCCGACCTTCGCGAGGGAAATGGGGGCAAATGTGGGGGAGAAAAGAAGAGTGGGGCAATTCAAATGGAAGAGTGTGCTGAGAGGAAGAAAATGGGTGGGAGAAAGGCCGGTCACGACACGTGTGGCCGACGACGCCATTTTCGGTGGAGGTCTGAGCTACTGTTATGGCGTCAGGGAAGAAGAAGGAAGGAGGAGGAAGGAGGGTGGCTGGGCCGGCGGTTCGGGGGAGAGAAAAGAAAGAAAAAGGAAGGGAAACCGGGTGTTTCGGTGCGAGGTGAGGGGGGATTAAATGAAACGCGGTGTTTAGGTGGAAAATGGGGTGAAGAGCGGTGTTCTAGTCCGGTCGACGCAACGGTAAAATAATGAAATAAAACATAGCGTTCGAGAGGAATAAGAAGTATAACGCGGCGTGGAGAGGGGGAGGATGGCAATGATGCGCAGGCCGGGCCGCACCGAAGGAAAAGGAAGGAGGAAGGGAACTGGGGCGGCGCAACAGGCCCAATTCAGGGAAGAAAAAGAAAAAGAAAAGAAGAAGGAAAAGAAAGAAAAGAAAAGAAAAAGGAAGAAAGAAAAAGGAAAAAGGGAAAAAGGAAAAGAGAAATAATTAGGTTAGGGCCAATTAAATAAATCTGAATATTTAGGATATTTAAAAATAATAATATTTAAATAAAATAATATTTAAATCCCTTTTTAGGCTAAAATAGGATTTTTGAAGGATTTTTCATAAATTCCATTTTAATTATCAAAGTACTCTATTTTTATCAAATTAATTTATTTATAAAATTCATATTAATTTGAAACTATTTTATCTTTCTTAATTTGAATAGAATAATTTATTTAAATAAATTCCCAAATTAAATCTTTAATTAGATAATATACCCAAATTTCCTTTACTTAACATTTTATAAAATTTCTTATTAATTTTCCCTACTAAATTTCCTTTTTATTTTAGTAAAAATAATTTATTAAATTAAATTTTCAAATAAAACCTTATTTAAATATAATCTTTAAAATTAGAAAATTTTGGGGCATTTCAGTTATATATTCCATGCAACACATATATACATATTTATAGAATTGAGCAGGGCAATTAACATCCTAGTGCATGTGAAGAGGCATTCCTAACCCTAAATCATGCAAATAGCAATTATCGTATTCCAACCCTAATCATGCATGAATGCTTTTATAATACCGAGCCTAGCTTCCATTCAATGATATCAACCCTAACGTATCATGGAAATTACAGCATAACTTAACAAGGTTACAAATCCTATCAGAACCCTATACATGCATACATTAATCATTCAACAAATTACACATGCATCAAATATATGCTAATTATTTAATATCATACTTTCATATTTTATTTCTATTCATCACACTTACATAATGTAAGACTTCAACATGTGGCAAATACATATAACCTTTCAAAATTTATGCATAAATCATACCCTAACACATAACGACTTTTATGTGTCGCCACATGATTTCACATCTTAGTAAAATGGTACGGTTTACTTCTTATCCAAGCAAGGAATTAAAGTAAGATCCACCAAATTTTAGTCTCTAATTAACCTCTTCAAAACCCTTTCATTAACACACAAATATATTAACATTTAATACAATACATCGATAACTAAGAATTACTTAAAATCGGATAGAGGAGAGAGTTAGAAAATAACCGGAAGGGAAATCACTCAAGGTAATAATGCAGCAAGGAACAAGACAAACAAGGAGATGAGGAATGGTGGAGGAGACAAGGAAAAGGGGGAAAGCTTTGACGAAAAGGGCCTAAGAGTGAAGGGGAGCAATGACAATATGTGCCGTCAGGAGAGGGTAAACTATGGTGAAGAAGGACGAAGCTAAGGCAAGGAGATCGGTGGTCATAGGTGAAGCAAGGGGTGGGGGATTGGTATAAATGGCTGAGGGAGGAGGGAGATGCTTCGGTGAAAACTACCAGTTGTGAGGGATGACGTGTGACACTTTTGGCCAAAGCCATAAGGGTGTAGAACAGAGGAAATGGATGATAGTGTGGTGGTGGTTTCAACAAGAGTTTCTCGGGGTGGGGCGATGGAGTATTGGAAGTGGATAGAACTAGGGGAATGTGAAAGGTCGCGGTGTGCATTGTGGAGTAAAATAGTGAAAAAGAGTGGGTAATAGTGGTAATTGGCGTGGCTTTTCTCTAGCTTGAGGGGGCTTGGGAGGAAATAGAATATCATAGGCTTCACTTGGGGTTGATGCATGACACACAAAAATGAGGGGAGGAGGGGTTTAAATAGGATGGTGGCATGAAGGGTATAATAGATCAAAACTAGGGGAGGGAAACATGGAGGAGAGGGAGGTATGTTGAGAAGGGTAAAGTAGAGCAAAACATGGGGAGGGAAATAGGGAGGTAAGGTGCGAAGGGTAAAATAGAGCAAAACATGGAGAAGCAAACATGGAGGAGAGGGAGGCATGGTGTACAAGTATCGTGTGAAGGGTCTCATTGAACAAAAAAGGGAGTAGGGGTATGGTTATAATCTAATATAGGGTAAGGGTAATAACTTACAAAGATTAACCAGGGTTAAAACATCTGGTTATCGGAAGTAGGGTTACCCGATATTAATTAGGGTTTAAACTATTATTAATTTAATAACCTAAATTCTATCATATTTTATCCTAATTAAATTTATATCTAATATTTCATAATAATATACATATTAATAGCACATTTAGTAAAAAAAACCTCCTCAAATAACTATTATAACAAATTACACATAATTATCAATTTATAATAAAGGCTTCCAAAAATGGTGTATTACACAAAAACCTAAGACATTATAGCTAATATTACTAACATGTTTTAATTCTAAAGTCGATGTGGTGCATGGTGGTGGCAAATTGGTGATCCATGACATGATGATTTTAATGTTTTTATCATTGTTGTGTCCTTTTCATTTTCATCTTAGTTGCTTCCTTTGTTAATTATCTAATTTATTTCAATTCTAACATCAGAATCATGCTTTTCAATTAAAGAGAGTAGTATTATGTAAATTGGAGTGAAGTTACCAAAGTCTAGTTTTCAAAGTTCCAATTATTGAATGATGCTAACATAAATTGTGTTCGTAAATGGCTATAGCAGTCTTACAAAACCTCCAGTACAATAGTTGGAAAATTTATGCTACCATTTAATATTGTTATAAGACAAATTGAAGATGTTGAAGTATTTGAATTTTTATCCAAAAATAAATACAAGTTCATCACAAATAATGTAATTTTCTTTCAGGTTGAACCTATATGTATATGCCAAATAAAAAATTGGCAATTGATTCTTTGCTAGTATTATATATATATATATGGTAAAAATCATTTCTATGTGTTGGTGGTATTGATTTCATCTTTTATAATTGAAGTTGAAGATATGTCTATGGTTCATGGAGATGATTATAGGTCACATAGTCTATATATTTTACAAAATTATGTGCCATTGCAATTAGATGTTTTCAAAAGGATAATTTTTAGCAACAAAAATTATTGTAGCAACTATTTATTTTTTGCAGCAATAAAAACTGCTACTCAAATATATTCATTTTTTTGCAACTTTCAAATATGAGTTTTTACAATGACAATATATTGTGGTTATAATAAGAATTTCCTTTTGCAACAAAATTTTCCATTTCTAATTACATGCTTTGACAACATCATCAATTGTTGCTAAAATATGTTTCATTTTTGTCATTACTTGCCATTAATAATTATATGTTTTGGAAAAGACATAAATTGTTTCCAAATTAGGGTTAATTTTACAACTTTCATCTTTATAGTATAAAAACACATCATTAGTTAAAATGGCGTATTGCAATGACAATTATTATTGCACTTAATTACTTTTTCAACAATCGCTGTTGTTGCTATAATTTTTTTTCTATGCCATCACATGCAACAATTTGCCAAAAGAAATTTGTCATCGTAGTAAATATTTTTTCACAATGACTTACTATCTTTATCAATAAAAACTGTCATTGTCAAAAATGAGGTTTCTTGTAGTGCCATTTTTTCTCTCTTAATCCTCAATATAATTCTTTTATATTTTCCTTAAGTATAATATGGATAGGCTTTGAAGATTGTGCTTTTTAAGTTGTTTTTCCACTTTCTAGGTTTTTAAACTTACTAAAGATGATTTTACTAAGTGATTGTTTTGTATTTTTTATAGGTGAATGAGGAGTAAAGTAGGTGGAGACTTAAAGCTAGAATTTGGCTCTTACTTCTTCATTTTTGCTTAGTTCAGGTAAATATTTACCCACTTCTAAAAATGTGAGTGAATTATGTTGATCATGATTAAGGTTTTATTCAAGTTTGGATCATTTTTCCCATGTTAGTTAAATAATATATAGGTATGATATTCTTGATAATATGATAAAATGACAAGGTTTTATGCTTTTAGATGTATGTATAAAAAAATCAGAAATTGTGTGCAAGCATGTTGTTATGTGTATTGGAGAATGCGTATGCAAAGCGTACAGTCAAATTTGTGAAATTAACTTTGTAAGCCATGTAGGGTGGTGTTGATTAGGGACATTTTTTTCCTTTTCAAGCCAATTTTTGTTTTGAACCACACCATTATTTTTCTTGCATATTTTACTCAAAAATTTGTTATTGTCTGGGTATATTTAGTACAAGTTATGTTAGTTTGAAGTTTTTACAAGTTTAAGGGGGTAGTATTTATCATAAACAATTGAAGTTTGTTCTTAAATCCGTCTAATCATCAATAATTTAAGGGATTTTATACCATATATCTTCGCATTTTATTAAAGTTAAACCATATACCCTTACTTTTAGTTTTATTTTTATTATATTTATATGCCTTGTATTTACTAACATTGATTTTTGGTACTATAATAAAAAAAGGTAAGGGTATCTGATGTAATTTAAGCAAAATACAATAGATTATGGTATAATATCCTATTATTTGACAATGTCCAATTTTTATTATCTGACATCTTATATGTATGAAAAATAGTTTACTAGTGATTTATTATACTTTATTGATTCTTCAATAAATACTTTCAACTTTATGTATATATTTTTGTGATCTTTTCAAAGTAATTTAGTTATATGCATAACCAACCAATACATATGCTTTATTTCAAAGGCCAACACTACTGAAATTTCTAATCTATTACCTTAATATCTAATATACATATATTAACTTAAAATTATAGTATCTTGGAAATATATTATATTCTTATTGTACTTGATTCCTAACATTATATAAGATAACCTTATATTAATATGATTTTTTTATAGTAATTTGTTTATTAACTTATTAAATGTCTTATAATAGTTAAATAATATCACGTTTTTTAATTTATAATTTATTATCTTATTATTATATCTATTTAATAATAGATTATTTTTATATATATCTACTTTATCTTGTTATATTAAGTAATGATATATTTTTTTTAACTTAAAATTATATTTAAATAACAATAACAATAATATATATATGCTCAATAAAAATAACCAAAATGTAATAATTATAACAAAACAACCATAAAAATTACAATTTAAATTTTATTTTTTAATAGTAAATATATATTTTTAACTTAAAATTGAGTGGCAGAGTAGTAGTTAGTGATAGTGGGAGAGATAACAAGCAATAGCTTTATGATAGAAGCTCTGTCGAGAGCACCTCTAGTGATGAGTTTTGCTACCCATAAATAAAAACTAGAAAATTAATGAAATATGACAAACAAATTAACCAAAACAATAATTATAATCAAAATAAGCAAAAAAGAGGGTGAAAGAATACCATAATCAAGCAATAGAGAATATGGTGTGTCACCAGAGGTTGTGTTGCAAAGGGAAGGTAGTGGTGACTATGGAGGAAAAGTGCACAAAACATAACAAAATTTGCATCAAATTAAATAGTAACCATTATAAATGTTAAATTAACAACATACTAACCCAAATTATAATGATTATGCAAAGTTTCACTAAGAATGAAAAGATTGAAGCTTTTAGCTGAGAGAGAACAAATTAACAAGAGGAGTAGAAAGATACTATAACACCCCCAAATTTTGGAACTTAAAATTTTTTATTTTTAAATAGTTTATAGTGTAAACCAAAATATAAAACATAGGGGTGCCACGCCGTGCCTAACGTAGAAGAGACACTCCCTATTCCTAGTCTATGTTGGGTGTAAGGCAAAGGTAACCTCATACCTCGGAATCTAGTTTGCGAAGCACTTAATTCTACCACTATACATGATATGAAATAAAGAGAATGAAGCGTGTATAATAAAAATAAAGGTGATTCGATTAGCACTCACCAAAGGTAAGCACATTTAATGTAGTAATCAACAATCACCTGCAAAACAAGGCAATTTGCTTGTGAAAATTAGAAATACTCATGAAAAGGATGATCAATATGCTATGTACTAATTAATGAAACAATATGGTTGAAGTAAGGTTATACAGAAAACATGAGTTCACATTAGAGAATAAGGATACTTGCATGTTACATAAAATGTTTCAAGGTAAATAATAATTCCTGATCTCATTATTAAATATGAACATAATCCTTTTTTTCAAAATATTTACGTTGATTTCAAGGACCTCACTATTCTTAATTTCGTGGAGCAAATTAAAAAACCTCTTAGAAAAAAAAAACATGAGCCACAATTATCATTCAGTAGAATGGACTCAATATATACCAGGGTAACATGCTCTTGAATAATATTCTTAAGCTGATGGAATGGTGTGGATTAAGTTGGAGAGAAGTGTAGGATTGATTACTACTTTATTTTGATCAGCCACATGTTGAAGCTTGAAGGAAAAAACTTGGTTTAAGGTGATTAAACCCGATGAAAATGCTTAAGTGAAGGTTGATGTTCTTCTAAGGTTGATGTTGCATTCAATCTTCGAATGAAGGAAAAAAAATGAAGAAAAGAATGCCCTGGGCTTTCCTGGATATACTACTCCAAAAGGGAGAGACAAATCAAGGGTTAAATTGAGAATTTGATTCAAATGATTTCTATTATTTATTATTCTTATGCGTGTAAAAGGCTTAGGAGTATATATAGGAGAGGTTTTGACATATGAGCCTTAAACTAGCCGACTGACACTCTTAATTCAAGATGAATTTAATCCTCTTGAATTAAGCCTATATAATACCTAAAATTACTCATAATATCATCATCTAAATGATATTAATCACTAAAATTACAAATCCACACAATCAACTATGGTACATACATGAAATTACAACAAAACCCTAGCCTACATGAAATACACTGAGGGTTTACAACAAGCTTAATATAACTAATGATATCACCAACTATATCTTGTTGTAGTGTTATCCCATGTATGTCATAGCCTTGCATGCTTTGAATGCTTGTACACTTTAGGTCTCGTTTGGTGTGTTAACATCTTCTCCTTACAAATATGTAATTTACCTGGAAGAATATCTTGAATCGTTTTCAATACCAAGCATAGACATATTATCAAGAATATTTAAAATTATTGGATCTAATTAAGAAAGATAATTCTTATTTACCTTGAAAATCAATATAATTATGAGAACCATTAGATGCTCCTGCATCATGGAATAGTTTGAATAATCTCTTAGGAAAAAACACATCTAAGCCGCTATTATCATCTGGTGGAATAGACCCAACACCTTGGTTTTGAATCACGTAATATTTCATTTTAAATGATTAATATCTTATTTGTTATTTAATTATCTCATAATTATAGTCCCATTCACATTGACTTTAGGGTCTCACCATTCTTAATTCTTAGGAACAAACTGATGCATCTCTAAGGGAAAAATGATCTAGAGCCACTATTATCATTCGGTAGAGTGGACACACAAAGCACATCTGCTTGACTTACGTGATATTTCACTTTAAATGATTAATATCTTATTCATAATTGGTTATATCATCATTCAATACTCACGTAGATATGCATAACACATAATTGAAAAACATAAAGGAAAACCACGTAGTTATTAAGGCCGTCCTTAAAGAATAGGTCCATACTTTCCCTAAAAAAAATCCTAATTTCACATTATATGCATAAACCCTTCCAAAATACTATTTTATCCACCAATTTTTAAAAAAACATTTTTCAAATATTATTATTATTATCAATATATACAAAAATCATGTTCTAACTCCAACGTCTTACATATGCGACAACAACTCTATCTTAAGATTTAGTATTCACAACCCTTACAAAATCTTAATTTCACAAGTTAGGTATAAAATTTTCCATTAGAATAATATAATCACAAAATTTAATATAAATTACTAATATTACAATATTAACAACATATCCTAAAATTATGGTCTAACTCCAACATCATACATATGTGATACTATTCCCAATTGGAGGACTTTTCTCATTTTATTTGGACTTAGGCCATTCATAATTACTATAAAAATTCAAATGATATTATTAGATTATTTACACCATTTAAAACATTAAAAAACTAAAATTTTCATATTAAACCCATATTGACCAAAATACCCTTAAGGTTAACCAAACACCCTTATTTTATAAAAATCCTCTATTTTCGACATCGGTATTTTCCAACTCTCAATTTATTTCATTCCTATACATATTAAGTATACTCATTTTCCACTTACCATATTTAATAAACCCACATTATAATACTATATATCATACTAATTCACTTAAGGCTTACAACATAAGAAGTATTGCAACAATATCGTATAAGCTCGTGTTTCGTTATTCTTACTCACTTTCCTTTATATAATACGACATTACCACATAATATATCAACAATGGGAAATTAAAACATAAAAATAACAATGTGATAATACACAAATCATACATAACATTTAGCACAAAAACTCTAACTACGACTTGTATCATTACCATAAAGGACATTGGTCTCTAAACATGTATAAGCCCAACTTGCCTCCTATTAGACTTCTAGAAAATCACCTAAGAAACAAGGATAATATGCAATCAGAACTTAGGAATACAACTAAGGAAAACTAAGGTAAAAGAGAGTGGAAAATGTAGCAAAACCGAAGCAAATCGAGGTGTGCAAACTTGAACTGGCTGCGATGAATTTGGTGCAACTATGGGAGGTGCATAATACCCCAAAGTTTTATACCTATATTTTTTTTGTGACCATTATTCTTATACCACTTTTGTAAAATTAATACTCTATGGTTTTAGTAATTAATTAATTAATAATGGTTTATATTGTAGTTATTACTATAATAATGTGTCAGTTATACGGTTATAATAAATAACAATAGGTATTGAATAGTGAAGTTTAATTTGACAACTTAATACTTATTTTTATTAATTCTCATAATTATATATTTACTAATATTTTATCTCTACCCATTTGTTAGATACGATAATTACTTTATTTCATTTATGATAATAATTTAACAGGCTAGTAAAAGGATAATTACTTCCCTAATCCTAAGGCTATATTACTATTATATTAGTAGTTAATCAATTTAAAGGAAGAGAAACTCAAACACTTATGACAGACTCTAATCGCCTTCTCTAAAAATAATCGCACATCGTTCCCTATACTTATGTCGACCACGAAAGATTACCGTTGTTTAGTAAGCAATTGTAGATCAAATTATTTTCTAGGTAATATTTATTTCAAACTTTGTCTATATATATACATAATTATATAATTTTTTGATATATTTGAAATTATGAGGTTCACAAATCTAGGTATTTATATAAGAGTTTGATAAATTTCTTCTATAAACTTATTCAAAGCATAATGTAATAATGTGTTTTGTGTATTATTTAGTAATTTTATGAAACAAGTGGTTTTATTTGATTTTATATGCTAGTGGTGTGATATAAAATTGTGGTTTATGTTATTTTACAATGCTATTACATATTCATGAGCTTTTATGGCTTACTTGATTTTGATATATGATGTTGGTTCAAGGGTGACATGAGTGGCCTACCATTTTTATCTAAAAAAATTTATTGTGGAGAATTATATTTTTGAAAAATACTATATATGGAAGGATATTTTGTTATGAAAGTGTTAGTTATATAAAATATATTATGGTGTGTTATTATTTTTGAAATGTACCAAATATGGAAGGTACCTAATATTGAAAAGGTGGATGTTTAAGGAATATATAAGAACATGTATATATGGTTGTGTACCTTAATTATGTTATATGATCACCTTGAAAAATACACTAAAACTTAAATTGAAAGACTTGAGTTGGGTTTAGGATCCTTTGGGGTAGCCTCTCGAAGTTTGGTTGTGCCGGCTATTTACATTAGGTTAGTTGCGGTTGTATAAGTTATGCTTTTAATTTTTTTTGCTGGTTATCTATATTGGGTCAAATACGGTTGTATATATTCCACTTTGGGTTGTTTCAGATCTACTCTAGCTAAGGTTGCAATCTTAGTAGAAGGTGTGCACACTGAAGGACTGTGACCATTGGTAATCCTCATTGGCTTGGTCTAATAGGAAGACTTAGGTATGAATTTTGGCTCCTCTTATGGTTTTGGTTTGATTTAGTTGATTGTTTATTAGGATCCGACCCTCAGTTGAGTTGCGATTCTCTGAGCCCTTACTGCCTATCAGGTAAACCTCTTAGTAAGTTAGTTTCCCATATTCAGATTATTAAAACTAATATTCTGTGTTGTGTGGCCATATAAGGTAGATGAATAATAAAAAGGTTAGTAGTACGATTTGATTTATTATTCAATATGATTGGTTTTCATATTATCCTCATATGATGTATATCTATGCATATGTATATGAATATTATACTCCTTCGTACTTATGTGTTACTTAACTATTATCCTAAATAATTTGTTACATATTTTAAATGAGACTACATTAAAGTACATTATGAGTAGATGACCAAGTGCAGAGAGAGTATGAACATGTACAAGATGTATATGTCGTGCATGGTTGAGAAGAGTGAGATTGGTGGCCATTTTCAGAGATTTACTTGTTGTCGTTGATTTTAGTTAACTAGTTTCATGATTTTCAATTATATTGACATTTTTATTTTATCCTTTGATTTGGTTCTAATTTACTTTAATTTTACTAAAAAATGATATTTTCTATTAGCTTGATTTCATAATAAATTTTGATGTATTTTATTATTTTAACTAGCCTTAACAACTAGTGTAAGTAGAAAAATATTGTCTAATTACACTAGTTGTGGTGATAATACCCTCATCCTATTTAGAATCCATATATATTTTTACTTATTTTTCTTATGGATTGGTTTTGAAAAATGAGGGTGTTACAAGGTGCATCATGAGAATTTGGTGCATAAAGGGTGAGCAACATGAGAGATTCATGCAGCTAGGGAGGGGGCTGTGTGAGCTTCTCAAGTTGAGGTGGGTGTGCAACATGAGTTTTGGGTGAAGATGAGGTAGTGCAGAATGAAGAAGTGACACAAGGGTGGCAGTTTGGTGTGGGTTTTGTTTATGTTGCAAGGGGGTGTTGGTGTGAGGTTTTAATGACAATAGGGTATGTTTTTCATGATTATTTCACCCAGCTAAGGGGTATTGGCATGGTATTTTAATGTATCTAAGATAAATTGGGTGAAGTGATGGTTGTTGCGTAAAGTGACGCCGTAGATGGGGGTGGGTTTGCATGAGGAGTTGATGCAGCTATCGTATGATATGAGTGGGTTCTTAATACCGGTAAGGGTGGAGTTGCATGGGGCTTTGCAATTGTAAAGGCAAGGTTATATATGTTACATAAATCTCTATTAGATGGAAATGGTAGTCAAACGATGAATGAAACATAAAAAGAGTTTAGCGAAACAAGAGGGAGTTTGGGAGACAATTGTGTGCGTTGCTAAGTGATGTAATGAGTGGATAGGAGGTGTATTTATAGAGGAATATGGGCGAGGTGTGTGAGAGGGTCGAAGGTGTAAGTATCAGGCAGAGAGGCAAATTCAAGGTTTGAGGCACGATCAGAGGTAAACTTTTCATTAAATATATTCCATGAGTTGGGGGAGTTAATGGTGGTGATGATGATGGTAGGGTAGATAGGTTGTACAGGTGGAAGCTAAAAATGGAGGAGTTGGTTTTCACATAGGAAGAAGAAGAAGAAAGAGCCATGAAGGAGAAAAAGAAAAGGGAAATGTAACACCTTGAGTTGATACAAACATGTGGGGTTTACCTTGGAGCGCTTTTGGATTGATCGGTTGGCCTCACAGATCAACACGAGTCCTTTCAACATGCTTTGTCCTCAATTATATGCTTCCTGCAAAATTTTTAGAAAATTTTCTAAACTTCCCAGGAGGGTCATCCATCCAAAAAATTTCTCCATGGCCAACACACGTAATTGTGGAGTTCCTAGGATAGAATCACCAAAAGGATGATATACTATGTTGATATAAATAGCCAAATAAATCATTATAACACTCCACTTAATTTGGGATATTAATTTTACCCCACTCAAAGAACGCAACATCGTCGTTGCGCCTCAACCATTAATTATCTTGATATAGTTTATCCTAAAAATCATCCAGCTAGGTGGCTGACTGGCTTATCCAAGTTCAGCTCACGGTTGTGGTTTCGCTTTGATACCATTTGTAATGCCTCGAGTTGATACAAACATGTGGGGGTTACCTTGGAGCACTTTCGGATTGATTGGCTGGCCTCACATATCAACACGATTCCTTTCAATGTGCTTTGTCCTCACTCACACACTTTCTAAAAAAATTTTAGAAAATTTCCTAAACTTCCTAGGAGGGTCACCCATTCTAAAAATAAAAATTGCTCCAAAACCAGCACGTTTAACTGTGGAGTTCTTAGGACAGAATCAACAAAAGGATGGTATACCATGTTGATATAAGTAGCTAAATCAATTCTTATAACACTTCGCTCAATTTGGGATATTACAAGAAAAGAAAAGGAAAATGAGAAAAAGGAGAAAGGGAAAAATAAGTTTGGGATTAGGATTAGAGTTGAAATAATTTCTATCAGGGTATTAGGATTAAATTAATTATCAACCAACTGGGATTAGGTTTAGGTTAAAACTATCAACAACTTAGAATAAATGCTAGGATTAGGTTAATATTTAGGATTAAGGAGTTAGATAGGATAGAATTATCAATTCTTTGAGATTAGAATTAAGTTAATATATTAATTACTTAGGATTAAAATTAGATAAAATTTACAGTATTACATATATAGTGGAAAGAAAGAAGGTGGTGGCTAGGGTTATTAAAAGAACTATTAGCGATGGTGCTAATTCCCTTATTATCTATGACAACATAAGATGAAAAAAATAAGGGTGATATGCTTGTGAGTTATTAGCGATGACATGTCATGGATAATTGTTCAGTGTTGACTAAATGTTTTAGGTGGGGAAGCTACAGCAATTGATTTTCACCATTGTGTTATAGCTACAACATTTTCCAACAAAAATATTTGTGATGACTTTTTTAGATGGAAAATTTTGGTGGAAAAACTTTTGCTACAAATTTTAGTGGTGACTTGTTTCCCTCTATTACATTTCATCCCCAAAAGCCATTTTCATTAAGACATGTTTTCCCTAATAATATATATTTTTTCATAAAGTTTTGTCATTGCTAAAGAACCCTTTTCTTATAGTGTAGTTTGAAGTTTTGCAGGTTTATAGGTACAATTGTCATTTTACATAAATGTTGTTAAACTTATAGATTTGATGTTAAATTTGTGTTATCTATGTTATGTATGTAAAGTAAGAAATTTATAGTGTGCATGATTTAGGTTTATGGATTAAATGTGAAAATTTTAAGTTTAAGAGCAAATGGTATTTTCGAAAAGGTTATGGAAAATCTATATATTTATATAATTACAAGATAAAATATGATATTAATGATACATATATTTTGGATGGTCCTTGTTAGAAGCTTAGGCTATGACTTGGTAATTTTTTAAAGCAATAAAGTATATTTGGTACAATAAAGGGTATTTTAGTCATTTTACAAAGTTGATAGAATTTCTAGAAAATAGATTAATTTTATAACTAAAAGTATGATTTTCAAGAAATGTATGAGTGTTGGCATGTGGCTTGGATAATAATATCGTGAATTGGTATTTTATTAGGGAAATTAATTAAATAAATTATTGTATTAAAATAAGGGGAAGTAATTAAGGAAAAATTAAAAGGAAAACAATAAATAATTTAATTAGGAAAAATTATGGTGTTTTGCTAATTAAAATGGAGTTTAGGAAAAAATTTCAAAATATCCCAAATTAATCTAAAAATGAAATTTGATTATTGTTTTTAAATAATAAAAAATACCAAAATATTCTAAATACCCCAACCCATCTATTTTTCCTTTTTTCCTTTCTCCTTTCTTTTTCCTTTTTCTTTCCTTTCTTTCCTTTCTCCTTTTTTGTTTTCCCCTTCTTCCCCTAGACTGGGCTAACCCCTCTACGTGGCCTAGACTTCTCCCTTTCTTCTCCCACGTGGCCCAAGCCCGCACTTCATTTTTTTTCTCTCCGCCCGTCACCCGACTGCCGGTCTGCCTTCTTTTTCTTCTTTTCTTTCCCCTAGACCAACCGACCCAACTCTAATCCCCCATATGCCAGCCAACCACCACCCCTCTCTCCCCATCGCTTTCCTTTCCTCTTTCAACCCCAACCACAACCGTACCTCCTCACACGTGCCATCCGTTCCTTCCTTTTCTTCTTCCCCGACCATACAGGCCCTACAACTTTGCAGGCCTATACCGTCCTGCCACCGCCGGCCAGCGACCTGCCATACCTACCCCTCTCTTATCCTCTTCCCCCTCTATCTTTTCCACTCTTAATTGCCTATAAATACCCCATACCCGACCCTTAATCAACCTTCCTTTCCCCTCGGCCTAGAAATTTGCCTCCCTTGCACTACTACCTGTTCAGACGACCCCACAGCCACCGTCAACTAGTGCCTCCACCTGAACCACCTACCAAACTACTCCCTACATCACCCTCCACTGAACCACACCTTTCACCACCCTTGATTCCTCCTGCACGAGCTGCCACAGCCCTGTAAATTTGGCCCTTCAATCTGCCAATTCTCACCCACCGCCACCCTTCTTACCACTGCGCACCGCCTTTTCCACTGCAAACACCACTCCCCTACCCCCTAAAACAACCAACAGAGTTTCCTCTACCTTCCTTTTTCCTTGACTCCCTCTCCTTCTCCCTTCCTCCCCCTCCACCACCTTTGATCAGCACACCAACCGCCACCTACGCCGCCCCTTTGGCTGTGCTACCACCACCATTCCAACCCTCTCAACCCAAAGCACCCACCACCACCACAACCACCCTCTCACTCCCCCTCTTCTAGCCTAGAAACCCACATCTCCACTTTCTCATTCTCCTCCACCGCTGTCGCCGGTGCTGCCTAGTTACCACCACTTCTAGGTTGTATCCTAACCTCCCCAACCCTTAAATATTATTAATGTAATTGTTATCAGTTTATTAATATTAATATCGTTATTCTTAATAATAATAATAATAATATTATTATTATTATTATTATTATTCACTTTGACATATTAATACTATTATTACTATTGTGAATATATGAACCATTATTATTATTATTATTATTATTAACTTGGGAACTATTATTACTAATGCTAATATTAGCATGATTATTCGAACCCTAATATTACTATTACTAAGATTTGAAGTATTATTATCATCATCATTATTATTATTATGTTATTATTATTATTATTATTATTATTATTATTATTATTATTATTATTATTATTAACCTTGGCTCTATTATTACTAATGTTATTATTATTCTAATTATTAGGACCCTTATTATTATCATTATTAAGATTCAAACTATTATTATTATTATTATTATTATTATTATTATTATTATTATTATTATTATTATTATTATTATTATTATTATTATTACTGTTACTTTATCATCATTGTTAATATTGCCTATATCACTAATGTCACTATCACTACTAGCATTATTATTATTACTATTACTATTACTATTATTATTAGTAGTATCATTATTGTCACTACTTTAGTATTACTAATACCACTATTGTTATTACTAAGATTTGGGTTGCTATTAGTATTATCACTACTACTACTACTACTACTACTACTACTACTACTACTACTACTACTACTATTAAAGCTATTATCTTTAGTAATATAAATATTGCTATTAATACTTTAATATGAACCAATATAACTACTAAGACCTATTTTGACTAGTATTAGCATGATTAGCTACTTTAAGAATAATAACCCTACTTTTACTTATAAAACTACTATTATTATTAGTAACCCTAATATTAGGCTACGATAAGGGTAAGGTAGGAAATGATGGTAATTTTAGTAAGAGGAAAGTTAACCCTTAGTATTTTCCTCTTATAGGTGAATCAAGTCAAAACCCTAAGGAGGCGTAGGAGTGTGCTCTAAGATTGGTGTCATATTAGGTAAGGATGTAGCTAAGACCAACTATGTGTGTGTTATGTGCATTGTATTCCATGTGTTATGTTATGTTTGTATACTTTATGTTATATGTCTGCTTACTTGTAGCACAGTTTGGAGTTGAGGTACGTTCATGTAACCTCTTTATGGCATGTATATAATGATATGTAAGTTGTGTTTGTGGTGTTATATGATGTAACCCTCTAGGAAATGCATGGTAGAATGTATTAATAATACGATATGGGGTGAAATGATGAAAAGGGAAAAAGGGGACATGAGTTTACTAAAGGGATATGAGATTAACCTAATTATCTCATGATTTATAAGGGGACAAATAAAAGGAAAATATGGAAAAAATAAAAGAGAGGAGTGAATCTTGCATGGGAAATTCTAGGGTTTGCATGGGGATGATCCTTATATGGAAAAAGTTGTATTGGGGTGTAAGTAAGGTAAGGGAAGAGTTGTTGGGGTGATTGGAGTCAATGGGCGAAAAATAGTACGTAGGTCGGAATAAAGGTGCATAGGAAACTTGGCTAGCGTTTGGGAGGAAAACCCTAAATGGAAAATGTTGTGAAAGTGAAAATAATGGAGAGTGAGTGGAATATGGGGAAAGAGTGGAAGAATATCATATGGAGGGTAAGTATGGGTGTCATGTGGAAGAGAGGGTGGTAGGTGAGTAATGGAGAGGTGATATGTGGGAAAAGAAAGGTGCTAGGGTTTAGGTGGCTAACTAGGGTTTCGTGGTCACATGTGCAATTGGAAGGTAAAGTGAAATGCTTGGGGTTAAATCTAAGTGAGATGATGTGTTGAGTGGTAAAGGATCTTTAGTTGTGCGAAATAGAGGAAGGATAGGCCACATAGGCCCATTTAGGGTTTTAGGGTAAAACCCTAGAGAACGATAGTGAGTGGACTTAGATGACATAAGGAAGTGGGTCTTGACCCACACGCTTAGGAGTTGGGCATTCATGGTGAGTAATTAGAAGAGGAAAAGGACGCCGGGATGTGTTAGGAGGTGCAGGAGTCCTAAGATATGGGACGAGCCCTCTTGGGAGAATGGGAGTAGAAGGATGGTGTAGCCTAAAGAACATGCATGTCTAGGGTGAAAACATATATTGAATAAGACACAGTAAGGTACTAATCATTTAAAACGGAGTATTATTGAGCCAGAACCATACCGATCCACCGATATAATAGTGGCCAGTTGCTGTAGTGCCTTGGAGACCGATCCACCGGCATATAATAGTGGTTAGGTGCATTCTACCCTGTACATTTTTTATCCATCGACTATAATAGTGAGGGATCCCGAGCTTAATAAATCAAACTCTAAGTTATGATAAGAAATGGGAAAGACACTGAGCAATTATAATGAAATACCATGAGATTCGGGGCCAAACTTATCCACCGACATAATAGTGGCCAGGAGCACTTTACCCTGCAGACTGATCCACTAGCAATAATAGTGGTCAGGAGCGTTCTACCTTTACGTTTCTAATCCACCAGCTATAATAGTGGGGTTTCCGTAATTGTATGGACTTATAAAGAGCATGGTGTAAAATGAGCATTTTGACCATAGATCTAATGATTGAGTTTAACTAGACTATAGTACGACCTTTATTATTTGTATTGCTGGTATGATATCTATATGATCCTACTTGTGTTATATGCCTTTCTATGTTTGGCCTTAGATGCATGGTTACCTTACTCAATACGTAGTGTACTAAACACCCATTTCATGGATGTTGCTTATTCCCACGAGTAGAGGGCCTGGTGAGTTTATGCAGGTAGGAGGTGCCATCTTTGATGCCTATGATACTTATGAGGCATTGGACGGAGCTGAGAGTTGACCTTGGACTTGGCCTGGGGACCAAGAGAGACGTTGGCTGGATTCTCTTTTACTATTTATTTACCATTTTAGTTTGGTTTTGTTTTATCATGCTATATCTTTTACTCCTTTGGGAACTCGAATTATGCACTCATTTGGATTGTAATAACTTTTTATGCACACTCTGATTTCTGTATTATGAACATTTCAGTTTTTCTATGAATCCTTGTTTTAAGTTTGACTAATGGTTAATGATAGCTTTTCTTAGCCTTGTAGTTAGTATGAGACTAGCCGGAGCTCGAGCTTGTACTGATCACGATGGTAGCATCCCCCGTGCTTGTTTTAAGTTTCAACTGTGATTTTTAGGGGTGTTACAAATAACTATCCGTGGGTTGGGGTATCACAAACCATTACGAATTGCACCTGACTTGACGTCCATTATTGTTTTGGTATATTTCTTCAATGGTATAAAGACTACATAGGAGATAATATGGTGCATACGCCTAATTGAAATTAAATTGGATTATATGTTAACCTCTAATGGAATAACTATATTATCTTACAGTGTTAGTTATATCATATGCTTTGTTATTTCATGTTTCATGTACATTCTTGTTGTTATATGCTTACATGTTATCATATGTTGATTATATTGTATAAAATTTCCATGATTTGTCTAATTCTTGTATTATTGCATGTATCTAGCACATGTCATCCATTATCTTATTCTATTATACTCTTTAGTAATCCATGTATCATGTATATGAGTTAGGGTTGTTTAGATTTACTTGGTACTGTGTTGATGCTATGCTTAGATTTATTGTGATTATAATGACTTTATTTTTAGAGGAGGACTATGTGTCGAAGATCAATGACAACATATGATTTTGGTACTTGAGAAATTTTTAACATGAGAGTACCGCTGGCAAGAGTTGTTTCTCATGCCAGGTTTTTTTGTTGTTGTTATTTTAGATATCTTAGACTCTTTAGCTATTCTCCTCCTATCTATTGTATTATGTTTGATGGTGTTGGTACACTTGCATTATATAACTCTAACTTATTTTATGTTAATTCTTTAATGATATTATATTAATAATAATATCATTGATTATTATTATCAACTATTATTTATAACAATTATTATTATTATTTAACTAATATTAATATGCTTCATTATCATTATTTATATTATTAATTCATTATGATAATGGTTTTATTTACTATTATTATGAGTATTTATGTTTATAAATATTATTACTCAATGTCAACTATTATTTAATTAATATTTGTATTATAAGTTATTATTAATGATATTTAAGGTTATAAGTAATTATTACTTATATGCAACTTATTAAATTAATTATTTTTACTATTATTATTCATTATGAATAATATATTAATATTTATTAATTTACTATCAATTATTATTCATTAATGTTATCATTAAGAAATTAATATTAACTATTATCATCATCATATTATTATTATTATTATTATTATCATCATTATTATTTATGTTATTAAATTACTTAAGATTATGATTTTAATGTTTAATTATTTGGAAAAATAATTGCTAATATTTTTATATTAATTTAATGTTATTTACATTTTTAGAATACTATCCATATTATTAATTATTATTGACATAATTTTTAATTGAATATTATAATTATTATTATAATTGTTAGTAATTAATAATAAATATTAATAGTTTAATATTATTATCATTAATTATGATTTTTATTTATATTTTTAATTGATTTATTATTATTCATAATTGTAATTACTAATGATATTAATAATGATAATAATAATTTATTACTGCTACTATTATTATGAAATTCATATCAATATGATTATTATCATTGTTATTTATTATTATTATTTTTACACTATCAAATTAAGCATTTTTTATTATCAACTATTAGTATTTTTCAATACCCTAAAATTAGTGAAGATAATGTAGACTTAAAATAATTGATATGATCACATATATCAATAAGGTGTTCATTCTTTTTCAAAAATCCACCACCGAAGAACACCACAATATAATGTGATTGACTTGGAGTAGTTTAAGGATGAGTAACATCTTGAAATATTTTTCATAAAGTGTATCAGTGAAAATAAAATACGCCGAAAATAACTCAAAATGATTTGTGAGGTTATCAATCATGGAAACACTTTAAGTAATTTTTTATGACTAATGCGGGCTCAGGCTGTTATATATTATGAATATTTTTAATGTATTATAAATATTATTATTTATATTATTAAATTAGTTATAATTTATTATTATTATTATCATTATTTATGGTAACAATAAATACATGAAATTATTATTATTATTATTATTATTATTATTATTATTATTATTAATCTTTTAATTATTATGGTTGTTGTTGTTGTTATTATTTTATTAAACTAATGCTAATGATAAAATCAATATTATTAATTATTGTATTCAGTTAATTTGGTTCACTCTTATTAGTGTTGATAAGACATTATAAGTTGTAAAAATAAGATGAGCAGAATGAAGCCTTTATACTCTATGAGATCCCATTAAATGAAATTGTTCTATTAAAATAGATTTTATTTTATATAGATATTACATTGTTGGACATCTTATTTATGGAATAAAATATATCTATAAGCACATATCGATGTAAATCAAGTATAAAAAAAGAAAGTAAAAGTATACTCCCTTTAATTCTAAAATGTAATCTTTTTTAATTATTTTTTAAAAAAATAAAAAATTTTCAAAGAATTTAGTGCTTATTCTTTATTTTTACCCTTATTTCTATGCATTAATCATTATGTTGTTTTTTAATGAAATGTGTACTTATAATAGTAGAATTATATTTATTACCTTCTAAAAAAGTGTATAAATATGTAAGAGAAGTTTTTTTTTTGTTTTTTAGAAATGGGATGAGAATATAAAATAAATACTTCTTTTGGTATTTTCAAACATTCTCATTTTCTATTTTTTTTAAATTAATATTTTCCCATTTCATGTTTTTTGTTTAACAAAACTATTTTTATGTATAAAACAAATTATCAAGACATAATTTCAAATCCTAATTACTACACCCAATAGGCTCGTAACATGTTCATGAAAACTCTATTATCATATTCATTTTCATTAGTATGATTTTCAAACTTTTTGTCGATGATTTATCTTATTTGTGGAAAACATATTTTATTGTAATTTTTTTTTGTGTGTTTTTACTCTTTTTAATCCGTTAAAAATTCATAGATTGATCCCAAAATGTATTTGAGTTCATATGTCCATTTCATTCATTTATATTTTACTCATTCCTTCTCATTTGTTAAATTGTGAAAAAATCTGTTTATGTGAATAAATGATTTTAACTGATTTTTTTTTTACCAATTTTAATCCATTAGTCATCAAATAAATTTATGGACCAAACATTTTATATATATTTAGTTTTTTTTTTAAATAATTCGAATCGATCTATGGTAATATAAACCCTCGTTATTTATTTTGTCCATTTGCGAAAAAAAGTGTCTCTATGACTTATCTGTTTTGTCATTTTCACTCATTTTTCATCTGTTAGGATTCAAAGCAACTCTAATATATAATATTTTTGTATATTTAGGCTCTTAAAATTATTTTTCACATTTTCATAAATTTTTATGACTTTTGGAATTCAATTGTTATGTTTCGAATAAATTTTTATTATTGAACTTATAATTTAATTACTCAAAATAAATTGTAGGCAATCTTCTAACCATCCTTTTAATCCTAAGTAACCTTATAAAAAATAATAAATTTGAATCTAACTTAGTTACCTTTTGTAACACCCCGAGTCGACACGACCACACGGGGGCTACCTTGAAGTGCTTTCGGATTGATCGGCTGGCCCCATAGAAATTTTTAGAAAATTTCTGAAACTTCCCAAAAGGTCACCCATCCTAAAATTGCTCCACGGCCAGCACGCTTAACTGTGGAGTTCTTAGGATGGAATCACCAAAAGATGGTATACCATGTTGATATAAGTAGTCAAATCAATCCTTATAACACTCTCCTCAATTTGGGGTATTACATTCACCCCCACTCAAAGAACGCAAAGTCCTCGTTGCGCCTCAACCAATGACTGTCTCAATACAGTTCATCCCAAGAATCGTCCCGCTAGGTGACTGACTGGCTCATCCAAGTTCAGTTCACGGTCGCGGTTTCGCTCTGATACCATTTGTAACACCCCGAGTCGACACGACCACACGGGGGCTACCTTGAAGTGCTTTCGGATTGATCAGCTGGCCTCACAGATCAACACGAGTCCTTTCAGTACGCTTTGTCCTCACTCACGCACTTTCCGAGAAATTTTCAGAAACTTCCCAGAAGGTCATCCATCCTAAAATTGCTCCACGGCCAGCACGCTTAACTGTGGAGTTCTTAGGATGGAATCACCAAAATGATGGTATACCATGTTGATATAAGTAGCCAAATCAATCCTTATAATACTCTCCTCAATTTGGGGTATTACACCTTTCACCCAACTAAAAAGTGCACTAAAGTAGCATAATCATAATTTTATGGTATTTCTCTCACGCATTCAACCATAACATAATATATCTCTTACACCCCTAATCCTGACTATCATATGATGCATAAGTGAAGCCAAAAACTTACACCACACTCTTCCATATCAGATGTCGTTCTATTTTTTCTCAACGGTGCTTGTCATTACAAATCACACATAAAATCACAGATTTTCAGTAGAGTTTAAGGCTGATTTTTTTTCCTAATTTTGAAAACCCCACTCTCTCTCTTTGGTTGTCCCCTTCACCCCCTATCTTTTTTGTACAAATTGAATTGCATAATACAACCTCCTACCCTTTAATTCCTTAAAATCAAGTTTATTCTTCCTCCTTTTTCTGTATATTTTACCCACTGTGGAAGATCATAAATGAATAATCTTCTACAATGCTGGACCTTTATTTGGGGATCATAAGTTGCCAAATTCTTCCCAAAAAATTGTATGTTCTACTTGTATATGTTTATCTTAGTAGCTTTGATAGGTTGGTATTGATCTAATCCATTATCATGTCCCTTAAATAAAAAAAATATCTTATTTCTCTAGAGAATAATTTGTAACTCCCCAAGAAACTCACACTTTAAGAAAAAAGAGAAGAAGAGGCTCGGAATGATCTCTACTTGTCTATTTAATCTTTCATTTATTTATTCATAATTTTTCTCTCAACATACAATACCCTACACACACACACACACACACACATACAAGTCTTAGTTTACCTTTCATTAATTAAGCCCATAGAACCTACCTAATTAAAAAAGGCTAACCATGTAACACCCCAAAATTCACTACTTTTTAAAAAAAAAAAGCGGAAGCAATTAAAATAGAAATGCTTAAAACCAGTGAATTCTAGAAATGTTACCGCCACACTTAATACTAGACCGGTTCTCTCTGACCGTTCCAGTACCAAGTGCTAAGGCTAAAGAAAAGATTTACATTAAATTCAAATCAACAGTTCATAAAAGAAATCGAAAGATCATACCTTAAAATCAGAGTACGCACAAACGTTTATAAACGTAATAAAATAGAAATCAGAGTGCGAAATCAAAGAGGATAAATACTCCAATACAAAGAAATAATAGCAGGAAATAAAATTACATAAAGACTGAAATACGGCCACAACTCTTTCGAATTTGAGCCAAATATGCTCAACACTCAGCCCCAACAGATGTCTCGCCCACCTGCACAAACCAGAAGGGCATACTACTCGTGGGAATGAGCAGCACCCATAAAAGGGTGATCAGTATGCTACATACTGAGTAAGGTAACCGAACACTAAGGCCAACACATAAGCACATAATCCATGCAGAATAAAAGATCATAATCGTGATAACATAATTCATGTGATCATCCAAGTAAAAGTATAAAGGCCCATATATATAATCCGATTCAATTACTTAGTTTATCTCTTATCAGGAATCATTTCACACCATACTTTTATTCAATTCCATACGATTACGGGAACCCCACTATTTTTTCCGGTGGATCGGTCGCGAGGGTAACATACCCTGCCACTATTATAGCCGGTGGATCGGTCTGGCCCCTTCTCGTATGGTGTTCCACTATAAGTGATTAGTGTCTTCCCATATCTTTCAACATATAACGTTTTGCTTTGTTGAGCTCGGGATCCCCCACTATTATAGCCGGTGGATCGGTCGCGAAGGTACATGCCCTGCCACTATTTTAGCCGGTGGATCGGTCGCGAGGGAAAACATTCCCTGCCACTATTATGTCGGTGGATCGGTCTGGGCCCGTCTCAACATCTTCCACTTTACGTGATTAATGTATTAAGTATCTTATTCAAAGGCTTTCACCTTGGACATGCATGAGTCATCACACATCACAAATCATAAAATTCCACCATCATAATTACACCTTAATTACCACATACACAAGATAATACAAAAATCCTAATCAGCCACCACAGACCTCGATTAACCACAACAAACCATAGTTAACCGCTCCAAACCCTATTTAACCATAAACACCATAATTAGCCACTCCATGCTTTAGTTAATCATAACAAACCACCATTATCCACTCCAACCCTAATTAATCACAACAACCCAGAGTTCATTACTCCAAACCCTAATTCAATCTCTTCCATACCCTCATAATGCTCCACGTACTATTTTTCATCCAAAATAGTTCAACACCCGAATAATACTTACATTACCTTCCTTACATCCCAAATTAACTTTCCCACATAAATTTCATACCCATGCAGACATTAATCTCCCCATGCAAACCTTCGCATCTTTTTCATGCAAACCCTAAAATTCCATGTGAAACCCTAATTTCAACCATGCAAACCCTAATACCGTCATCCAACCATCAATGCCAACATGTAAACCCTAATACCACCATAAAAACCTTAGTAACATCATACAAACCCTAATACCACCATATAACCATTAGTACCACCATTCAACCCACGATTTTGCCATATAAAACCCTAAATTCAATCCATAGCAAAAGCCAAGATTTGTCCACATAATACCATTGATTAGATTCTCCCCTTTCATAACCACAATTTAGATTCCCCCATACAAGACTATAAGTTAGATTCTCCCACATAAAATCATAATTTAGAATCTCCCAAGCAAAACCATAATTTGGATTAATTGGATTCCCCCAAACAAACCATAACTTAGATTCTCCCAATCAAATCATAAATTAGGTTCTCTCATATAATCTCATAAATTAAATTCTCCTAAATAACATCATAAATTAGATTCTCCCTAACAAACCATAAATTCAATTCTCCCATATGACATCATAAATTATATTCTCTATACAAAACCTCAAAAATCATAAATCAGATTCTCATACACGAAACCCTAAAATTCTCCATTTTATTCCTCTACTCATGAATAAATGGAATACTTAGGTCAACTCACATCCCTTAATCAACTTCTTTCATCCTCCTTTTTCATCCTTTCCCCCGTTCAAACCATACCAACATCCTCACATGCATGTCTTTTAGGGTCACATGCAAACACATATTATTCCATACACATAGTACACATGCCATATAGCAACACAAAAGCATGCTTGGACTCCATGCCATACCAAATATGCAATAATTACAATAATAACATAGGATGCATAACATATAGGGAACACAATGCACATTAACACACAAAAGGCCTTAGCACCCCTTACCTAAAATGTCACCGGTCTTGGATCACGCTCCTACGCCTCCTCAGGGCTTTGACCAAATAATAACATATTAATAAAATAACCTTAACAAAATTTTAACTTTGCTAAAGACATAAAAATAATAGAGAAGTTATAAACCTTAATAATATAGGGTTAAAGACTTTACCCTAATAATAATAATGATACTAATATAATAATATCAAAGATAATAAAACTAATATCAATGAGAATATAAATAATAATAAAAAATAATAATAATCATAATAATAACAATAGTAATAACAATAATAACATTATTAACAACACTAATGGTAAAATATTTGCATTAATAATAATGGAATAAGAATAATAGAAATTCGAAATAGAAAATAATAATAATAATTATACTTATAACATATTAATATTAATAATAGTACTAAAAGAAATAATAAGGGGAATAAAAATAAAATCGAATTAAAATACAATAAGGCTTCAGCCCTCAACATAAATAATAATAAACATAATAATAATACTAATAATAATAATACATATTAAGAATATAAATATTAAGAATAATAATAATGGTATTTATATGCAAATAATTGAAATAATTTAAATCAAGGCTTATAATAATATGGAAAATGGTTGAGAGGGTCTAGGGTTCAACCTTAGGCTGGTGGGAATAGGTGGCACTGGCAGTGGTGCACGGCGGTGGTGGCCGGAAAAAGAGAAGAAACGAGGAAAAGATGGATGTTGGGACAAAGATAGGGAGAATTGAGGTGATAAAAGAGGTGTTTATGGTTTCTCAGGAGGAGAAGAACACAATGATGGTGGTGGTGCAGCCAAAGGTGGCGGATCACGGCGGCGGATGGTGGTTTAAGGTTTCGGGGTAAAAATTTTGGCGAAACGAGCAGCCAACTTTGCACGGTTATGGAGGCCCGTGAAAGAAGAATCGATGGTTAAAAATGGTTTAGTTGATTAGAGGAAGTTCTAGGGAAGAAATTGGAATGCTTCGGTGGCACTAAGGTTGACTATCGGCGGTGAAAACGGCGTCTGAAGTTGTGGTGGCGTCAGCCTGCACTTAGGGTTTCAGGTAAGAAAAGAAATCCAAAACTCCTACCATTAGGCTATTTATAGATGTTGGAATGGATAATGAGGAGCTGGAGGTCGACATGGGGAGTGTAAATGCAAGAATTTGGGTGGCCGGTGGCAGAAAACGGTCGGGCATCGTTTGGTTGGATTCGAAGTTTCGCGGGGCTGGGGAGAGGAAACGGGCAAGAGATAACGTCAAATAATTATTCCAATTTATTCCTGGAGTTAAGAGGAAGACAAAGAGGCAAGAAATGGCTGGTATTAATCACCGTAGCAGGAGATGCCATTAACAATGCCGGGACTGCACCATCGTCGACGGAGGAGAAGGGAGGAAGAAGGAAGAAGGAAGGGAGGCGATCGGGTCGGCCGGGAAAGAAAAGAAAAAGGGGAGAACCGGGCGGTTCGGGTGCGGGCGGTAGGCGTTTAAATAAAACGCTGCATCCCAAGTAAAAGAAAGATGGAACGCTGCGCAGAGAGGGGCAGAAGAAGGGTAAGGACATGCTTAAATGAAACGACGCGCTTTGGGCGTAACACGGAACGAAACACAGCGTCGAGGGCGGAGGCAGGACGACGGCGCGGGCTGGGCCGTGCCGAAGAAGAAGAAGAAAAGAAAAAGGGGAACTGGGCCGCGGCAAGCCCGGTCGACGAAAAGAAGAGGAAAAAGAAAAAGAAGAAAAAGAAAGAAAAAGGAAAGGAAAAAGGAAGAAAGAAAAAGAAAAAGGGAAAAAGGAAAAGAACAATAGCTAGGTTAGGGCCAAATAAATTAACCTAAATATTTAGGATATTTAAAAATAATAATATTTAAATAAAATAATATTTACATCCCTTTTTGGCTAAATTAGGATTTTTAAAAGGTTTTCCATAAATTCCATTTTAATTAGCAAAACCCCCTAATTTTCTTCCATTAAAATATTTATAAAATTAATATTAATTTGGAACTATTTTCTCATTCTTATTTTAAATAAAATAATTTATTTAATTAATTTCCAAACTAACATATTTAATTATCCAAAATAACAAAATTTCTCTGATAAAAATACTTACAAAATTCTTCTTAATTTTTCCTAATGAATTACTTTTTATTTTAATAAAAGTAATTTATTTAAATAAATTTTCTAATAAAATATCATTTAAATATAATTTATAAAATTAGAAATTTTCGGGGCATTTCAAACCACGTGCATGTTTATATTATATATATAGTAATTACAATGACAAATTACAAACATTACAAAGCAATAGTATAACAAAGCTACACAAAACTCTAAGTATGTAATATATTCAATAATCACATGTGATTAAGCTTTGTGTCTTGTATCCTTATCTTCCATGAAACTTTGTAATCCTTCTAATACCATTATCTTGTACATCAAATATATTTAATGGTTTGATCTTATTGCAAACATATATAATGCTTGCAAGAGTTACTTAACAAATCATTAAAAGTATTAGGATCTTCAAGAGTAATTGGTACCATCTCTAAGTATGCTAATTCTTGTTTTTCATCCTTTGAAGAGTAAGATTGAGATGTTCCTACATTATTCTCCCCTTTTAAAGAATAACTTGTTCTCAAATTAGCATAACTATAGTAAGGAGATAAATCACCAACATTGAAAGTCCTAGAAACTCCTCCACAGTGTTCAGGTAATTCTAGTTCATATGCACTATTTTCAAATTTTCTTAAGATTTTAAATGGTCCATTAGCTTTTGGCATAAGTTTTTTTCTTAATTTTGGAAATATTTATTTTCTTAAATGTAACAAAACTAAATCTTCTTGTGAAAACACTTGTTGAATTTGATTTTTATTTGCTTGAGTTTGGTATTTTGCATTATATTCTTATGAAAACTATTTGCTTTTGGCATGAATTTTTTTAAAGAGTTTGATTCTTTCTTTGGAATCATAATTCTTAATATCTTTTTTTAATGATAACATATTAATAAGTAAATAAGGATTAACCCCATAGACAACTTCAAAAGGATTTGAATGAGTTGTACTAAAAGGGCTCCTATTATAAGCAAATTCAACATGTTTCAGCTTTATATCCAATCCTTAGTACTTTTAATAACTAATCCTCGTAGTAAAGTTATTAAAGTTCTATTAGTCACTTCGGTTTAACCATTATTTTATGTATGATGGGAAGCACTAAACAACTTAGTACCTAATATATGTCAAAGTGTCTTTCAAAAGCAGCTTAAAAATTTTACATCTCTATCTGACACTATACTTTTGGGAACTCCATGTAACCTTACTATCTATTTAAAATATAAATAATCTACATGAGTTGCATTATTGGTTTTATTATAGCATATTAAATGTGCCAATTTAGAGAACCTACCTTCTACCACTAGAATATAATCATTTTCCCTTTGTGTCCTTCGTAAACCCAATATAAAATCCATGCTATCACTCTCCCATAATTGATTAGGAACTGGTACAGGAGCATTCAAACCTTTGGGGAAGAAACTTTTACTCTTTTGACAAATTACACATATTCTAATAATAGCTTGTACTAATTTTATCATTTGTGGCCAGTAGAAATTTTCTTGTAATATTTCCATGGTTTTGTGAAAACCAAATTGACCATCTATACCCCCTCATGTACTTCCTTAACAAGTAAATACACAACTTATAAAGTTTGAAAAGAAAATCATCTTATAACATATAATTACCACAACTATTATTCTTTTTACATGCATCATAGATGTTAACAAAATCTTCATCTTTATCATATAATTACTTTAACATTTTAAAACCTAATAATTTAATATACAACATAACAAGTATCATAGATATTCTAGATAAAGCGTCTGCCATGATATTTTCCTTATCATCGAAATGTTTGATAGAAAACATGAAATATTGTAAGAAACTAACCCATTTGGAATGCCTACTACTAATCTTCTTTTGAACATGAAAATATTTCAAACTTTCATGGTCCAAAGGAAAAACAAATGGATTAGGTCTCAAATAATGTCTCCATGTTTCTAGACTTCTCATGATGGCATATAATTCTTTATCATATGTTGAATAATTCAATTTTGCCCTATATAATTTTTGACTAAATAATACAATGTCCTATTTTTCTTCTATGAGTTATTGTATTTGTTTATCTAATTCCTTAGCCTCTTCCATATTACATCGATATGTAGGTTAGTTAGGTAAAGACACACTAGGCATTAAGCTATAACATGTTCTATTCCTCTTTTAGATGGTGATTTAGGTGGTCAGTCATCAGGAAAAGCATCATGTTACTCATTAATAAGTTCATTTAATTGAGGATTATTGTTATTTTTCTCCCCTTGTAGGGATTCCTTCATAATCATAGCATAGTAACTACCTTCTTTAATTCATTTTACCATAGCTTTCTCATGTAAAAATAAACTCTTTTTATTCTTGACTATATTCTCATTAACACACTTAGAATGTTTGAGTTTATATTTTTTCTTATCCTTCTCAACTATATATCCATTAGTAATACCATTATGAATAGCATTTCTATCATATTATCATAGTTTACCTAATAATATTCCACATGCATCCATAGGCAAAATATCATATAACTCATCATCATGATAATTGCCATTTTGAAATGAGATTAGGGTTTGTTTGGTTACCTTGACTCCTTTATCCTCGTTTAACCATTGAAAAGAATAAGGCTTTGGATGTAGTGTAGTCTTCAACCCCAAATCCTTTACCATTCTCTTGTTAGCTACATTCGTACAAGATCCACTATCAATGATAACTTGATAAATGAAATCTCCCACTCTTCCTTTAGTCTTGAATATCTTTTCTCATTGATTAGGTTACTCACTAGCTTGGACTTGAACTACTCTTTACAATACATAAAAAGAATTTTCCTCCTCCTTTGACTCACTAAAAAAAAATCTTCAATAGGCTGGAATTTAGTATCTCCTTCATAAATCTCCATAGCTTTGATTTATTGTATGGACAACACTCGTTGTTTGGACATTCACTAGAAAAGTGTCCAAATCCTCAAAATTTAAAACATTGTCTTGTATAGACTTCATTTACCTTATTCTTACATTTCTCTTCTTGAGTAGATCC